>CALNXK010000050.1:1000000-1315000 GCA_942486035.1 Porites lobata | reverse complement strand
CCATCTTAAATCCCATTGGCCGGAAACGCTTTTGACCGCCCGTTTGCAAGAAAAGCAACGACACGTTTGCTACCAAAGATTTCACGACTACGACGAAATATTGCAGTTTTTTCGAGCAAATTGCCTTCAAACTGGCAGAGAAACATGCTACCAGTAATTATCCGTAAGAATCGTAGTCTCTCTGTCCATTCCGTTAAGAATTTTTACTGAGAATAATACATTAAAAAAATTACAAAGAAATAGGAGTATGAAATCCTTAAGATTCATCGTGCATATGAAAAAATTGTCGCATACACATAGGAAAACGAAATAAATGAAACACAGTTTTCACATTGCTGGGAATGCATAATTAGTATTCGGCTATATTTTCATCAAAAGAGGTTTTGCAAGTGTTTAAGGCCCGTTTTTTTGTATGATGTCTGAATAGAGTATCTAAGAAAAGAACTCGATCGTCTGTCATATTTCAGTTGAGAGTGTTTAAATGAAATACCCTTAACAAAAGAAATATTTCACCACTGTACGAACTGATCAGATATGTTATGTATTTCTTTCTATTAAATAAAGTTTGTCATTTCAAGGCGAGTAATTTTAAGAAGAGCCGGGATTTTGCCGTAGTAACCTTGGCGTTCTCGCCAACCAGTTTCGTTGCTGTATTTCTTCATATTTTCCAAAATTGTGGGATCTTACATCCACACTGACTGTTCTTATGGCAGTCAGCTCAAAACTACTCGTTACAGAAAATCAACAGGTTTAGAAAAGGAACACTTCTTTTTTTCCGGCGTTTCAGTTGGTAATCGATAAATCAGATCTGTAATCATTCAATTTTCTTTCTTTTTTTAGCTGATCTCGCCAAAAATACTTTCCCGGCTTCACAAAGCTATGAATATGTAAATGTCTACCGTAAAAATTAAAACAATATTACTCGCTGAACTGAACTGTCAGCAAAGTAACAGAATTAGAAAAATAATGACTTCTAGAAAGTTAATTTCGGAAAAAAAACATCAACTACTCAACAGCCTTTTCATCACTATCCCAGCCGAGGGACATAATGTCAAGTAGCATTACTGCGGGTCCAACATATGAAAATAAACCATCTTTAATATTGAGCCCAATAGTCACATGAAACATATGACTTTTTATATTGTTTTGAATTGGTTTGAAATAACCCTTTGATTACTGATAAAAACAGTCTCAATTTCCTTAATTTCTGTTTACTTCAACCAGAATCAAAAAGTTTTTTTAATCAATTTTTAAGCGTTTTATTCTTGTTTTATACAAGCACCGACATCATATCTGTTGTAAACATTTTTAGTCTGAAAGCAGGAGTTTTTTTCCGCAAAAAAACAACAACGGAGCGGAGAGGATAACTACATAATTGGTTTTTGTAATCTATCTTTTCGAACCTTGGCTCTATAACCGCCGTGTTTTGGGTGCGTCAGGAAAGTGTCAAATCTGACCTGTAAGTGTCTTAGATGCGTTTTAAATACACTAATACAATCGTTCGTATTATGTGAGGAATCACGCGATTGAAAGCTAATTCTTTTTACGAGGAAGAAAAAAAATATATGTTTCATCGATGACTGAAAAATTGCCAAAATAAATATTTCTTCGACTTAGCGATTTCTAACTTTGTAAGACGTAAATATAATTTAAACTATCTCTCGACAAGTATACCCAAAATTAAAGATCAAACAACAATAAGTTGTCTTGTTCCTGTTTTAGAATTTTTAAAACCCAAGAAACAAATACAGAATTTAAACTAAACATTTACGGCGCCCTCTGTCTAGAATCTTTTTTCTAATCAGGCTTATAATTTTTTATGTCTATAGGAGAAAATTCTAGCGTAGCACCGTACCTCTCGCCCAGTAATATAAGCAGCAGAATGTCTTGTAATGAAGTTGTCAGATGCCAAGCTGAATAATATAGTTCTGGCTAAGCTCTCGGGTGTTGTTATCCATGTCTTTTCTTTGATTATCGTTTAGATAAACTGCATCACGCAAAGTGTCCAAGAAAAACATCATCTACTTTTTTTACTCGCAGTTCAAGGATCTGAGCTTGCTAAACACCTTGATTTATAATGCGATGAGATGTTATAGAAAGGAATGCTATGTAGAAAGATGAGGTCTGACTCGGGGCTAAGACGCTATGTAGAAAATCAAACGCCCTGGGGGTACAGTTTGTGATACTTACGCGAGTATTTGTAATGAAAAGAGCGTGATGACAATTTGATGTTGGGGTTATCATTCAAAACGGAAGTAAACAGCAATAATCCTGGAAAAGAAGATATACTGAAGTCACCCCTGAATTTTGTACGCTTGTTCTTCCCTGTAACACTAAAATTGATTAAATTGTAACAGTCAGGCTCGTGTGATTTCCAATACCGAGTTGATGGCAACTTTTCAGTGGGGTCATTCATTTCGCGGCATGATGATAAGAGAACGTACTTTCACCAAATTAGATTGACCTTGAAAATGGGATGTAATTGAATCTTTACAGGAAATGACTGTCTTGTGGTTTTTGTACGCTGTACTTTAGTGTTAAGCGATCTTCAAGATAGCGCGAAATCTTTATTTTAATGGCCGCTACTCGAATAAACAAACATGACGTATATTCTTCCCCAGGACGCTATGATTATTTGCCAAACTTTCGAACCATTTCTGTGCCAACTGGCTTTTGTGCCTGCGTCCAGACGTTGGATACATTGGACGAAACTCGAAACTATAAAATGCTTTCTATAACAAAGCTTAATCGTGACGAGAAAACGATCATTGAGAGAGAATGAGTGAGCTTGAATGGTGAGGTTCCGGTCAATCGAACTTTTTTAAAAAAACAATGAAAGTTTTAACGTATTTTGGCTTCATATCAGCAGGAGCCTACTGTTGGGATATACGTTCCACATTTTATCATTGACTTCCAAGGATTCTTTGGGGACTGGATATACTATTAACTGAATTGAAGTTTTAAGTTAAGGAGAGCCCTGTGCACCCCTTTCTGACAACAAATTCAAGAAACTCACCAACACAATCATGAGACTATTTTCACTAAAATCGCTTTTTTGGATCACCTCTAGTACGTAAAGCCAACCGGCATCGCTCTGCAGGCCGCAATTTTCAAAAAAGCCTAGAGTAACAAGAAAACGAACTTATCTAACATTTCAGTTTCAGGTGAATTTTTCAATGATTTTAACTTGAGACAGAATGATCAAAGAAGTAAACAATTTCACTTGCTGTGAGCTTAGATTGTTTATTTTTTAGGTAACGACGTCTACAGGGTGAAGTCCTTTTCATGTCTTTTCGTATTCTTGTGTGGCATGAGCCGGGGCGAACCCACATACAAATCAGTCAGTGTTTTGAGTACACATATCGCGCTATTAAAGTTACGGTCTTACACGATTGATTGTTCATCGTGTAAAATCAGGGAAATTATCAAGAGTCATTGTCAACATTTGGACTATATATCTGCTCTAAGCTCTATAAAAAAGAAAACATTTGAACAAACTTTATTGTGCCAATGACTTGGTCATAGCAAACACTCAGTCGCTTTTCAAAATGACCTCAATCTTTTACATTGTACCATCTCAAAATTAGTACCACTGTGTACTTTTTATCAATTTTTAGATCTTTTTATAGGGTCTTATATAGGGCGCCTTTGTCAGGGTAGTAGAGACTGGAGTACTATGAGCTATTATGTTTCTTGGAAATAAAGAAACATTTAAGGAGACAAACCAATGTAAACATCCTACAGGAAACTAGGAGGAGGCAGAAAACCTGGCCGCCATATTGTATATTCAAATCCGGGATTCAAAGTCGCCAGATTTTAATGCAAATCAAACAGAGGTGGCTGTGTTGCCACTTTCCGAGGATTAACGTTTTATTTATTGTTATTTACTGTTTTGCTTGTTTTGACTTTAAATTTAAAATGAAGGATTTGCGTTATTCTGAAGCAGATCATCATAAACAATGTAACCAGATTTTTACAGTCCCCCGCTTTCTCTCAAATAACAAACAAAGCAAAAGGGAAGGTTAATGGACAAGAGAAAATGTCTCATGGTATTATTGAGTGCTAATCCAGTGTATAAAAGACTCTATGGCTCGATTAGCTGACATAAATGCCAATATATAGAATGACCCCTCTATGAAAGATAATAGCTTAGTCGACCTCAAGACTATTAAAAACAATGCTGCTATTTCAAGCATTCAATGAAGCACTACTTCATTGCTTGCAGATCTGGAGAAAGAAGTAATAACTCAGTCGGTTACTATTAGTGGGGTAAAAATTCAATACTGAAATTCAACCGCGTAGGCCAATTTCAATCGATGCTGTTTCCTTCAGATTTCTACGCTGTTGGAAAGATTCGGTGAAGTCAAAATCGCTTCACTAATCCCACTACATCTCACAGAGGGTTTCGACTTAAGGGATTTTTGTATTGTTCGGAACAGTCAAACAGCGAAAGAGACGAAATGAAATAAAGAAATTAACGAACAGTTGTATACACGTTTAATTGAGTTAAACCAAATTAACGACAACATTTCTTTATACAGCATTGTACAATCCTTTTGTCGGGCCGTTCGCAGGCGGCTCTGGTAGAGAATCCTACGCTCGGCGCGTGGAAAAGAACCCTTCTGAATAAATGGATGAAAACGGGGAAATTTACATATTTACAGCACTTATAAAACACACGAATAAGTTACACTCACGAAAGGCCCTTTCGACCAAGTCTGGTCCTAAGTAACGACATATGTCAGTCAGTAGATAAACAAACTGTTATCAATGGTACAAGGCGAATACATGTGCTACGATTACTGCATTCAAAATCCACATCGGAAGTCCAAACTGTGAATTGGAGATACTATTGACATAATAGGAGGGCTGCGGCACCGTAGGAAAATCAGGATCACGAGTCTTTCTGGTCTTCGGTTTACAGAGGTTTTCATAATTTGAGCGAATACTTCGACAGTAGCGTTCCTCGCGACCATCACAGTCGCATTCAAGAAGCGCACTCCCTAGCTTCGACCCCAGTAATTCTTTTTGGCTTTCTTTACAATCTTGACTACATCGGACGCCAGAAATCAAGTCGCTACACCGCCTAAGAAAGTTATATTGATTCTTCTTGCAGTCTTTGTCCTTGTTGCATCGTTTTCTTGCTGCAGTGCAACTGAAAATCGTGTCGTTTTTGTCGCTACCGTTAACGCAGCGTTTCATGCGTGCTATTATAGTCAAGCAAACCCCGTCTCCGGGTTTACAAAGGCACGATTCCACGGCCTTCCCTTTAGGTGAAGAAGTAAGATTTTTGATGGTCTGTACACACTTTGACGGACATTTGGGCTCCATCGAACCAGTGATCTCGGGAAATGGCCCATATTTGGGATCATAGCTGAAACCTAACGCCTTTTTACATTGTTGTGTGAAAAGTCCACGAAGCCTTATAGCGCATGGAAAGTCACGTTGACAACTTGTCAAAGCATCCCAGCAAAATGATTCACTTCGCGAGAGAGCAAGCAGATTCATCAGCCATAAAATCCACCGCATAATGCTGCACATGAAGGAAGGATTCTCGTTCGCTTTGTCGTGTCGGGTACAAGTGTGTAACAATGGGAAAGATGATCTCAGAATATATACCGTCGGATTGATTGATTAATTATTTGACATAAGGTGAAATCCGATAATAGGTTACGATGAATGGACCAATAGGAGAAAAAGTCTCGCGTGATACATGACCTCAGGAAGTGCGCATTGCCAGGATAAGTTTTCAGTTGTCTCCATACCTTGTTTCCTCATTGAATTACCTTTATTTCAGGGTATTAAGAAGCATTAATGGACAGTATACTTCACTGACGAGTATCGGCCTCTCTCTCCAGTCGCCAATCTTGTTAGTATCTTGGTGAACTTGGTTCCCTACCAAGATGGATAAAAGGATCCCTGGTGGGTGCCTGCCCATCTTTGCTGTCTTCTCAATGAGCCGCGAAAACTAACTACCTGACAACCTCTGTATGAGCGCTATTGACAGCTAGAACTGCGGAAATCACCAGCAACGAACTGACTAAATCGCTTTAACAGCCCCTTTGAGAAAAAAAGCTGAGATGTACCTTTGATTTCATTGACATGGAAGTGAGATCAAATTAGTTTCTTTACTGACGCGATATGGAATGATTTTCTAACCTTAAACAAGAGAACGCTTGAGAAGCTCTGAAGGGCTCTCGAGTTGATTAGTTAGATTTTTTGTAAATATTAATTGTGATTTAAGGCGGTGATTGAACGGACTGGCATAAAGGTTTATTGGAATTGCGTGTCAAAGTGACGTCTTTGTAGTTTTCACGGGCTGCAAAACTCATTTGAGGGCATTTCTCAGCAGGTTTGCCATTGACTATAGCCGGCGTAAGCGTGTATTCACTCTTCTGAAAGGCCGTGAAAATCATCGACTTGTTCATTTCTTTTTTAAAGACCTTTTCAGCCAATCAAGTGCACAGTTTTGCAGAGTCCTTGGAAATAATTTGAACAAAAATAAAACTGAAAAAAAAAGATGTTTATTGCTCATTTTGTTCTTTAAAAGTTTCATATTTCTGAATTTCCTGCAGAGTCAGTGGAGAGAATCCGCTGATATTAATATCCATCATTCCTAATTGACCATTGACGCTCTTTTTATTTGTGGAGCACGGCTGAAATCAAATTAAGCGAAAGACGAAAGATTAAAATGCATGCCTACACGTTTTTTAGTTACTTTTTGTTCTCGTCTTTCGACTATTTCGGTTGCAACTTTGGAACAAATAAGTCTCTTAATAGTGTTTGTGTCATCACAGAAGTAGTTGCCACTAAAGGCTTTTCAAACCATCAATTTAACAGGTTATTATTAAGCATAGGCTGGGCTGCCGACACGAAACATGCAGCTCCAGCTCATCTGCGTCGCGCAATATTTGCTATTAGTTTTAAAAAGCTAAAATGTTTGGTAGAAACAATCAAATTCCAATGAACAATAGTCCAGTATTGGTATTTTCCACTATATTCAGGAATTGACAGTTTTTTCTGTCGTCTGTTGCTGGCGGTTGCCTAAGATGGACATAGATTGAAACTTGAAAAATTATGTCAGCTTTTTCAAGTTAACGTTTACATACAGTATGTTATGCTTGCAAAAACGACTAAAAAATATGGTTAGTTCTCACTTGCGAAATTTTTTTAATATCTTCTTTTGACTCTATAGAAGCACTTCATGCATGGGTAAAAGCAAGAGCAATGAATGATTTTCCAGTAACCGGATACTCATGTTTTGCGCACAGGATTTTGGGATCGCCAGGGGGCAAACATTGCGAGTCGCTATAAAGAATTGTATGGCGTGGAGTTGTTTCTCCGTTAAAAGCAGTGTCTCTGGACATAGAATGCCGCACTTTGCCATGATTTTATGAGAAACGGAGGTGACTAATGTTGGTGCGTTGAAATTTCAAGTTTCTGTGTGATTAATGCCATAAATTCTATCGATAAACACTCCTTGCGTGAGGTTGAGTGTGAAATTTATGTTTACTGAATTTACACAGTGATCTACATGAAGAAAAGGTCTCGAAATATATAGTGCAAACTTAGGTATACATGTAGGGGGATTGGCTCATTTAAGCTTTTTAGTTTTAATTACGTGTGGTGATATTTACAACGAGTGTAACTATGCTCGGTCGCGATCAGCTGTGTGCGGGTTATGACGCTCAACAATCGTAGGACGTGGCCATAAAAATAAAAAATCCTCCTTTACTTTGGTATAAACAAAGTAACATCTACGAAATATTTCATGGAAAGTACATGGTATTTAACCATTAGTAGATGACGCAGAAATCGTACGAACTAGTAAGATTTCCGATACAAAAGCAGTGAGCCGTGTAAATAAATACCAAGTTGATGTGCGAAATTCAGAGATTCTATATCTTCCCTCAAAATGATCAGAAAAGGCATTAGAACTAATTGGTGCTCTGGATCATGACAAAACATTTCGCTTGTGTTTTTTTGGCTAGAAGGAATCAATATATTAATGTGGGGAAGATGTTTTGCTTTTAAAGTTAATACATATCAAATTCGACAATACATAAGCTTACCTTCGATCGTTGTCACAAACTGGCTCAGCGTTGTGATCGCCGCCGAGCCGAACGTAAAATTTTTACACTCGTTGTAAATATCAGCACATGTACTTACAACTGGAAAGGTTTAATAAATGAGTCCACATTCCCCGCTCATTTATACCTGGTAAGTTAGGTACTATATATTTCGAGACTATTCAGTAAATTTCACAGTCGACCTTTCGCAAGAAGGAGTGTTTATCGATAGATTTCATCGCATTGATCCCACAAAAACTTACAATCAACGCACCAGCATTAGTCACCTTCGCTTCTCATAAAATCACGGCAAAATGCGGCATTCTCTGTCCAAAGACATTGGTCTTAAACGGAGAAACAGCTCCACGCCATACATTTCTTTGTAGCGATTTCCAATGTTTGCCCCCTGGCGATCCCATAATCCTGTGCGCATAACTAAGTCTCCGATTACTGGAAAATCATTCATTACTTTAGCACAGAATACCAAACATAGGAATATCCTCGTGATCCCCTTTAAGGCCGGCTGACAGCATTTTCTTCTGGCACTTTCCTTCTAACACTGCCCAGCAAATAACCTTTGATCGATCAATGTTACCACTCTTTATTCAATTAGTTGTTGTTGCAGCAGTAAAGTTATTTCTTCATGAACGCACAAATTACTAGTAAGTAAGTAAAGGACATTTTATGACATAACTTGTTACTATGGCAACATTATAACCTGTTAAAACTGTTGTTTTTAAATGGAGCGCTTATAAGGCCCATCAAAAGGTAAAATGATCCTTCTGGGCTTGAACCAAACTCGAAAAGTGAAAATATAACACACATTGTTACAAAATGTATTCTAGTTACAGGGGCACCCAACGAGAATATAGTTCAAAACCACTTAAACATAGAATTGTTAAACGTATTTTAGTATTTAAACGGTAGACATAGGCAAACCCCTGTTCGGATTTCCTAAAAGTCTAGTGATCCGAAAATTATAGGGATCAAAACTTAACTTTCCGAAAATTTCAGCCAGAAAAAGGCTCCCGAAAATTCTAGGTGACCTTTTTAGGGTAAAAATCCGTTAAAAATAGGCAATTATACCATTTTTTAGATGTTCGAAAATCCTAGGAGAGGCAGGAAAGCAAGAAATTTTACAGCAAATGTTCCGAAAATTCTAGATCTCAAATCGTCTTCCGAACAGATATTTTTCCGAACATTGTGGTTGGGTGCCCCTGTAGTTATAAGACAAACTGAAGAAGCTTGAAGAGCAAATGAGATACGTACACCAATCCACGGCCTGACCCAACCTCGTCCCCAGGGCTTTTCCCACCCATTTTTTAAGGGTAAAGCCCTGGGGACGAGGTTGGGCCTGACCAGTACCTCACGCATGTGCACAGCCATATCACCCCTGCAGTGGCAGCCATGGACAGCTCAGTTTCTACCTTTCCATTAGCCTGTGTACAGACTACCTTTCCATGCCACTTTTATGTTACCATTTTTGCCGACCTCTCCATCATTTTTGTTCCCAGAGGCGCGTTCCTACTCGTCAGTCCCACTGATTTGATCGATCCTAGGTGCTAGCCGATCACAACTCATGCCACAAAATTGCCTTTTCATTTCTTCTCCTTTGAGATTCAGTAACCCACCGCCGTCTATTTTCTATTCCTGGTTTAACCCATTTTATACTGATCCCCGAGGTCTACAAGAGATTCAGCATTAGTGGGCTGTTGCTGTGGTTTGTTCTGAGTTTTTCAAGTTATATCTTTATCCCATACTGAAACTTGCTATACTTTCTTCAATTTTTAACAAGTTTTAACCGATGAACATTGATTGTAAAACGATTACAGCCACCTTAAATTTTTGAACACTCTAATTGGGCATGGTTTTGCAACCCCTTCCACGAATGTTTTTGACTTTCATCAATGAATTTTCGACCTGCTGTAAGGCGCCTGTGTGCACAATTGATTTGGTTTAATTTCCTGACACTGTGACACCAAGCTCTGTGTTGGTTCGGCGTTCATTTAATGGAGGCCTCTCATTTTATCGTAACCTGCTGTTGCTTATTGCCTCATTTTAAGACTGAATCGAGTATTTCACTTATTCATTTTATTTTAACCTTGATTTGGCAAGAATAGAATGACTATAAGCGAATGTGTGAGATAATTGGTTTTGTTAAAAAATGGAAACAGGATCGGGCCCATAACTCGGAGTGACACAGCCTCTTGTCCAACAATTCTTCAAAGACCCGCAAAATTATTTGGAGCAAAGGACATTTGATTGGGACTGGGGTCGAGTTTATACCGCAATGTGTCAGCGGTATTGATCCGTTCGCAAATGCACTTTTCAAAATTCCATAATGGCGGACGCGGGGGAGAAAGTGTTGGAAGTGTTGCTTAACAAGAAAGATCTTTTTATGGTAGGTAGATAGCCCTTATTTCTACACCTGGATTGTATCCACCATCGTTGGACATCGGTCGGCTCATAAATCTGCTTTTTGCCCGCAGGTAATGATATCCCACTCAGGGACAATCCGCGACCTGTGTGACGAAATTGAAAAAGTTGCACGCGAGGAGTTTGGAGAGTGAGTTTCCCTTCTTAACCTTTTGTTTTATTTCTTTTTGGAATTTGATGAAAGTAAAAAGCTGAGCTTGTAGTGAAAGTGATCCCCGTCAATCTACACATTTTGTTGCATGCTAGGGCAGTTTTCGATGGTACAACTGAATGATTTTCCCATTCTCGAAGGTTTTAAGAGCGAATGCACAGAAAAATCGAGCAAACCGTGGCCACAGCTCAAAACCTAACCTACCCTCATTTTAAGTCTGTAATAAGGTTTTAATGAATTTATAACACTGCTGAGGTTTAAATTTCAAAATGCGGCCGAATTTGGGAATTATTTGAGATTTTCGATTTCAAGGGTCTGTCAATTAGCCGCCAAACACGGCAATATAGCCTAGCGGCAGAAATGAGCTGACTTTCATAAACGAACGAATATATTGGCAATCTTCCACTTAAATCTCAAAAAACAGATATTAACAATTTCTAAACAGCACACTTTTTTAGATTTAGAGTATAAAATATCGACGAACCAGCAGAATTTTGAAACGTAATCTGCATAATGCTTATAAATACAACAATTTACCGCTAAAACCAAAATCGAATTTTCTATATGGGGGAATTCTCCAAATCACCCCAAATCCCGCTTACTACCCAATGAGATATAGTACTTCAACATTATCTGAAAGTTAGTCTGGTGTTCTTGCGAACGCTTGTAAAATAGACTGATTATTTTTAGGTTATTTTGCCCCAAACAACTGCTAATTGACCCCAGGGTCATGACACGTGCACGTCACCTTAGTTTTATGCGTCGATTTGAGCTCGTTAAAAGGGAGAAACTAACAAGATTCTTTTAATATGTACCTGTTTTAATGAAATACACGCAATCTTTAAAAGGAGAGGCCGTTCAATTGGTAACTTCTGTTCTTGAGATCTCGTAGATTGTACCATGGCGTCTTTGAGTGGACCTGAGTCCAGGTCTGTTTTCCCGTGACTGCGAAATCAGAATAACATCATGAAATAATTCTCGCTCGAACCTTCGTAAATGAATCAGCTTTGCAGTGCCTTACCTGAGATAAAAAGTGGGCCGAATAGGAAAACATTTCTAGCGCAATTTGGATCCTTTGCAGCACGTAGTGTATTTGCTAAGCGGTGACGGTATCAATGACTTTTTTAAAATTAGTTACTCACCTCCGATTGCGTGACCAGGCAATTATCGATTGTCTCCTGCGAAAAATAAGTGCACGGGAAACCTTTTGTCCTTTTGTCCTATTTTAAAAGCGGTTAACTAAGATGATTAGCAAACATACTGTCCCACTTTTAAAAACGCAGCAGTAACTGAATGTTCTGTTCTTCTGATTTTACCCCCAACCCCGGAGTGTTCAGAAGATATATTTGCACTACGCATGAGAGGCAAATGGATTAAATTTTAAGGTTCAAGGTGGTTTTAAGGCATGGGTTACCAGTGGATTAGTCAGACTTGTCATAAGGTGCATTGAACAGAAAATTACAGGCATGATATCTCTGCTATTGTATGTCCATTAAGTGATTTTCCAGCAAACATTATTTTTTGACTTTTTTACCCCAAACGTTTTTTCCGTTCAATTCTTATCTATGAGATCTAAACTTAGTTAAATTTCTGTAATTTGTTGTTAAAAGCAATTCTGCAAACAACTAAGTATTTAATTTTGCGTAAAAGCTACATGAAATTGTACTGTTTAGCCGTAAATCATTAAAAAGAGAAAGCATCATGCTTTCTCTTTTCAAGTCGAGTAGGACTTAAACAATGGCATTGCTTAAGTCCTAGTAGTTGTTTTCCATGTCTGCTAAGGAGGAAATAGTTTGCTCTTTTCAAGAAATTGTTCTTGCCCATTGCGGTTTCAAACCAAGGATAGCAGCAAGTCTGTCGTGGTCATATACTGCTACTTTAGTGCAAACGAAGCATAGGCGCACAAGTCAGCGCTTGCGTTTAGTCAGGTGCCGAAAATGAAGTGGAAACATAACCCCAAGGGCGTCCATGTTCGCTCCGGCTCGAAAAGGTAGAATCAGTTGTGCAGTAAAAAGTAATGCGAAAAACCTGCGAGGGCTGGGGAAAGAAAGGCGTCTTATTTTTCTTTGGCTTGTTCTATTTTCGAGACGTGGTACAGAAATACTGACAAGCTCAGTATATGTCTTCACCACCGAGAGTCACTTGCCCTTAGCCGGACACTCCCCTCACGTATCATGTTTCGTTCCTAAAGTTATTTCAAAGCACAGAACCAAACCTAATCAGCGGCCGAAGGCAGAAAGGGGGATGAGCAAACGGATGTCACAGCATATTTTGCAAGAAACTGGTATCCTTGTGCCTATCGGCTCAGGAACGTTTGATTACTATTAGAATTAATATCAGGGTCAGAATTTGAGTGCTACAATGGGAGGGAAGGAAGAAAAGGAAACCGCCGAGCACACCTGTTAAGTCTTTTATAAACCCAGCGCGTGTTCGCGAAGGTTTTTTAAGTCAGTCAAGTTCTTAAACCAGGCCTTAAACGGCCAGTTTTAAGTGTCGATAACAGTTAAAAAGACATATAAGCCTCATGCAAAAGACGGTGGGAAGGAAGTGCACATCGGTGATGGGGAAAAAGGAGTATCCCACAGTTATTTAGGGGTGGATCTTTCGAAACATTCTTATACTCTTGGACAGATATGCATTTTTGAAAGTTTTAAACAAACCAGGTGTAAATTTATAGTAACAAACTGTTAAATATACATCAGCAAGATTTTTACGAATCCTATTTTTCGCTGGAGACTATCTTTTTACTGGCTGGTCACGCAATCAAAGGTAACGTACTTTCCCACGTTTGTTTACTCACCTTTCGCTCAGCAAACACTGCGTTCCACAAAGGACCCAAATTGCGCTAGAAATGTTTTGCTATTCGGCCCACTTTTTATCTCAGGTAAGGCACTGCAAAGCTGTTTCACTTACGATGATTCGACGGAGAATTATTTCTTGATGTTATTCTGATTTCGCAGTCACGGGAAAACAGATCTAGACTCAGGTCCACTCGCAGACGCCATGCTGCAATCTACAAGATCTCAAGAACAGAAATTACCCATTGAACGGTCTCTCCTTTTGAAGATTGCGTGTATTTCATTAAAACAGGTACATATTAAAAGAATCTTGTTAGTTTCTCCCTTTTAACGAGCTCAAATCGACGCATAAAACTAAGGTGACGTGCACGTGTCAATTGACCTTGGGGTCAATTAGTGGTTGTTTGGGGCAAAATAACCTAAAAATAATCAATCTATTTTACAAGCGTTCGCAAGAACACCAGACTAACTTTCAGATAATGCTGAAGTACTATATCTCATTGGGTAGTAAGCGGGATTTGGGGTGATTTGGAGAATTCCCCCACATAGAAAATTCGATTTTGGTTTTAGCGGTAAATTGTTGTATTTATAAGCATTTTGCAAATTACGTTTCAAAATTCTGCTGGTTCGTCGATATTCTATACTCTAAATCTAAAAAATGTGCCGTTCAGAAATTGTTAGATATCTGCTTTTTGAGATTTAAGTGGAAGATTGCCAATATATTCGCTCGTTTATGAAAGTCAGCTCAATTCTGTCACAGGGCTATTTTCCCGAGTTCGGCGGCTAATTTTAGGCCCGCTGACCGTTGAAATCGAAAATCTCAAATAATTCCCAAACTCGGCCGCATTTTGAAATTTAAACCTCAGCAGTGTTATAAACTCATTAAAACCTTATTACAGACTGAAAATGAGGGTAAGTTAGGTTTTGAGCTGTGGCCACGATTTGCCGATTTTGCTCGATTTTTCTGTGCATTCGCTCTTAAAAGCCATTGATTTTTTAAAGCTGTACGGATGTGCTTGTGGAAACAGGAAAGGATGTTATCATCACTGCATGCAAATGAAATCATCAAAATAAAAACACAAAAAAGAATTTGACAAGTTGTTCGTAACTAGAAAAGCAGTTACTTGAAATATTATTTATCATTTAACACCTCAAAAATGTAGTTCTGATGGTGTGGCTGTCCATACAAAAAACACACAAACAAACAAACAAATGCAGTTGTAGAAGTCAGGGTTGTCACTAATATTTCAAGTTGCTGGGTAAATACAACAAGTAGGCGGGAAATCAAACAGCTAGGGATTTCTTTTGGTTCTATTTTCTTCTGTTTTCCTATGAAAGTAGCTGGGGGCCATGTTCTTAGTAGCCAGGGGAAACCCCTGGTCCCTCCTCTTAATGACAGCCCTGAGCAGTTGTCTGAAAATATGCAGTAATGATATAGTCTAACTGCTGATGCTATTGTAGTAGTAATCGAGAAGATATGCACTAGTCCTTCGCACTCAGATAGGAAACTTAAATGGCTTGTAAAGAGTAATGCAAAATACAGTGAAACCTGTATTAAGCGGACATCCTCGGGGAATGCTGTAGTGTCCGCTTAATACATGGTGTCCACCTAATGCAGGTTTCGATAGATAACGTCATATGAGGTGTCTAATGCCATTCAAATGAACGGTGGAAACGTTTACAATACTCCCAGAGACTATGACGATATACGTTTGCATTAATTTCTTTATCAAAGTGGACCAATTGATCATAGTACCATAAACATAGATTGCAACTCAAATTTGAAGAAATCAGATGAGTGAAACAAGCTCTGTACAAACAAAACGAAATAGAAAACAATACTGTACTGTGAAACTAATCAAATAAGTTCGTCAACTCAAGTTTTTAAATGTAAAAATCGAAAAATTTGTGGGTGGCAATTCAAGGCAATCTTTCGCATTTCCACTGTGTGGCATGTTGGGTGGTGGAATTTAATTACAAGTGTCTGTTTAATACAGGTTGGTAACAATAGAAATGACCATTTCAGGTACTTTTTAGGTGTCCGAGTCCACTTAATAATTGAGGTGTCCGCTTAATAAAGGTTTCATTTACACAGCGTGCAAAGAAAGTAGTGTCCGATAGCCCGGGGCTAGTGGATTTTGCTATCGGGCTAGTGAATTCTATTTTTAACTTGCCCGACGGGCAAGTGATGTCTTTTGAGGAATTCGATCAACAGAAGAACTGTAAAATCAATTCTGCTAGTCAAAAAGTTTTTTGGGCTAGTTGAAATGACGTCAGGGCTAGTGAATGCTAGCTTTAGCTTGCCTGAATGGCAAGCTGTAAAAATGATTTTCTTTGCACCCTGATTTACAGTAAATAAGGGAAATAAATTTTGGGACTTCGGCTACTGTCTGCTTAATAGAGGGTGTCTGCTTAATACGGTGTCCGCTTAATACAGAATTCACCTTAGTGTAAAAATATATACACATGTAAAACTGTTCTAGTGAGGCCTTAAACTGCTGTTTAAAAAGTAAAAACTAAAATCCAAGCTTTCGCCAATCAATGGCATCATCAAGCAGCTGTTTAAGGCCTCACTGGAACAGTTTTGTATATTTTTAATTATGCTGCTGAAGGACAACATGAACAGATTAACAAAATAGTGTTATTGCTGTTTGTTGATGGATCACCTGTTGTCTTTACCATCATATTAGAATTTACAATTGCAGCCTTTTATGAAATTTCACAGAAATTCCCTATTATAAAATGGACTCTACTCTTAACACAGGTGAACATCTTATGTCAATTCCAAAAGTTCCCAATGTAGCTTCTTTGTGGATAAGTATTTGATAATTATACATAACATTTTGTGCTCTCCAGGAAAGGACAAGTCACAGTATTAGAAACTAAACAAGGAGCAAGACTTCCAGAGAGATATAAAGTGGGAAACCTCCTCAAAAATGAACGCAGAATTATGGCTTATTCTTCAGGTAAATTATTAAAAAATATATAAACATAAATTTTATATCTTAAACTTTGTGTTATAGAGGTCAATTAAATTCAACACACTGTGTACCAGTCACCATACAGCTGTATTATATAGTACTGCTGGCCTGAAAAATACTTACAATTTGTAGTGTTTTGGAGGCACCCTAAATTCCCCTGTGTAGAGATCAGAAGTATTGTTTTTTTGTTGTTGTATTGGTAATGTGCAAACTCTTCTCAATTTGAAGAAACTAGGCAAGTAAGGTAGTCCTGGTTAATTTTTCTGCTTGCACACAAGACAGTCTTGGGTAATTCTGCTTCAGCAAGCACCATGGTGGTGCAAAATAAACATCATATCTAAGGTGGTTGCAAATGTAGTGAGAACTTCGTATATTGCTAGTAGTGTTCTAGGGAACAGTACTAAGACAACTAGCAATGAACAGGGCTTCTGATATTTCACGCGGTCACGGAGCCGCGAAATTCAGGTAAATCCGCGAAATACTGCGAAATTCACAAAAACACAAAAAATACCACAAAATTTGGTAGAAATCTTATCAAATACATGCTTGTACAACATATTTGCTATAGGGGCTATTTACTTGCCGTAAACTTACAAATTTATCTTAGAACCTCGTCACTGAAAGGTGCAAACACCAGGCGTAGATTATGTTGCGAAAAACTGGGCACTAGCCATGATGTTAAAGGCTTTGCCATTGGTTCATTTCTGGAGCGTACTGTTGAGCAAATAAATTGGGCAATTCCATATGAGACAAGGAAATTTTGAATTTTTTAAAATAAAATTTTGCGCAATGAAACTTAACCAACATAAAGCTGAAACAATGGGCTGTTTGAAATTACTGAGATCTTGTGCGTCTTGTCCATGCATTTAATGTGAGAAGGCATGAAATCCAGAGAATTTGAATCTCATTATATTTGGAATTTTTGGAACGAAATTTTAAACAAAGTTTTAACATCTAAGAAAACATACAGTCAACATAAAAGTATGTGTGTATTATAACCTTTGCCTTACACTATCATTAGGCTATAAATTATTATCCAGCTACTGGCAGTTTCCTAAGAAAATTGACATTGAATTTTTGTTGCGGACATTACGTAATGTCCGCAACGTTTAGGTACCTTTTTTCAGTTCCTGTACACAGTGTGCTGTATTTTCATGTGCTATTGATGCTGCTCAGTTAGTCTGATGTATACTCTATTTCAATCTCAAAACATTTCCTGGGTGGGTTTTCTTTGCTCAGAAATTACAAGTTGAAAAGTGTTGTGGACATTACGTTGCGGACATTACATATGTTAGATTTTTCATTTATTCAGGCTGTTGCGGATATTAATTTAGTTCTTACTATCTCTGAATTAGATTCAGACAACAGCCGACTTAACACTAAATTGCTTTTTATTGTTGTACAAATGTAAATGGCAAATTAAAAAGAGCTGGTAGCTTTTCTGTAATGTCCAATGAATTCAATTTACAAACGATTAAAAACATTCTAAATAATTTTCGATTTCTGTGATATTCTTGAAAATGGGCAAACATAGTGATTTTCGAATTAGTCCCTTCCATAAAGTAGTATAGATACATGACAAATTTTGCAGTACTTTAACAGAAAAACGGAAAAATATTTTAAAGAGTTTATATGGCTTTGGGGGACGCTGTCACAAAATTACAGAGTGACATTTGTATGGATCTTTAACTGTGTTTCAAGAGTCATAACTTGATCCCTGTTCAACTTTAGAGCACCAAACCTGCTCAACCAGCCAGTCTCAACATGACCTTTTATATGGTGGTGTCAGTTTATCGATTAGTTTAAATTTGAAACTTGCCCCAGTTCCCTATGCAACTCCAAAATGGCCAATGAGTAGCTGGTCAGGGGTTTTGTACTGCTGAGCATGCTCAGAACGGTTTGTAAGCATGCTTTTTGAGGAAACGCACTGACTATCATTGTTTCTTCCGCAAACTTGAATGGGTATTACTTTTTTAACTACAATTTGTAATATAATGTGTAGTGAACAATGTGCAATTTTAGTGCAAATTTACATTTTATCTGTCTTTAAGTCAGACTGAATGACAAAATATGATAATTTTTTAGTAGCTAAATCAGTTTTGTAAAAAACAAAATAATATCCTCACTACTGAGAACGTTTTTTTTTCTCACAACATTTACTTGAGATGTAATAAAATCAATTTGGAAATTATTTAAGGAGTCAGTATAACAGAAAAAAATCTGACAGGTATTGCATGATACTAGGTCTCAGTAGGAGATTATATAATATTATAAAAGAACATAAATAAAGTAAATGATAATTTCACAGCTTCATTTTTAGACAAGTAACTGCAGAACAAATGGACATAGCCACAGTCAGCAACACTGACTAGGAAGGGAATAATAAAAAATGTGTTCCCAAAAATGTAATGTCCGCAACAATTTTGTGTAATGTCCGCAACACAAACTTTTGTTTGTAGACTCACTGGAATAAGGTTGCATGGAATTTTTCTTTGACAGTTGAAAAATCTACTTATTGTTATGTTTTGAAGGCACAATTATTTTCTGCTCTTGGTTAAAAATTCACAGGAAAATCTCTTTAAAGAAAGTTACTTTAAAAAGTGGTTGTTTAAACTGTATGTCTGTATGTAAAATGTCCGCAACACACTTTCTTCAACTCATACCTTCAAGGTCTTAAGAGCTAACTAAAGCATCTTTTTATTAGGTACAAAGGGAACACTAAAAATACTTTCTAGATATGTTTGAACACCCTTAATGAACATTTTGACATCTAAATTGGGGTTTAAAATATTAATTTTAGTATCTGAACGTAATGTCCGTAACATGGAATCACTTAAATGCTGACCTCTGTTAGAAAAACGTTAAAAACGCTGGTCTGATCAGCACAAAACCGATTGATTTCTAGGGAAATTTGCCTTGAAAATAACCACAAAATTGGCTGTTTTTTACCGATTGCTGTTTGGTGAAGTTTGTTCTGAAAACTCTCACAAAATTACTGCGAAATTGGCCGATTTTTCCTCGAATTTGTCCCTAAAAATCCCACGAAATTTGACTTTTTCTTCCACAACCTATCAGAAGCTCTGAATAAAACACAGCCACAGCCACACAAACGGTTCAAAGCTTGGACACGCTTACATGTACGTCCGTGCTCGCTACAGGTCAAAATTAAATTAGGGTTAAAATTTTTTAAGCTTGATTATTCTCAATTTCCATTGTTTCCTAGTCCTTATTCATCAATAATTAAGGCAAGGAGACAAAGGAAATTTAATATCAACCAGGGTTAAAAAATATCAACCTGAATTTAATTTTGATGTGTAACATACAGCTGTTTTGAGAAAGGTCGTCGGAAAAAGTGCACGGGACAATCCCGAAAGGTGTTGTGGGTGGTTTTGTCTGCTCTGTTCTCCAAAGAAGTTTGAAAGAATGGCATGCGAGGCCACGGACATATGTTCGCAATTGCTAATGGAAAGCAACAAAAGTAGGTTCGACATCTACAGTCATTAGGAGCAGTGTATTGATCATATCCCATATTACCTTTCGGGGTTGTCGTGTGCACATTTTTTCCGACAACCTTTCTCGAAATAGCTGTATACATTGTATGACACCTGTTAGGATAAAATTATTCTGACAAGTGACATGGCCTTGAAACAGTGACATAAGACAGCAGAAAACAAAGCGAACGACACAAAGATGGGTTGAAACTGTGACAATGACAGAGAAAAGCACATATTCAATAGTGCAATACCAACAGCCACGTTGCTTCCTCCTCAATATGTGAAATGACAGGTTTGGAAATTCAAACTAGGAACAAATGTAACCCTCCTAAGAAGGCCTCATATGATTATACATACTGATTAAAATACATAGTCTTCATGTAGGACTTCATAGATTGAACTAGGTCGGACAGCCAACTTATGTTATTAAAATGCATACGTGTATGCCAATTCAGCAATCTCTTTCTGGCTTTTAAATAACACCTGCTATAATTTTCTCAAAGGCTTCCCTTTTTTAACCCCAAATAACATTGTTGACAATTATTTTGATACATGTAGCTATGTGTCATCATGTACCATGTATGATACACAATCACAGCTACTGCACTTAGTCTTCAGGTACATTAAATTTTGAATACGGTACATTTAAAACTGCAACACACTAGGCATTAAAACATGTCACTGCAACACTTGTTGCACCAACAAGTTACTTCTTGTTTACAGGTCAGGCAAAAAGTTGCATGACATGTTGCAGCGACAAATATTATTGTTTCTTTAACCTGAGATCAGGCCCAATTTGAGCGGTTCTCATACTTTCTCTCTAACAGCTACCGCTAAAATTGGGCCTGATACTAAATTTTGGCCATAACGCTGATTGGGCCTCTGATTGGCTGTCGGAAACAAAGTTGAAAGCTTATTCCTCACGTGGTTGTTTTCATAAGTTTTTGCTTCCTTTTTCATTGTTTTATGGTCTCGTTATGGCCAGATTTTGGCCGTAACGCTGATTGGCTGTTAGAACAATGCCACAAGATCTGATTGGCTGTCGGAAACACCGGAAGTTGAAAGCACTTGTTCCTCACGTGGTTGTTTTCATGAATGATCTGTCGTTGGCGGAGAGAAGGATCGATTTTGCTTCCTTTTTCATTGTTTTATGGTCTTATGGTGGGAAAATATGCCTTAATATGTGCCATGGAAATTCAGAAAATTCATATGGTTGTTCATTTCTTCTCAAGATTTGCTTTATTTACGGAAAGTGAGTGTATCGCGGAGTTGAATCCCTCTGCAAGTTGTTGACCGCTAACAAGGTGCATTTTGATTTACCAACAAACGGGTGCAAATCAAAATACTGTCCATCTTAAAACTGGTTTCATTTGAAAGTTTAGCCGGGAATGACTTCTCTGAACGGGGTACGCAAGCGAAGGCTCACTGCGAAAGAAACCTCAATCACCAACTGTGAAGTATTAGACGAAAAATATCGCATTGCTGTTCATGGAATTTTCAGTGTTTACAGACTGGTTGTTTGCCTTTGCTTTTTGTAAAAAATAAACCAAGAAAATTGGTGTCCTCGCTCGTTGGCTGTTTTTCTTTGTTTTTAAAGATTTATGTACTGAAAATCGGGGGAAATTGCTGAAGAAAAATTAATATTAAGACAACGGAAAAATAGAGATTTCAGTATTTTAAATTCCAGAGCGCCTAACCAAGAATAATAAAACTGGTAGAACATCGTGTTGCCATCTTTTCGAAAACTTTTTACCTTCTACGCCTACAGAAATAACCTTTGAGATCTCCCTTAATCTAGCAAACAGTTAAATGTGATTGTGCTGACTGTTTTTTTTTAGCTGAAAAAATTAACAGATAAAAGCTATTTTTTAAGTCAGCCAGTCTGCATTTTTCCCTCTCATGAAAAATTTGCATACTAGAAAAACAAGCAATGGAAGTAATTCTGATTGGCTGATTCGGCAAATGTCAATCAATCAAAAAAGTGGGCGGCGGACGTTTCGTAGAAGGTTTGCATCAGGCTCTCTTTTCGTTTCGCCTTGCCCGCCGGAATGTAATTTTCAAAGCGAAACGAAAATAGAGCCTGATCTCAGGTTATTGTTTCTTGTGCACTGGATAATTTTTGTGAAAATCTTTGTCTCTACAACACTGAATTTAAATTCAATCTAATTTGATCTTGTGGAACTTGTTGTGGTGACTAAATTCTGTTGAAGAGACAAGTATGTTTTATTTTCACAAAAATTCTCCAGTATGCACAAAGTAATTTTTGATGTAACATGTTGCCACATTACATGTTTCTGGATTTTGTTCTGACCTCAAGGGCATTTGAGTGCATGTGCATTTGGCACATTTAATATGCACTGGATTATTGACAATTTACGTGCTCAACAAAATTAGTGTTTATGCTTTCATTCATTTTGTTATTCAGTACACTGTAGAATTACATGTACATACTGTAGATCACAGGATGAATTTCATGAAGATGTATTATCTAGCAATGTATCTAACTTTATTGTCTCCATTAGACTCTGACAATCATTGTCTTGTAGACTTGTTTGATTAGAAGACCCTGTGTATTGATGAACTTGTAACAATTAAATCTGTTTATGCAATCATTTAAAAGCTTAAGTTAAGTCATATGCAAATTCCTGAGCAAAACATAGTGTAAATATATAGCTTCTGTTGGTAATATTTTAACACATAAACAATTTAAAATGCAACTTCTGGCAGATGGTACACATAAACATAAGATTCAAAATGACAATTTTTCAAATGGGACCTTTGTAGCTACATTTGTTAAAAATCACTTGGGACAAAAAAACCTTGCTGGAGAGCATACATGTACATGTTGATGTAAGATGCAGTGGGGCACGAATAAAAGCATGATTTCATCATTTACTTTTACTTAAGCTTATTTTCTTTTTCGCGACATCCCACTGCATTATTTGCTTTCCACCGAGGTTTTTTTGTATCATGTAACTGTTAGGCTACCAAGGGCCTGTGAGTGACTACATTTGTGTAGATAAAAACTACTTACTTTTGTGCAGATACATGTACACTGTATAGTGAAAAACAAGTTAAGGGAAACCTTGTCCTCATTGTACAATTTGACCGTTGACATTTTCTTTCAACAATCTTTCTATTACCTAGAATCTCAACCAGTACAAATAATAAATACAGTCAAACTTCCATGTGTTACAACCTCATGTACATGATCACCTCCCATAAGCAACCTACCAAAAACCCCAAACGTTTCCCACTCAAAGACTAACAGTTGGAACCTCTCACAACAACCACCTGCTGTTAGCGATCATGACCACTTTTTGCAGCGGACACTTTTATGGTTTTCTTTTGTTTTAAACCTCTTGTAAGTGACATCTTGTTGCATGGTCTTACATGATGTTCATGTATTTCTGTGTTCGTTGCGTGCACTATGCTGCTCACAGTATACATGGAACATTAAGCGACAACATGGAACTGCACATACAGGTATCATAACTTAAATTAAATTATCTTTTATATTTAAGAAGATGACTGAGTCCAGACCTCTTCTCCGAAGAGATCGCCCATGGATCGATTCAAGAGCTTATTTACAAAGGAAAGAACAAATTGGTAAAAATCATTCAATTTTTTCTCACATGATTATCATTTCTCTGCAGAGTGTAATGTATCAAGTAAGAGAAAGAGAAAGCTGCCACATGTAAGAGCAACTGAAGAGGGGATTCACAAGCCAAAGAGGAAGAGAAAAGAGAAATCAGACAAGAGATTGCACAACACTTTTGCTATTGCTACAACTGTATCTGAATCAGATTCAAATTTAGGACATAATTCTTATGGTAATGGGAAAAACTCAAAAGGCAAGAGTTTTAATCAAGGTACTTGTGGCGTCAGCCACAGACGGACAAGATCAACTGTGAGAGGTCTTAACAAACTATGTGGAAGTTCTTGCAATAAGTTATATGTAAATCTGAGGCAGAGAGAGAGCGATAACTATCTTGGCGATGAAAGCAATGCTGTTGCTGATGACGAGAGTGGAACTGACAAAGGCATCTTAAATTGCAGTCATAGAGAGCATGTGGATTCTGACATAAGACATGAAAAGGAAAGCATGATCTTGTCTGCAAATAGTAGACATAATGAAGAGGGCGTCCAGTCTTGTGATCACCAGTCTGAAGTTGATAGTGAATACAATGAGGTAGCAGTCGATAGGATAAAAAGAAAACTCTCCTTTAGTGTTTCTTGTAGAAGACATGATGACAGTGGTGCAACCTGTCATGGAAGGGAAAGCTCAACAGCCTCAAATAGAGATAAATCCCAGAAAGTGAAAGAAACTCTTTTAACAAAACAAAGCTGTGCAGATGAAAGTGATGGCAAGTGTGGAGACGAAAGCAGGAAAGGAAGTAATTTATTAAAATCAAACCATCACAGCAAAGATTCTGATAGTGAAGATTCTTATAGTGAGTCTGATTCAAGATCTCTGTCTGACAATGTGGAGGAAATAGTTTTCGATAATGTTGATTTGAGTGATTATGAGGGACCAGTGCTACGCAGTGCACAAAAGCAAACAAAAAATAATTTACAACACAGGTCTTCAATGTCAGAACATTCCTATGGGAATACGAACAGAAGGATCAATGGCAAACCCAACATCACCTCTAAATGTAAGTAAAAAAGTTCAAGAACTTAAATATTTTTTTTTTTATGTACACAACTGAACCTCTGCCAATAGTCAGCTTTCCAGAGCGGCTAGTATTAAATCATTCCACTAGATGCATTAATTTCTTTTTAAATTGATAACCTCTGTACAATGTTCTCCTTTAGTGTTTGTTGCAGCGGCCACTTACATGTACAGTGTGTACCTCTGTATGACTGTATATGTTGTGGTCATTGTATCAAAAGTTCGAATTTTAGTTTTGTTTTGTTTTGTTTTTTTTTTACCATGCTTTGCCATACAATATTCCCAAAATCAAAGGAAAGTCAATTTAACTGGGGGTAAACTTCACTCATTTACATGTACATGTACATGTACACAAATTGCATTTTGAGGAAGGGACCAACATCTGCAAAATCCATACATGTGCTGTGAAAGTAAATGTATTTTAAATGTTTACAACTCGTTGTAATAAAACTTATTCACCTCTTTCGGGTGCTTAATTTGAGGGTGTTGAAACTCTCTCAGCTGGCAAAGTGCTTATAAAACTTAGGGAAATACTCAAAGAAAACTACACTGTTCAGAACATTTGTCGTAAACGTAACATAAATAATTATGCCTTAGTGACCGGGCATGAGGTCAAGGTGGCTTGATATTTGCCAAGTTGCGTTTTAATGGACCGAGACGAGACATCTACATGTGCAAATGCCGTAAAAGGAGGTCAATATCCAGTCATCTTGAGTGAACTAGCCTGTTTGATGAAGAATCTATGACTAAGAGAACTTTTTACTTGCGGGAGCAAAGCGGGAATTCCCGAGAGGGCGAAGTAGGTTCATCTTGCCCACTCGGGTAGCCAATCAGAACACTAGATTCCCTTCATCTTTCCCGCTCGCGAACCAGGTATGTAATAGCGTTAACTCTTACCAGCATACAGAGTACACCGTTGTTTGCAAAGACAGCCGTCTCTCCCACGGACGGTCGAGGCGAAACGTCCCTAGCGGCGAGGAGCGAGGAAAGACGCTGTCTTCGTCGGCTAGTTCAGTTGAGAGGGTTGTCTTTTTAGATCATTCTTTGTTCTATTATACTGCAGGTAGAAAAGAGAAATCCATCAATAAGCAACTTAGTCAAGACAATCGAAGACTTCCACTGGGAATAGGGAAAAACGTTCAGATTCGAGTTAGTCCTCTATCGAGCCCAAACAAACCCAGACGTTTACAAGCAAAAGAACAGATGACGCGGATCAAAAAGAGCAGTGGACGGACTCTTGATAAACCAAGAGAAAAGGGTCAAACGAACCAGATCGAAAGGACTACTGAATTGAATCAGGGAAATCCTGAACGGTCACAGACTGGAGAAAAAACATATCAGACAGATACTGTTCAGGAGTCAGAAAATGCGTTTATAAGAATTTTTTTGGGCGACATGCGAGAACTGCAATGTGAGGGTAAGCGTGATGATGACTCTACAAAAAAAAGTCCGGGACAGCGAGGACACTCAAACACTGGTGCTATAGTTCTATCGTCTTTAAGGTCGCCAGAACGTCGCAGTCAAAGAAGAAAAGAAGAAATACATAAATCTACATCAAAGGTGGCAGATTGGCTTAGTACACACGATATCTCAACTGGTATCAACTCAAATGCAACGGAAACATGTCAGACTGAACCTGGTTGCGAAGGTGAGAATGGTTGTTGCTATTTAGCTGGAATTTGTCCTCAAAAGAAAATGCTGGCGTTGGAACACCGTGTCCAGAAGAACCCTTCCAAGCAACTATTAAGTACAATGTACAATTTGTTGATCGGCTTTAGGTTCATTCCTTTATCTCCCCATTCCTCCTTCCAGCAATGTTGCGCCAATAAAAGGACGTTATTTCCACCCATTTTATTTAAAAATTCAACATTGTTTGTGGTGGAAAGTGGCCCGTTTTACTATTAATTATCACTAGAAGGTCCCGACACCTTTGCTCTAATGACATTTTTTATCGTCTTTGGATTCATTCCTTCATTCTCCTATTCCCCAGCCATGTTGCGCCCAGAAAATGACTGTATTTCCACCGATTCCGTTCAAAATTTTAGCATTCTTATGGGTTGGAGGTGGGGGAGCTCGCTTGTTTTACTTCCCAGCGCTTTTGACCTTCATTGTATTCCACTTCATGTGACATCCAACTGATGTCAACCAATATGTCCAAAAATGAACTTTGAAAAATTGTTAGGCTAACCTTTTTCAAAATCACCATCGCAATCCGTTTCAATCTTCACCAAGTTTGTCCATTGTGCCTTCTTTTGAACACAGTTTTTGCTCTGTTATTTATTCCTACTATTAACGTTGTAAGCGGTTGTTTGAATTTCGATAGATCTCGTGACAGCTTCATGTACTTCAATATTCGTTGTTTCTTGTTGGTATTACAGCTCCTTCAGAACGTGTCATCAGTACCAGAGCAACTGCTAGAGACCGAAGTAAAGAGGCTTCAAAGAGGGTAGCAAGAAGCGACGATAACTGTGATACTTACTGCAATGAAGGTAATGAGCGAGGAAGCGCTGACAGTGTTAGCAGTGACAGAAGAATGATCAACGGAACAAGTTTATCTGAAGGATCGCCACTTCAACGCCGATCACAAGAGAAAGCAGACAAAGGCGTGAACGAGAGTTCGATGACTCAGTCCACACTGCGACAGAATAACGCAAATCGTTTGACAAGTGGAAGGCCTCCAGTGTCTTCTGCCGGACCGAGGTTTGCTGGCATGACTAAGCAATGCCTGGTCAAGGTACAAAAACTCCCAGTTCGTAAACAGAACGGAGAGCTAAAAGTCATACCATTACAAGGGATTCTTTTCAATGAACACAGTGCCTCTTGTTTCGATGAAGAAGGCGATGAAACGTTCAGCAAAACCAACAATCCGGGCCCTTTAAAAATAAGTGCCGAATTAAAAAAAGCAAAAACCATGGAGGTAGAGAGTGATCGTTCAGAAATTCAGGGGAAAGATGAAGGAGGGGCGACAGACGAAAACCAGACCATTGATAATCCACCGACTACTCGATCTCCTGCAACACAAACTAAAACCCCTTCTCCTAAACCAGTTAGACCTACAGCAGACTTACGTCCACAGATGCCGTCTTCGCAAGATGGCCCCAGTGACAGACTTGCGGTTCATAGTTTGGTTGACCGGGAAGGAACTGAGGATTTAAAAAGCAAAAGGAGTGGGGTTCCATTGTCAAAATCAAAGCGTGATTGTTACAGTCTCTTAGAAAACGATGAAGAAAATTTGAGCTCTTCGAAAAACGATGCAACAGATAGTGATGCAAAGTGGGTCGCACCTAAACGGGAGAAGGGGAGTGTGAAAGCAATATCAAAAAAAAGGAAACGAATACTTCAAATGGAAAATGTGGACAGTGGGTCCGTAAATCAAGGTAAGGCTCTGCACGGAGGCACATCTATAACCAAAGAGCGTCAGTCGCTGAAAAATTCGCGCTGCGAAATCGGAGACAATGCAGAGCCGCCAGCAATCCTGAACAATATTCCGATTCACGTGGATCGATTGCGTCATGACGAAAGAGAGATTGATGAGGGTAGAGGGGCCACGAATGAGGGGTTAAACCCTAGATGGGGGCAACAATCAAGGGAAGTTCAGCTGCCGTCTTCTAAACAAGAAGCTGCTCAGTTGCTGGAAAACCAAAGTGATTCCTTTATGAATGGCGATGGTAATAACACAGACGTGCAAGAAAGGCCAGGTACAGAAAAGAACCGCTGTGAATTGGAGGAAGACCGAAATGTCGGAGATAGTGGGTCAGACTCCACCGTCTGCGAAAGTGGTGTGTTCTCCGCAGATGGGAAACGTCACAGAGTAGAGAAAGGTGTCTCCAAAGACAAAGAGACGATGAATATTGCAGGAAAAAGGCAAAAATGTTCTCTAAAAAATCAGGAAAATTCGGAAGTGGTGAAAGATAATATAACTGATGGACGTAAACAAGGGCAACAAAGTAAATCTGCTCAAAGTGCGAGTCACGGTTCTGGGAAAAATGACATTTCCACGGAGGATGATTTGTGTAATAGAAATAGCGGGAAAGGGCCAGTGGTGTCGGCGGATCGATTAGTGAGTAGAAGAAAAGAATCAAAACATTTGGAACAGTTGCAGGATATTGACTCTGTCTTAGACATTCAAGAACGAGAATCTGAATCCGTTGAAACGTTCACTGAAGACCTTGACAAAAAGAGTGAACCGACGCAAGATCATCTTAATAATAACGTGAGCATTGGGCAAAGTACCACTGACTCGGTTGATCGAGTTGTCAGTGGAAACAAAGGGTCAAAACAATCCAGTAGGAGAAAAGAACGACAAGTTAAGGAATCTCCTGTAACTAAAAACCAGAAAGAGACCGAATCTACTGACCCAGTGGATAGTATCTCAAGCGTTGACGATATTATTGATCGCAGGAATACTGGGCAAAACACCGTAGATTCCGTGGGTCTACCGGGCAGTCGAAACGGAGAACTAGGACATTCTAATGTTACGGAACAGGTGCAAGATGTTGACTCTAATGTATCTAAGCAAGAGCAACAATATGATTCTAAGGCAACTTCCAGAGAATACCTAGGGAAAGGTGACAGACGGACGATAAATAGTTTGCACAACAGCAATAAGAAACGGTTGCAAGACAATGTCGCCGTTGTATCTGAAGAAGGTGAAATATCTAGTTCTGAGGCAACAGTTATGGCAAGCTCCAGTCAAAAAGGCAAAATAGCGAGAACTAATTTCCACCTTAACAATAAGGAACGGTTGGAAGACAGTGACTCCGTTGTATCTCAACAAGAGGAAATATCTGATTCTGAGGCAACTGCCACGACAAAGTCCGGGAAAAACGACGATACAGGGAAAAATAATTCGCACTCTAGTAATACGGAGCAGTTACAAGGTGTTGTCTCTGATGTACTTGAAAAAGAGCAAATTTCGGATGCTGAGGCAACTGCTCGTGCGAGCTCCAGGAAAAATGGCAAAACACCAATAAGCAGTTTGCACTCCAGCAATACGGAACGGCTGCAACACGTTGACTCCGTCTTATCTGAACAAGAGCAAATTTCGGATCTTGAAGAAAATGCTGTTGGAAGATCGAGGAGAAAATTGCGGTCCAGCAGTACGGAGCAGTTGCAAGGTGACACTGTTCTATCGATACACGAGGAAGATTCGGATTCTAAGGCAACTGCAGGTGTAAGCTCCAGAAAAAATGACAAAACGAGGAAGAATATTTTGCAATCCAACAGTTCGAAACGGTTGCAAACGAGAAATAGTTTGCACTCCGGCAAAACGGAGCAGTTGCAAGATGTTGGTTGTGTTGTATCTGAACAAGAAGAAATTTTGAATTCTAACGCAACTGCCAATGCAAGCTCCAGGAAAAATGACAAAACATGGAAAACTATTTTGCAGTCCAGCATTCCCGATCAGTTCCAAAACGTTGGCCCTGTTGTATCTGTAGAAGGGCAAGTATCTGATTCTGAGGAAAGTGCTATTGCATATGCTAAGAAAAATGGTCAAATGAAGAATAGGAAAAGTAACAAAAGAGACATGGAATCCTTACATAGACTGAAAAGACAAAGAGAAACAACAAAGCACTCTAACAATACGGAAATGTTGGAAGGGATTGATTCTGCTGTTTTCGTCGAGGAGAAAGAACCTGATTCCGAGGAAAATGCCAGTAGTGGTTCCAAGAAAAATGACAAGACGCAAAATAGTAATGAAAAAAGACACACGGAGTCCTTGCATGGACTTGAAAGACGAATAGAAACAACAAAACACTCCAACAATACAAAAGTGTTGCAATGTATTGACTCCGCTGTATTTGTCAAAGAGAAGGAATTTGATTCTGAGGCAACTGCCAGTAGTGGTTCCAAACCTAATGACAAAGCAACGAGAAATAGTAATATTAAAAGACACACGGAGCCCTTGCGTGAACTGGAAAGACCAAAAGAAATAACAAAACATTCTGACAATACTGAACAATTGCACGGTATTATATTAGAACAAGGACAAGAAACTGATTCGAATGAAATTTCGAGTGGAAGTGACGGGGAGGACGACGAAACAATAAAAGATAATATCTCCGGTAAAGGTAGCAGCACTAAGAGGGCCATGAACTCCTTTGATGGACAAAGAACTGGTAGAGGAAAATCAAAACGGCATACGGAACAGTTGGCAGATGTTAACTCTGGTGAGCGAGTACCTACAAAACAGCAAAAAACGGACGTTTCTGCCATGGTCAGCGCAAGCCGCGGGGAGAGTAGCAGATCAAACAGAGATCATACGCATAATTACAGAGACAGTAGTAAAACCGCAGTGGAATCTGTAGATCGATCGAGCTGTGAAAATGAAAAATCCAAACAATTCAACCTTAGTTCCTTTAAAAAAGACAGAGCTTCAGAAAAAGACAGAGAGGTTTTGATGGAGAGAAGCAATGCTTATGTTGGTAAATCTTGTGTTAATAACAAAGATGGGTCGATATGTCAGAAGCAGGACGTGTCGTCTTCAAAACGAAAGGATTCCAGAAGCTCTTTTGATGACGATATAGAGACAGAAAGTGAAACAGACAAGGAGAAGGAAGGTACTTTTTAAAATTAATTAAGCAGCCAGGGCCCTGTTCGAAAGATGGATAGCGCTATCCATTTGATAAATCTCTATCCAGTGGATGGCGCAATTGATTTCCCTAGTACTTATCCGCTGGATAGTGATTCGTCCAGTAAATAGCGCTGTCCACAACCAGGGCCTGGCTAATATTATGTAGCAGAATTAAGTTTGCAAGACATTAAATGGCCTAATTGTCACGACGATTTTGCTGTTTTGGGTCAAGTCTGTTCTCACGTCATTACGTAGTTCCTTTACCCATACAAACATGCTCCTGTAGAATTATCAAAAAGATATCACACAAATTTAATCAGAGAGCACTAACCGTAATAAGTTTTTTGGTGACTTTTCCAGGTATAGTAACAGTATTAAAACTCGGAAAAGTTGGCCCAACTTTTTCAAGTGTCAGTCCATGTCTATCCGTGCCATCCGTAGCGATAGACCACAGGGAACAGTTTCAGTTCCTAAATATGGTCTTAAATAACTCAACTGTACCATTATTTTTGGAAATCAATTGATGCGAAGACGCGTTTTAGTTTAAAAAAGAAAACAAAGAGCGTGGTATATCCCGTTTAACAAGAAATTGACAGGATTTAACAGAGCAGAGTAGCAGCTTACAGACGGTTGTTTTGCCGTGACTATTAGTGACCTTTAGATTCGAGGATGAAGATGAGATTCAACTTTAAGTTTTTTCGTATATTCTCAAAAAACCGACACGCCGGAAAGATTCATTGCAGTATTTTCACCAAAAACGTTAGCACGGTTATTTTTATTAAAGGAGGTTAAGCCCTCTCCAAAGCGCAAAATGATAAAACATGTAACTTGCTTCCGCCACTACGACATTCTCACTAAAACCCGTAGTTGAATGACGACAGCGATCACGTTGTCCCGCCAAAATGACGATGGTTAACGCGCGTGCACTACTTAGTATTGAGAAAATCTCGTCTCGTATTAGAATCTAAACGTCCCTAGTATCGGTTAGAAATAGCTGGTGACGTGACCTGACACTTTTGAAGGTTTGTTTGGACACACCCACAAAATCACACATCACCTGTGTCTCTATAATGCCCTCCCAGCTGCCAAGCATACATGTCGATGCGTCGCAAAGGCAAACAATATAATGCCTGCATAACCAACCACGGAAAAATTTGCGCAAAACAACGACAAAGTAGAAAGCATACGGGATTTATTAGACTTTTGGTGCCCCTCCCCCCCCCCCCCTAAAAAAAAAAAAAAAAATAAAGAATAAAGAAAAGAAAACAGTGGTATCGTCATTGCCCCTTTGTTTACTTTTCAGTTCATTATGTTTTCGGCTGGTCATTGTCGTACGTTCAGGGTCGATTCTCGCGAACGTGATTGATCAATCCAAAGGACCAAAAAAACTAAAACATGCAGCTAAAACTGGTTTTAAGTAGCTGTCCAGTAAACCAGTGAAATTTAGAAGCCGTGGAATACTAACTCGACAGTGACTAGTTATGAAATGACGTTTCTCAGTCACTCCGCTAAGTTTTTGTAGATAATAAAAATTCAATTTTCCCCACTTGTAGCATATATGTTTCTTATTTATAGGAGACGATAGCGAAGCATGGAAGTTGCCGCTGCAATTATCACCTTTTAAGGAAGGCAAACACATCGTGTGGATGAGAGAAAGAACTGAACAAAAAGCCGACGATGTGACTGGTCATGCGAAGGCAATAAAGCGTCATTGTATGAAGGCTGACAAATCTGCGGTCCAATCAGAAGATAGTAGCCAATCGGAAAGCGAAAACACTGCTGTTGGACGAAGCCAGACTTTTGTTAAGAAAAATGAAAGTAAGGCAAATGTAAGCGCTTTAAACGGGGAGACAGGTCTGGAGAAAGGACAAAGCACTATCACAGAGAAGGATGTATCGGATTCTGAAGGTGATCTTGAAAACAGAGTCGAAGGGAATGGAAAGATCATAGAACAGGGGTGTGATAAAGGAAGTGACATGGAAGTAAATGGAATTAGAGAAACTGATGGTAAAACTATTGTTGCCAAACAGGAACCTAAAAAAACTCACGCACCAAAGAGAAAAGCGGCGAATGAAGACAACTCTCAATTTCTAAAAAATTCAGGAAACTATACATGCAGTGAAGAGGGAGGGAAAAAGCGCAAGAAAAGTAAAAGTAAAGATTGTTTGAATGAAACAGAACAAAAGGAAAGTCATAAAAACTCAAGTGATGAAGAAATCGCGGACGATGGAGTGGCAGAAAGGAATGAAGACAACTCTCAATTTCTAGAAAATTCAGGAAACCACACGTGCAATGAAAAGGGAGCGAAAAAGAGTAGGAAAAGGAAAAATAGAGATTTTTTTACTGAAGCAAAGGAAAAGGAAAGTGATAAGGACTCAACTGACATAGAAATCGCGGACAATGGCGTGGAAGAAAAGAATGAAGACAACTCTCAATTTCCAGAAAATTCAAGAAACCATGTGTGCAATGAAGAGGGAGCCAAAAAGAGCAGGAAAAGTAAAAGTAAAGATCTTTTGAGTGAAGCAAAGCAAAAGAAAAGTGATAGGGACTCAAGTGACCGAAAAATCGCAGACGATCGCGTAAACGAAAAGAAGGATAAACAAAGTCAGGTGGTAGAAAGACCGGAATTTTACAGAACGGAAAATGACAAAAAGAGGAAAAAGAAAAAAAAGATTAGGAAGTATGATTGGCCTTCACCTCAGAAAGAAAGTGGCCTCAGAGGTGTGCCAGAGGAAAAGTGGAAGATGGAGGAATCGGTTGACTTTGGGACAATCAAAGAGATAGAGAAGGGGACGAAAGAAAGATCGAGCAAACCAGGTAATTCAACTACTGTAAATAAGTTTTCTTTTCTTTTCTTAATTACCAGTATTATGTAATAATTAACATTGTGACTGAAAAGCCCTGTTGAAGAGAGTCTCAATGAAGTATGTATGTATGTAAGTATGTATGTATGTAAGATTCCTTTCTTTTAACCCATTCGCTTCTGGAGATTTTGCCGAAAAACGCGTTTTGAAGCTAGTCGAGTGGTTTTCTGGTCACTGTCGTGCTATGAAGGGCTAAAACGTACCACAAACCGGTTTACCGGTCGTACACTTGGCGGCCTTCTGATCCAGATGCAAAACATCAGCTTGCGAAGTTCGGGCATGCGCAGAAAGCAAAATTTCGAGATTTTCAGGTCAATGTCACGTGGTTTTTTGCTTCTTTCTCCGGTGTCCTTGACTGAATTGTGCTCATTCTGGTATGGTTTGAAAGATCTCTTCACTCTACACAAGTTAGCGAAGAAAGTTGTCCTTGACCGTTAAAACTGATGACGTCACAAAGGCTAGAAAGGACCTGGATCCGCACGGGCGGTTCAGGGGCGAATGGGTTAACGCATGCAATTAAACAACTTCATGCAAGCGTTGATTTGCCAGTATTCAGGAATGCGCCCTAACAATTGTAGGATTGCAGGTACAAATCAAGGCTAAACACTGCAAAACAGCCTCACTCTAGACTTTCGTTTTACCCCTCGCGCGCGCGTTCCTAAAAATGCAGGCGTTTTTGCAGTCTAAAGGGAAACAGGGAGCGTTCTCTCTGCAGCTTGGTAGTGGTCTACTCATAAAATAGCTGTAGTCGGAAATATAAGGATATTATTTCAATGACGTTGAAGCCGTTAGTTATATTAAACAGTACTAAAACAACAAACGAAATGGCATATAGCAACTTGATTAACACGTGCGACTTTTGATTAAACGGTGAACAGTAAACCTAAACATGTTTTTTTTAAGCTCCCGTAAGCGGACACCCGAAATGAAATCTCATTCTCCTCTGAATCTTGTGATTTAATTAATCAACTTGCAATCACTGTTCGTCACAATGAATTTATAGCTGTTTCAGTGTTTGTTTGTTTTTTTTTTCCACACACACATACGGTTACACTTGAAGAGACCATTTGAATTTTATGCTTGTGACCAGCCAAACACTAACATTTGTACTCCCAGTATTGATTTGTAGCTGTGCAAGCTCCCATAACTGACCATCTAACCCTTACACTTCTAGTGGCTGCTTACGACAGCTTCTACTGTATATTAACATCCGCACTACATGACCTTAAACCGACTCTCTCCTTGCAGCACAGCTACTGTTCTTTAGTGTTTGCATTAAAAGCATAGAACTTTAATACGTGTTTAGCTATTGTGACGTAACATTGAGTCGATCAATTTTGGCACACAGAAGAGAAAAAAGAGAAGAAGAAAAAAAAGAAAAAGAAAGAAAAGAGACAGAGTGAGTCATCTACCTCACTCAACGACAGTGGTTACAGAACTTTAACCGAGGTCAAGGATGAAATGAAAGAATCAGATGAGTTTAAGAAAAACAAAGCAAAGGAGAAATCAACTGATCCAGGTAAGAGTTCTTTTTTACTCCCGACCCTATTTATTAGGGTCCTACAGAGGGTTACTTCGCAAGATTCTGTAGAAAAAATAAAAGCTGTGTATCAACGCCTCTATAGTTATCTGGAGGAATTAAAAATACTTTACCCACTTCAATTTGGTTTCAGGGATAAATTTTCGACAGCTCTTGCACTTATTTCTATCACTGAATGTATTCGTCAGTCCATTGTTAATGATGAATTTGGCAATGGCGTATTTATAGATTTGAAAAAAGTTTTTGATACTGTTAACCATACAATTCTACGAACTAAGCTTCACCATTATGGAATGAGAGGTATTGTATGTGATTGGTTTAAGTCTTATTTATCCCAAAGAGAGCAGTTTGTATGTGTTAATGGTCATAACTCGATTTCCTTACTTGTGACTTGTGGTGTTCCACAAGGATCCATTCTAAGACCACTTTTATTCTTGTTATAATGAATGGCCTACTTTCGTCGCACTCGTTTGCTGAAACGTGTACCAAGTGGCCATGCTCCCTTTAACTCCCCTTTTCAAAGGCCTAAAACAAAGACTCCGGGTCCTGGGCATGGCTGTGGTATCCTGTGTCTGACTAAATCAGGTAATTGTTTATTTGCCGATTTGGCTTGTAGTTCGCTATATTTCCAGAGGTTTTGGCTAAGAAGCGATTTATACTCGGCCATTTAAAACTTTTGCAAATAAATTCACCCATCTGGCGTAAAATTGTGACCACTAGCGCGAAGTTGTGTTAACACAAATATTCTTGTCCAAAATTACAAGTACATACATTTGGTGGTAACTTCAGCAATGGAGGGGCATAACGAAACCACCCTATAGAAAATCAGTTTAGACTGATATTTGGCATGAGCCGTGGGGAGAGGGTGTGACGGAGGAAAACTAGAAAGACGTTAAGCTGGACAGTGCTGGTAAACTAAACAGTAATAATGAGCCTGCCTACTTGCATCTGTTTGGAGACATCTTCGTAAAATGATGCCATTCCCTGCTTTACCCAACTTGAATAACTGACTGACTGGATGTGTTTCAATTAGCTAAGAAAACGGCTCGATATAAAATTAAAACGGATTTTATTGTGGGGTTTTTGAAAACTTTTTAGCCTAACAGTTTTCAAAGTTCATTTTTGTTGTTTTTAAAGTTCGATACAATGCTTGGGAAGAATATTTGTTGGACAGTGTTAAACTTTTTTCGACAGTGAAAGTTGCATCATTATTTTTCTTTGCAATTTTTGTGACTTGTAAATATGGTTTGCTTATTATTTTGAAGACGTTCCGACCGAGGTTTGGAAGCCAAGCTCTGAACACACGCAACAGAAACCAGTAAAGAAAAAGAAAGCCAAATTACTGTCTCTGTTGGATCTGGCACAAGACGGTGAGTGTTTTTTCTGTCAATAGAGTAGAAATTGTGGACATAAAAATATTAGTTTAGTAACTTCTTCGATGTGTGCTGGCATTTCATTTTTATTTTTATTTTTCATTTTGCTGCACTACTAATATCCGGCATGATAACAAGTTAAACTATTACGAGGTGCTATGCTTACTTGAACTTCGACTTTCTATAAGATGATGTACATCATTTCACTCTGTGTCAAATGATAATACACTCTTGAAATTAACTAAGCCACATTCGATTTTGTTTTTGGCAAAAAAAGGATTTTTAACTGTCCGCGGAGAAAAAAAAATACTCAACCCTGACTGACATCCTCATCTAAATTTTTTTCATGCAATTTACTCCTGGCTTTTGTTTCGTTAACTGTTGTCATTACAAGATTGTGCTGTCGTTTAATTCTTTCGCAAGTCCTTAAAAGGACTACGACTTTTTGCTTTTTTTTTCCAGGAAGCATCTGGCCTAGTCTAAACGCTGTGTTAGTTCGAATCCACATCGAACCAAAAGTAAAGAAAGCAAGCACTTGCTTTTTTTAACACGGTTTTAGCCAGACTTCACTTGTACGAGAATCATGCCCATAATGCGGCTAGTACTTTCTGTATGATCACGCGCTGATTTAACTTTGTTTTTATTATCCTTGTTCATATTCAGCGGAACAAAAAAGCAGCAGCACGGCAGAGAATACTAAAACCCTTTCAGCTTCTAGGAAACATGACCATAATCTAAAGCGACATTTTCGGCAAACACCCAAAGGATTCATCCACACCGTGAAGAACAGAAAACTCTCTGCTTCAACATCGACGATACATGTCAGGCGTAAACCGCGGACAAACCCTAAAGAAAACCTACAGTTCAAAGGAATGCCTGCTAAAGAGAAGGACATGACAGCTAGGCAACTCAGCTTTGAGGAACTTCTTAATGATGATTCCTTCTGGAACACTTGATCTGCCAAGCCCGTGATTTTGTAATCGCGTGATGCCGAATTAGTCTCAGCTTTCTTGAACATCATTCTTACCAAACAGGTCATTTAATTCGCGCGTGTTTCGTATCGGCAGTGAACGATTTTTCAATTGCCACGAGAGTATGAAGGCGAAAGCCGCAGCAAGCGAGCGACTAAGGGAAGCGAGGGAGTGAGAGGAGCGAACAGCGAAGCTACCGCTCCCTCCTGGGATTTAACATCTTTTCCGAGTAACAGGAAACGAATCCACTCAAAACCCCCAACTCGAGAACCTGCTCGCAGGCTATTTACTTAGCAACGCTGTGACTTGCTATCTTAGAGGTTACTTTCTTCCTTGTTTAAGCCGGTCAGCATCGTCTCAGCAGGCTTTGTTCCATATTGTTCCAGTGTGGGGACTTACCATGACGAGTGCAGCTCAGTGAACGATTTTTATGTCTTAAACGTTTAGTCCATTCCAAGCAAAGCATTTTCTTTGGTTTCTTGGTCCTTTTAGTTTTGACACTTTTGTAGTATTCCTGATCACAGGAATACTACAAAACTTTGCTTAGTTGTCACCAATAATTTGTTTGACAACGCAGATTCCTAAAGTTGAAAATGATATTGAGATTGAAATAAAATGCATGAGACTTGATTGAAGTCACTTTAGGAGTCTGTTGTCATATGGTCAAGTAATACCTAAATGATTCTACAACAAAATACCTATTTCTTTCTACAATGACGCTTAAATATTATGTTGTTTGTACACAATATTTCACCCTTAGTAGTACTCGTACAAAAGCGACGCCCCAAAGCAAATCAGAACAAAGGTATTAATAAAGCAAGTCATGATTTCTCAATACTCTTTGCAAGAGCAGTTTTTTAAGTTTGAAAATCACCTGAGCGCGTTCGTTTGGTCGTATTTCTGAATAACAATATTAAAAATTTTTGTTACAAATCTCTTTTACCGTAATTTTTGGACTTTCAGGATAATCTCTAGATATTGTAATGCAATAAATTTTTAGAGTTAATTCCATTTATTCTTAACGCGGAATACAGTCAATCGAACTCGCCCTTAAATACGAAAAGGAAAATTATTCATTAAAATATTATTTAGGAAACCGAACATATTCTTCAAGTGTATAGAAGAAAGGCAAACCCAAAAAATATAGTTTTACTAATTATATTTATTGAATATATATTATCTATTTCGCGGTTTCGTAAAAACGCTTGCATGGTTTGATATTTATTGAAAGGTACAACTTACGATGCTATTAAAAGTTTATTTGTGAAAACATTATACTTAGTATTTTTATCTGTGTTTCGTTCGCCTTCTTGAAAGAAAAGGCCAAAACATCTTTTTTGAACGGACCCATGTGTATACATATATGAAAGCATGAAACAAACAATTGTTTGAAGTAACTTCAGGTCAACTTTGATCATGTCCAATGACGAGTGTAATGTTTGTAGAACACGACAAGAAATTCAACAGCGAAGCAGTTTGACGTCGTTCGCTTAGTTGTTGTTTTCTAGAAAACGCTACATAAAGTTTTTAAGTGCGTAAATGAAATAGAGGCAAATAGGTGCGGTTACACACACCACGGTAAAAGACATTTCCCACGTAAATGAGGCCGTGGTGAATTTTGACGTGGGTTTAGTTTACCATGGTAACATGTGGCTACACATGAATTAATTCCCAAGTTAATTCAGCCGCTTTTATGGTAACCTGAGATCAGGCGTCTTTTTTTTTTTTTTTTTTTTTTTTTGACTTCTTTGGCTCGAGAGGGAAAAAAAAATAACGCCTGATACATTTATTTAACAAGCAGTCAACCGCCCCCTAATTTACATAATCTAACGTTTGCTTGACCTGTCATGTTTTTAGCCAATAAGCGTTTACCAAACGGGAATCAAATTTTGGCGCGAATAATGTCTCATTTGAAATCAGTTTTAGGGGAAAAAAAAATGTTTAAGTACGTCCGTGTTCAGATGGCGCTTCGTAAAAAAAAAAAAAAAAATGTGTTGTTTTTGTGATGAAATACTGCTAGCTGGAGCTGTCGTACCTTTGTGAATAGCTACAAATAATAAAGAATTTACTGGTTAAAGCTCGTTGACTTCGTTCTGTACTACGAAAGCAGTGGAAAAAAAATTAGGCTGAAGCACCATATTTCACGAACTGAAAGGTGTTGTGAAAGCGAAGATCGCTCACAATAATTCGCAGCATGATTTCTGAAGGAGGAAATACAGTCAAACCAGGTCAAGATTCCATTCATGAATTGATTATTTGAAAAGTGAACCCGTTTGTCGCTTCTGTAACTTGTAGCCGGTATCAAATTGCATTCAAATGATCGGTGAAGTTTTGACTGCAACTGTTTTGGTATACGATGAGATGGTAAATATTTCAATGGATGAAACTTCTATTTAGGCATTCTTCAAATTCAAGAAAACTGAGCGGGCAGAAATTTCATAACGAACTCGCGTGTGTATTCACTGCTTATCACGCAAGCAAAAATGCAGACTGAAATCAACAACAACTAACGGATGGCGTCATTTTGGCCAATCGGAACAGCGCAAATCATCCGCATTGTTTCCTATCCAATCAGAAAAAAGTCCAGATTCTGGCATTTTTACATGTGATCCGACAAAGAAATGTATCATGCCCTCTTCCCGTCAGAGACATAAAGGGATAATAGGGAGAGGGCATGATCTCAGGCTACTTTTATGGCCTCATTCGCGCTATCGAGGTAATAATCGCCGTCGATGACGGCAGTATTTCATGTTAGAGCGGTTTTCACTTGACTGTCGTAAAACCAAAACCAAAGTAAATACACTAGCCAACCAAAGGGCGTAGTAAAACCAAAACCAAACCAATTCCTCAATTACTTTCGACAGTCAAGTGAAAACCGCTCTATGTTGAAAATTTACGTAGAGTTTAGCTGAAATTTCAAATGGTTTGTTAGTCCTGATAATTTAGCGAAGGTATATAGCATTTTTTTTTTAATCTTGACCTTCGATTCCATCTTACAGTTCAGCTGGATCCCATTGTTCGATTACATGCCAGGAATAGAACAATTTTTGGGGGGTGGAAATATCTTTCCTAAATCTAGCCCAACAAACCAATTCAATCGATCTCTTATTTCTCTCAATCACGCAAAAAAAAAAAAGAGAAAAACAAAATATTTTTTGGCGGTTTCATGTTGTCAAATGAAGAAACTTGATTGGCTCTCTTGCCTTGGGAATCTAAAAACCCTGCTTGCTACTTACCACGTTAAATGTCTGGCCGGTTTCTTTCTTCTTTTTGACGTAACCATGGATATTTTCCATGGTAAATTTACTTCGGGAAAGCCCGGTCACACGCACCACGCCAAGTTACCGCAGTAAAAGGGTCATTTACCACGGTAAAAGTGTCCCGTGTAACCGCACCTAATGTATGTAAAAGTAAAAGTTGAACACGCGGGCCTTTGATACATTTCTTCTATTTTTATTAAACAGTAGAGTAAAATTTACGTGCGTACGCACTTAAAAACTTTGCGACCGTCGAAATCCACCTTAACCGTGGCATTTTTCTTTTTGCGATTGTTGCCTTTTGAAATTCTCAAACTTTCTGCTATTTCAACTTGATTCAATAATCGCTTAAAGACCTGGGTACTTGCCTGAACTCTTGCCTGAAACAGTTCCATCGGTTTTTTGTCTGCGTCCTTTTTTAGAGGCGTTGCTTAAAAGTCTTGTTTTGAATCGTAACGTTTTAGTTTTGACCAGAAGTCGACGTGTCTTTTAAGCACATGACGCCATAATACTTAGATGACGTCGTGTGAAACAGGGTAAATGAGCGCGAGCCTTGGAACAAACGCGTTTTGGCAGGGATTAAAGCAAAGCGTGTTTGTTCCAAACAGCAAAAACGATCATACATGTTTATGGTAAGAGTAAAGCCATGGAGTCTTAAAAGCGTAACTTCATCGTTTTTGTATGAAAGAGGAACCGAGTTTAAAATGGAAGTACTTGCACGTGTTCAAGACCAAAAATAAAGAGCGTTTTTGCAATAAAACTCGGAAATCCCATCAAAAAAATGTTTCCTCGTTTCAGTCACCGGCAGTCATCATGAGCTGCGATCGTGAAATTAAATGATATGGTCAAACCATGTTAATATGAACACTGAGGGGGCCATGGGGAGTGTCCGTATTAAGCGGGTCGTGTTATTTAACTCAAAAAACACCTTTGCCTAGAACATAATTCTAAAAAAATAAAAAAGCACAGTGCTATCGTTAAATTAGACATCTCTAACCTTCACAAAGAGCTACAAAGCCACCATTCTGCTGACTAAATCCACGGAAACACTAACAAATCGCACATCTATACATAACTGTGCGTTCTCTGGAAAACTCGTTTGATGCCAAAATAGTCTGAAATTGACGTTTAGAAATGATCGTATCTGGTGTGTGGTAGGGCTGGGGTTATCGACATGCTATCAACTGAAGGCTTTTTTTACCTTCAGAAAGGAAAGTTCTACTATAGCACACTGTTTATAATACGGACCATGACATGTTTACAGAAAAGTAGGCTCGAAAAAAAGTTGGAATCTTTAACCACACTGATGGTTTAACCCCTTTGGAAATAAGAAAATTTTTCGACTAAAGTAAAATGACCTTTTTTATCGTCTAAAAAACCTTCCTTCAAGAAAACAACTTTACAGACGACAAATTAAAGGTCTTTTTTACAGAAAAATAGGGTCGAAACTGATATTTGGAATTTTTGACCAGAATCATAGGTTAACCCTTTGGAAAGATGCATATTTTTCGACAACAGTAAAATGACATTTTCATCGTCTAAATAGCCTCCTTTTGAGAAAACATCATCATCAAACTACAAAACCAAGGTCTCTTTTACAAAAAAGCAGGCTCAAAAGATATTTGAAATTTTTCACCAGAATCATGGAAAAATGGAAATTGGAAAAATACAAATTTTTCGACTATAAGAAAATGACATTTTTATCGTCTAAATAGCCTCCGTTTGAGAAAACAACATCGTCAGACGACAAAAGCATGGTCTCTTAAACAATAAAGAAGACTCGAAGGATATTTCAATTTTTTTACGAGAGTCACGGGTTAACCGCTTTAGAAATATGCAAATTTTTCGACTATAGTAAAATTAAAATGACATTTTTATGGTCTGAAAAGTCTCCTTTTGAGAAGACTACAAAACCAAGGTCTCTTTTACAGAAAAGTAGGCTCGAAAGAAATGTGGAATTTTTTACCAGAATCATGGTTTAACCTCTTTGGAAATATGCAAATTTTTTGACTATAGTCAAGTGACACTTTTATCGTCTAAGCAGCCTCTCTTTGCAAATTTTTCGACTATACTTAAATAACCTTTTTTTCGTCTAAAAAGCCTCCTGTTGAGAAAAGAAGATCAGAAGACGACAAAACCAAGGTCTCCTTTACAAAAAAGTACGCTCAAATGATATTTGTAATTTTTGACCAGAATCATGATTTGGAAAATGCAATTTTTTCGATTATTGTAAAATGTCATTTCTATCGTCTAAACAGCCTCCTTTTGAGAAAACAACGTCATTAAACGACAAAACCAATGTCTATTTTACAGAAAAGTTGGCTCGAAGGATATTTGAAATTTTTTAACAGAATCATGCTTTAACCCCTTTGGAAATATGCACATTTTTTCGACTACAGTAAAACGACTTTTTTGTCGTCTAAAAAGCCTCCTTTTGAGAAAACAACATCATCAGACGACAAAACCAAAGTCTCTTTTACAGAAAGTTGGCTTGAAAGATATTTGGAATATTTAACCAGAATCATGGTTTAATCCCTTTGGGAATATGCAAATTTTTCGACTATAGTAAAATGGCATTTTTATCGCCTAAAAGGAACCTTGTTGAGAAAACAAGAACATCAAAAGACAAAACCAAAGCCTCTTTTAAAGAAAAGTAGCCTTGAAAGATACGCGGAATTTTCGACCAGAATCATGGGTTAACCCCCTTGGAAAGATGCAAAGTTTTTGACTAAAGTAAAATGACATTTTTATCGGCTAAAAAGCCTCCTTTTGAGAAAACAACATCATTAAACGACAAAACTAAGGGGTTTCTTTTACAGAAATAAAGGCTAAAGAGATAATTGGAATTTTTGACCAGAATAATGGTTTAACCCCTTAGGAAAAATGCAAATTTTCGACTACAGTGAAACGACTTTTTTGTCGTCTACACATCCTCCTTTTAAGAAAGCAACATCATCAGACGACAACACAAAGGCCTCTTTTACACAAAAGTAGCTTTGAAAGGATGTTTGGAATTTTTGACCAGAATCATTGCTTATGCTTTTTAGAAATATACAAATTTTTCGACAATAGTAAAATGACATTTCTGTCGTCTAAATAGCCTTCATTTGAGAAAACAACGTCATCAAACGACAAAATTATGGTCTCTGTTACAGAAACGTAAGCTCGAAGGATCTTTGGAATTTTTTACCAGAATCATGGTTTAACCCGTTTAGAAATAAGCAAATTCTTTGGCTATAGTAAAATGACATTTCTATTGTCTAGAAAGCCTCCTTTTGAGAAAACACGATCATCAAACCACAAAACAAAGGTCTCCTTTACAGGAAAGTAGGCTTTAAGGATATTTGGAATTTTCGACCAGACTCATTGCTTATGCTTTTTAGAAATATCCAAATTTTTCCACTATAGTTAAAATGACATTTTGCTCGTCTAAAAAGCCTCCTTTTGAGAAAACTACATCATTAAACTAACAACCAAAGTCTTTTTTTACAAAAAAGTACGCTCGAAGGATATTTGGAATTTTTGACCAGAATCATGGGTTAACCCCTTTGGAAATATGCAAATTTTTTCGACTACACTAATGTTACATTTTTACGGCCCAAAAGCTTCTTTTTGAGGAAAAAAGGTCATCAAACGACAAAACCAAGATGCATTACCATACCCAAATACAAAAGAAAAACAAATATTACGTGAGATAAAAAGAAGTAACTGCAACATATTAATCCGGGAAAAGTAGTGGGCCCAAAACGGAACCCTGCGGTACTCCAGATGTCACAGTTAACCAGTCAGAAAATGCACCATCCAAGACAACGCGCTGTTATCTTTTCGACAGGTAGCTTGCGAACCACTGTAGGGCAGAGCATGACACGCCATACTGCTGAAGTTTGGTCACTTACAGGTGGTGAGGCACCTCGGTCGAATGCTTTTGAGAGGTCAAGGTGTATAACGTCAAGTTCCCGGCCTCCCGCCATCAAGTACAGAATTTCATGGTAGACCTACAGTAGTTGTGTGTAACATCGCCTTTAGAAACACCAGCGACCGACACAACGTTTTCACAATTATAATTACACAAACAGTTAAAACCTTGATTGTGCTATACAGTCGGAGTGTGACTTTTCCTTGCGAGTCAAGGGTCAGGGATTAAGAAACTGGCTTCAATTTCAGGCCGCACTCATACCAAGTTAAGAAAGTCAGTAGATTAAATCAGTTTCACCACAACGTTTTAGACCCCATTTTTACCCATTAATTTAGTGGACTTGTGCAATTCAAGGTATAATATTTTATTGTGTATAAATAATCAATTACAATTATATTATAATAATTCCATTGTAATAAGTTCTCATTTTATAAAATTTATAGCTTAAATTACTGCTAATAATGATTATACACCAGACAAAAAGCTCTAACTCGATTTGTTCTCAATTTTTTTATAAATCATGAAGAAACAAAACCATGGAAATCATTGCTGACTACGAGTAGAATGTATGATCGGAAATGCAAACCTTAGCTTTCAGTTTCTTGAAAAGAGAGTCGCATATTTTAGCGCGTATTTTAACACTTCCAAGTTAGTGTGTGGCTCAACTTTCTCCCAGATTTTTTCGTGTTTTCTGATGTTACTTTCTATTCTGTGTGCTTAAGTTTGCTTAACCTTATCTAATCTAGCCGCTGAAACACAACGCACCGGAAGGCAATGTCCCTTCCTAAACAGGATGGGTATAGAGCGTTTTCACTCACGTGGCCAGCATCAATGCTAATTTATTGGAACATAAGAAAGCATTTACATGAGAAAAGACGTCAACTCCCACAGTATTTTCTGTGTACACCGACATGGCCACCGTTTCATTGTTTTGGAACACCAATATGGCTCCCGTGACGTCACGTGAAAACGCTCTATAGGACCTCCTTCATCATATACAACCACTTCTGATCACGTGACTGAACTGAGATCACGTGGCGACAAAAGAGCAAAGTATATTTGCTGAGAGAAGCCCGTGGGATGTGGACAAACACTACAAGGCTACTATAAATGGACCTTTGAGTTAGTTTTGTCTTTTCAAGACGCATTTCTGTCGTCAGTTTTCTCTCTTAACTTTGAATACAACAACTACTGCGTGAACTTTAATATAACTTTCAGCACTATTTCCCCTTCCCTAAAAAAACCGTATGGCAACAATGGTTCCTCATCAAAACTAAAGCGGAACCCCGATATCCTACAGCGAGCCCATTGACAATGGAGAACCCAAATTGACGACACCCTTTACCCCAGTTATCATGAAAGAAATTAACCGAAAAGGACCCCCATATAACAAACCCTGTTACAAAGAACACATTTTCCCCGCCATTCGTAATGTACTTAGTGGAGTCCAATTCGGTCTTTAGTCATACGAGTGATAAACAAAATCGGACGACCGCGTAGAGGGAGTCCGATTTGTTTAATCACGAGTAGTTCCAACGTTTTCCTGTTTCAGGCTTTCCAAACCTGACGACACCCACCGAGTACTGTAGGGTACTTTCCTTTGTGATTATCCATTCTTGATGCAAATATTTAACCCAAAAAAGCTACAGGTTTCCTTCCTTAGAATTCATGATTCCTTTAAAAAATAAGCCCTCTTCTGGGTTGGCTTTGTTATACTCGGGTATATACTGTATGCGCGTTATATGACCATTATAACTACATGCCTGCTAATTTCATTACGTAACTAAGAGACCTCCGTTTTCCCGGTTTGCGCGCTTCTTCTTGCTTTTGTACACGCATCAAATGGAAGCTTAGATTACAACTCCACTACTAACCAGCTCACAAGGAACGAAAAGCTCACTTGTTCGTATCCTGAGAAAAAAAAAACCAACAAACCAGAATTCAATAAAGCGTCTTTTGTTGGGTGAGTATTGAATGTTTTAAAATGTTTGTTTGTTTGATGTCACCTTTGTTTCGCAAAGCATCAATACCTTTGGACGCACGCACCCCAAAAGAAAATACCTATCCTTTGCCGTCCATAACCAAAGTCAGTACTCAGAACTTATCAAAAGGACTTTTGAATTTCCAGGAACCAAAATGTCCACCATTTAAAGGGCCTACGATGACCTGCGTCTTTAAGGACCAACTTAGAGGGTCATTTACATTTTCAAGTAGAGGGGGAGGGGGGGGGGGGCAACCCATTCCAAATTCAAAGTCGTTCACTTATAAAAATTGGGTTGAAATAAGCAAGCCAGAAAACTAAGGACGGAGAAGCCTGTGTATGACGAAGGTTCCTATCTTAGCTCCTCTACAAAGGCATCTTTGTGCCACTGACTTGTGTATACAGCCGAGTGTCTCGACAAAGGTCACCTTGTAGATAGAGGGCAGTTCCAGAGAGGAGACCAACTTTGGAGGAAAAGGGTAGAACATTTTAACATTATAGCACTTTGATAAGCAGCAATCAAGCTTTCTCAATACATTAGAAACAAGATGTTCACACCAACAAGGTAACAAAACAGAGCGAGTAATGTACATCGGTACACCTGTTTGAACATCATCTGCTCTCCAATGGCGTAGCAGGGCAGTTGAGACGCACTGTTTTGGCCGTTGCCATGAGGTTCAAAAAGCGAATGGATGGATGTACGCTAGGACTGAAAGTTGTCCAGAGGGGGCGTTTCAAAGTCAAGGTTAAGAGGCAGTCTCCCTAAAAGCGGTCCACTCGATTTCGCGACAAAAAATACTTTTCCTTTATTTTTTGTCGGTGAAGAGGCTTTAGTAGGTGTATACTAAAATCGCTATTTTTGTTTGCAAATTCTTATTCTTAGCTCTGCTACAAGCCAAAAACGAATTGAGTCCGTCCCGGCTTCTCAGAGAGTGTTTCGAAGACTAAAATTGATGGATTTTGAAAAACGCGTTGCAAACAAACGAATGCCAGCACAAAAAATCTGTTCGATTCAGTTTTTCAAGTTAACCTTCGATAGTTCACAGGCTAAATAAAAATATCTTTGATCAAAACATGTTCAAGTTACAGTGGTTCAAAAAATACCTATTTTGCAGGCTTAATCCAAACCCTGAAAGTAAGGAAGATTTGAGGAAAAATATCTCAAAAGTTGCGGCCTAAATCTGGTTTAAAAATCATATCAAAGTAAAGTTTTAAGCTTATTTTTTTGGTTTATAGGCTCAGACTTGCGGGTATCTTCTGGGATTGCAACCAACAGTTGATTATAATCTGCCATTTTGCGTATTTGCATAATTACTGGCCGTGTCAGATGTCATGATTGTACAGGGTAAAAGTTCCATGAAATTGCCTCTTTTGACACTTGAATTCGTCTCCGGCCTCTAAAAGAAAGTAATTAAGCTGCTTTAAGTACTTTTGAATCGAAAGAGATATACTAACAGGGATGGTCATGCATGTTACTGATAGCCACGATCAACTGGCGGGCGCCGTCGTCTTGTAACTACCTGCACTGAACAGTAAACAATGTTTTTAATAGAATTCTCGAGATCAGAAGTTGATCCAAGCGCTCTAAGTAATGAAAATAAATATCACTACCCCGGGATACAAAACATGTACAAGAAAGGCAACGTAGAATTTTAAGTTCTTTCCGCAATTTAAGAGTGAATTTCACTGCGGTGCATAAAAGTTCATAAATTATAGTAATAATCAAGCTGTTTAAAAACGTTTGACGCACAACAAAAACAATTAGTCCTCTACGGTCTTATCTGTTCTCGGTAAATAAGACGCTTACCTTTACTTTAGATTCTTGATGGAAGAATTCTATCCAGGCAGCTGAAGTTATGCAGTTTCGTTAATTTTCAAAATGAAATCATAGCGTGATAGTGTCACGTAATGTTATGGTCACGTGGCTACGTAACCCGTCGGCGGCCAAAATCTTTGTGATAAAAAGCCCTATTTGAATGAGTTTTTCCTCCTTAAATTGCACAAAAAACGTATCTCACCAAGGAATTTGTATTGGTAATGAATCACTATTTTCACGGCATGGACTCCGCCCTTCCATATTTTCAGGCCCGGCGCGCATAGAGAGGGTGAGGGTGGGGGACGTGGGATACCAATATACCCGCTTTTGTCCACATAAGATACCAATAGAGCTAAAGATTTGTAAAACTTTTGATACCGAATGCCTGAAATTACCTTGAAAAAGAATACTATATACCTAAATAAGGTATTTCCCGACTGAGACAGGCCGTCCAACCTTTTTTATTTATCCCAGAATCTAGTATTAGCGTCCAAGGACAAGGAGCGAGTCGCTACGGGCGGGATAAGGCGGCATGCTTCCCCAGAGACGCCCTGATTTCTATAGTGTTCTTAGCCTGCGTAGCAGGCCCTTGGAAATAGTGGACGCAAGAAAGGCTACGTGTTCTGAGAGAACAATTTAAGTAAAAGATGTGGTTAAATCGACTGAAGAATACTGTGAATATTAAATATTAAATAAACAAATAAAATATATAGATAAATGATCTTTAATCACAGGTGACAATACAGTGCTCATACAGAGCCCACTGCGCCTGTCCTCAACTCTAACGACTCTAGCAAATTGTAAAGCTTCCGGAGGTATATTATCCTTAAAGCTCGCATATTATTAAAGGCAGATGGGCAGGAAGGGCGTTATATCAAGCCACGAAACATTGTACTCTAGGACGGAACGTAAGACAGCGATGCAGATAGCCACAGGTCCACTGCACCAATTTCCTGGGAGATACCTCCCTCCCCGCTGCCTCGAACCTTGTGCGAACGAACTGTTTTGAGTACTTGTTGATCAATTCGTAAAGGGGGTAGCTGAGGGTCCCTTTATGAAACACAACCGTGGCTCTTTACCCTTTTTAGCATTAAGCTTCATCAAGAAAAAGTTTGGGACGTAGATGGAAATTGACAGTGGCACTTCTTAATTTTTCTTGGGCTTAGGTGGCCCATCAGATCCTACAACAAGTACTGGAATATATTCTTCGATATTTTGACACACAGAAAGCCACTTGAACTGGAAGAACGGTACTTCATACACGCTTCATCAAGCAATATTGGTGCAATTTGGAAGAAATCGGGATTATGAGACAGTTTGCTGTAAAACAACACACCCAGATGAACTGTATAACTTTCGGTTCACTGCAGTTCGGTCATGCAAGTCTAATCCGGTAGATTCCCTCTTTTGCCAGCCCATGCGAACTTTTGGTCAGCATATTTTGATCAGTGTGACAACGTATATTTACATAAAAAATTCTGTCTTAATATCAAAAGTTTAGAAAAAAAGATAATTTATATCCTTATCGTGGCACTGAAATTCCGCAAACCTGAACAAAATTGAGCCCAGATACCTGAAAACCCAAAACCCCCGGCCAGACCTCTCTCCTTTAGAACGTCAAAATCGCGTAACCCGTATGTCAACAAGACGTCACATTAAATACTCTACATGGAAACTACAAGACTCCCTGTAGGTGCATTTTTAAAGACTATTATAATTACATCCGTTCTTTGGAAACGTTTTTGTCGTACTACCTATTTTGGCCTCTTATATGGGACTTCTAAGTTGACAGCATAAGGGATTAGAGACCAGGTAGCACAGGCCACCCTACCAGGTTCCTAATCTCAATTGTGCGATTTCACTTCTTTAAGCAACAAACTTGAAAAACAGGAATCAAATTTTGCTCTAAAAATTATGCTTTGCCAAGTCCGAGAAATGAATGCTCATGTGCAACAATTACAATTAGCGAACTGGCAGGTTGGGGCAAAAGGGTTGGTAGGTCACCTCTCTAATCCTTTATACTGTTCCTCAATGTTAGAAATGTACCATATATATATAAGATGAAATGAACGGATAAAAGAGGGTTCAAAAAATGCACCTAAAGCCAACCTTACACCTTGCTGGCATGCTAACGTGATTTTTGAAAACGTTTTAAAGGAAGCGATTAATATAGCTTGCAAGGCGTATTTTGCTGTGCGATCGATTTGAACATTCGATAGACCGAGAGTTGGGGGGGGAGTCAAAAAGTGATTCGAAGGGAGAGGTTGCCTGCCCCTCCTCATCGGGTCGCGCGATAAAAAATAAAAAAAAAAAAACTTTACCAATACAAATTCCTTGGTGTGATACGCATTTTGTGCAATTTAAGGAGGAAAAACTCATTCAATTAGGGCTTTTTTTGTCTGGAGAGAAACAGAAATTTCGTTTGTCACAAAGATTTTGGCCGCCGACGGGTTACGTAGCCACGTGACCATAACATTACGTGACACTATCACGCTATGATTTCATTTTGAAAATTAACGAAACTGCATAACTTCAGCTGCCTGGATAGAATTCTTCCATCAAGAATCTAAAGTAAAGGTAAGCGTCTTATTTACCGAGAACAGATAAGACGGTAAAGGACTAATTGTTTTTGTTGTGCGTCAAACGTTTTTAAACAGCCTGATTATTACTATAATTTATGAACCTTTATGCACCGCGGTGAAATTCACTCTGAAATTGCGGAAAGAACTTAAAATTCTACGTTGCCTTTCTTGTACATGTTTTTTATCCCGGGGTAGTGATATTTATTTTCATTACTTAGAGCGCTTGGATCAACTTCTGATCTCGAGAATTCTATTAAAAACATTGTTTACTGTTCAGTGCAGGTAGTTACAAGACGACGGCGCCCGCCAGTTGATCGTGGTTATCAGTAACATGCATGACCATCCCTGTTAGTATATCTCTTTCGATTCAAAAGTACTTAAAGAAGCTTAATTACTCTCTTTTAGAGGTCGGAGACGAATTCAAGTGTCAAAAGAGGCAATTTCATGGAACTTTTAACCTGTACAATCATGACATCTGACACGGCCAGTAATTATGCAAATACGCAAAATGGCAGATTATAATCTACTGTTGGTTGCAATCCCAGAAGATACCCGCAAGTCTGAGCCTATAAACCAAAAAAATAAGCTTAAAACTTTACTTTGATATGATTTTTAAACCAGATTTAGGCCGCAACTTTTGAGATATTTTCCCTCAAATCTTCCTTACTTTCAGGGTTTGGATTAAGCCTGCAAAATAGGTATTCTTTGAACCACTGTAACTTGAACATGTTTTGATCAAAGATATTTTTATTTAGCCTGTGAACTATCGAAGGTTAACTTGAAAAACTGAATCGAACAGATTTTTTGTGCGGGCATTCGTTTGTTTGCAACGCGCTTTTCAAAATCCATCAATTTTAGTCTTCGAAACACTCTCTGAGAAACCGGGACGGACTCAATTCGTTTTTGGCTTGTAGCAGAGCTAAGAATAAGAATTTGCAAACAAAAATAGCGATTTTAGTATACACCTACTAAAGCCTCTTCACCGACAAAAAATAAAGGAAAAGTATTTTTTGTCGCGAAATCGAGTGGACCGCTTTTAGGGAGACTGCCTCTTAAACTGAGTATAAGTGGAAACAACTACGGAGGCGAGGAGAGGTGATTGCAAGACAAGCAAGGTGAATGGGCTAGGGCATGCAACATTAACAGTTTTACACGCTTTTAATCGACGATTTGATACTGAACTGTTAACAATCACTTACCAAGAGCTATCCGCAGTGTGCATTTCACTCGCGCTGTCATTCGACATCTGATTATTACGGTAGAAGAACGAGCGGCCAACACGAAGCAGGCCAGCACAGAAGAAGCGACCCATCTCCTCAAGCTCTCTTGTTCCCACATGATAACCCTTTGAGAGAAAAAGCAACCCCACCCGTAACTTGACATACCAAAGCACGCTTAATCACTTATTTTATACTTTTAAAAAAGAGGTTCTTAACCAGTAAGAGCCTAGTATTGATATTATCAACTAAGTGACAAGAGAAAGTCACAAATTCCTCTTACTTAAAATACACTGTTACGTCCTTAAACATCACGTTTTAAATTATTCAACTCTTTTTCTCAACTGTTGAGATTCACTTTAAATGGACACAGTTTGCCTAAATCGTAAACAAAGAAATATAAGGTGGTCAAAACGCTCCTCGCTCCAACGCTGTGCCTTGCGTAGTTTTACGTGATAGAAGGTCTAAACAAGCTTGATCAGATTGCGTTCTGCGCATTCCGTTTCTATTTCGTGGACGTCCAAACGAAGCTGTCTATATACGTGCCGTACTTGCTTTGCACGCGTAAAAGCAGCCTGGAGATTAGGACTGCGGGTTCCCCTTGTCACCCGCAAATAGTGCATGTCTAGGATATCTGTTTCCCATGTCACTTGAACAATTGCTTTTTTGGAAGGTATTCTAGCCTGCCCAGATAGTAACCGTCCCTTTTGGATCAACGACATCAGACACGCCTGTTATCTCTGGCTGGAACTTTAAAAACATTAGCGCCGAATAGACCTCGCTCTTTCTTCAAGCAGTTAAGTAGCCAATATGAACACTAAGAGTGCAACCATTGCCCATTTTCTCTTCTCATCCTTTCTCTCTCCTCAATCTTTCTATTTTTTCTTTCCCTTTTCTTCGCTTCTGTGATTTTCATTTTCGCGTTTTATCGGAGGCAAAAACCTGCCTATTGGCCCCTTTCCACTCAAGTGGATATGAATGCAAATTTCGGTACATTCATTTTCAAAAATCCGGCTAGATCTATAATGGTGTGTTTAGATACCAGGTACAAACCTTGTACGGCCCTTGATCACAGCCACTATATGTACTTTCCATTGTGTAGCTTCTCACCACTCCAATCTCTCTCCACACTACAACTCTGGCGGTCGATTCCTTAGACTGCTCTACAATAAAACTACAGCTGCCTAATGAGAACGCTGGTGCGATATTGTGAAGCACGCGAGGTAATGTCTGCAAAAAATAAATAAATAATAGACAACACTGACACGTTAGATTTGAGTGCCGTAATAAGTACATATGGTACTTAGATTTTGTTTAAAGTACGGGAAAACCCCTGGGAAATTGCATTTTACTAAACTTACCCAAGAAACAATTGAAATCCCTGCTTTTGACTTTTTTGGCCAATCAGAAGCAGGGAATTCAGATGCTTCAGAGCAAAAACAAGAATAGCTAACTATAACTGGCTGTAGATTTTAACAATACTCGCCCTATATCCGGGATCTTCGTCCACATCACTCGGATCCATACTACTGGTGGAGTCGGAGCCAGACAGCTCTGCTACACGCTCCCTCACTGAATCCACCAAATCACTTTCAATGTCAGCTGAACTAGATGAACTTGCTGCCAGAGTAGCAGCCGTGCTACAGCCGTACATAAACACGTTTTTCTTACGTGAATGGCCGTGGAAGTCACAATAAACCTACAATCAACAATTACCATCAGTGTTATTACAGGTAATAGAACCGCCTACTTAGCCCACATCGCGAAGGTTTTGCCAAATTTGTAGGACGTACTGTAATACTTATACCGCATTCGCACCAAAGCTGTTTTGTCAAGCGCTGTTTAAAATCGAGGCTGTCTGGATGATTTAGATCGACCACAACTAAAGCCCGTCTTGCTAAAGTCAATTTTCCACAAGCCTGTTTCCGATTTCTATAAACACCCTTTGCTGGCGTAAATACGATGAGTTCTCGAATGAACACGTCTACGATTAACCGTTTTAACGTTTTGACGAGTGATAACTACTTGATCATGTAGGGGAAGTAGACCCCGGTGGTGTGGCCAACCTTTCCTGGGCTGGGTGGGTTATCTATAAGGAGAGATCTTAATATAGGGATAACCTCATGATCCTCCTTGTAATGACTACCTGTAAACAGTGTATGTATGTATCACATTATCAAGGGTTAGCTCACAATAACATAAACCTGGGATCACACCCAACCAACTCACTCCGCCAATCACCAAAATACAAATAGCACAATACAACAATGACAGGAAACTCCAGTCGTTCAGACCGTATTTTCTTGTTTCATGTACTATATCGTCATCGGCTTTTGATCCGTCCGAGGTAGGATTTCGTCTTAATTGGCCAGGTTTAGCCGAATATGACCGTGACCGAATGTTATTTGTAGCTCTGCGTTATTGTTGTCTTTTATATCTAGATTCTCTGCTGTAGACTAATCTTCTGGTTTGTCGTCCTAAGACTGGTGCATATCCTCATTTTCGGTGGAAACACCATATTACGAACCTCTATATAACGAGGTCCTCGGTATAACGAACGATTTTCTTTACCCCAGTAATTACGAAACGTATAAAAAAGAACCTTTAGCTCTTCGTTATATCGAGGTTCCACTGTACAAAATATTGTTAGGCAGTATAAAAATGTATTTTAACGGAATCTCCGTCTTATAAGTGATAGAATACACCACGCAGTTTGTCAAGACCCGCGCATTAGCGAGGTCAAACTCACCAAAGGCGTCTTTTCTATTGACTGGAGATACAGGAGTAAACCCTTCACGTGATATATAGTAGGATGGAGTAGCATGCTAGGATAGATCCAGCGTCTGTTCAAATCATCACCTGATAAAGAGCATCGGTGACTGCAATGCAAGGTTGCATATAGTTAATTACAATTCTTTGTTGTAAGGCTGGCATTTAATTTGTCCTCAACCGCACGCACTCTCATTGGCCACTCCGAAGTCCCATTACATCTAACAATAAAAATGTTTCACGCCAAAAGTCGCTGAGTACTCAGTACACCTGGAGATGACCGACGACCGCTCTTGCGAGTATCTTGTTGATGAATAGCCTCTCCGCAGACGTCCTTTGGGGTTCGTTTGTCACGCATGCGTGACAAACGAACCCCAAAGGACGTCTGCGGGGAGGCTAGTTGATGAATTACATAACAAATTACTTTATGATTAATCTCTAAAGAAACACAAACAACGTGTTTGGCTACTCTAGACAAATTATCTCCTGCGAGTGAGAAAAAAAACAAAAAAGAAGAGAAAGACAGACAACATTGGTGTCCACCGCGAGAGAAAACATTGTAGCGGTACTGAGATTTTCTTCTCTACGCACAACCGCAAATTAAGTATTCTAACATATATCGAGATTGGTATAGTAGCCAATCAAATAGATCAGGCATGCAAGGACCCTTACGAAAACGTAAGACAAAGATGGCGCAATAATAGCCGCGGAGTTTTAAAAGCTTTAAGGTACACCTATTCCTTACCAGCCATTAACAACGCCGTCAATGTTGAGCATGGGAACAATCTTGAAGATAAAAGTTTCCCGAAGATGACGGGCAGTGTAGAAGTTACTCATTAGAAAATCCAACACTCCTGCCATCAAAACAAAACGTACATCAGTTAGGCTGGATTTCCACTGTCGCGTATTTTTTCCGTGCGTACGCACGTAAATTTTAGGCGTGGAAATAAAATAGAAACCAAGTATGGTAGGTCGCGCGTACACGTTAGGGCTGATTTCCACTGTCGCGTTATCTTTATCAGCAGAAACCTAACGCCACCGCTTAGTACAAGGTGCAAGTACTTACTTTAAGGGTGAATTTCCGCTGTCGCGTCATTTTTCCGTGCGTACACACGTTAATTTTACTCGTGTAAATATAATAGAAGCAATGTATGAAAGGTCACACGGAAACGTAACAATTGAGCGAGGTTCATCTTTTAAGGTTGATTTCCACTGACGCGTTTTTGGCTACTCACGTTAACGCACGTAAATAAAATATAGACATGATATAAAGTGTTGAGATTAAACGTGAAGTTGAGCGAGGTTCTACTTTTACGCTTACGAGCGACCTTTCATACATTGCTTCTATTTTATTTGCGAACGTAAATTTTACGCACGTACGCACGTAAGAATTACGGTTTCGGTTGTTAAAACATTTAAGGGGGGATTACCCTAGCACGTTCAAAAGAAAGCCCCCGTTTACAAGAAATAGTTTAACGCCAGGATATGTTGCTAGTGACACTTAATTATATTCTTAATTTACCATGACCTGGCCTGTAACCTCTTAGACCATTATTATGCATGTCAAAAAGGTTGTCCCTCTATAAGGGTTACACTAGAAAGCAGTTAGTGTAATTCTTTCGTCAAAGTAAACCTACTCTCGTGCAAACGAAACACAGAGAAAATAAAGGATTGTCCTCCCTAGGATGGTCACATTCCTTCTATGTAACTAGGGCCTAGGTGCTGGCTGTGAAATTAAGCCGATATTTAAATAAGAGAACTTCCTTAAAAAGTGACAGTGTGGCGCGTGTGTTGCCTAAAGATCTTTCATTCTACCTTAAGTTTAGTCACAAGTTGTAAAAGTTAAGTGATGAACAAACATCTTGACTACTATGCTGCGTATAGATAAGTACAAAAAAACAGATCATGAAATTTTAGAATTTCAAAAATGCACTTTCATTTCATACCTTTCATGACCCAACTCGAATTGCTTTCGCCTGGATGTACCCGACTAGTAAGGAATATATACGGTCTGTTCCCTGTAACACACAAACTACATTTTAACAAACCATGTGTATTGAACACCTATAACTGATATGTCATATATGTCAAGAGGAGTATTGTAGGCGATCGATGTTTGGAATAAAATAGGTGTAAAAAGAAAAATTAAGGCTAATCTCTTAAAAGAACGAAATGAAAGAAACTTAATCAAAGTTAAATAGTTTTAATACAATCCAACATTATGGCTATTATTATACATTCAAGTTGTCGATGAAAGCCAGTAAACACCAAGGCCAGCACACCTAAATAGACAAGCTCAAACAAGCCTCCGGAATAAACACAGACGGCGGCGTTGAAAAGACCTTCCATGTCCTCACCTTTTGACACGGACTCACGACTGGTTACCGAATCTCCCTCGACACTGCTACAAAGGGCGCCTTAAACTTGCCGAGTCTAAGAATGATATTGTAATGGAAGCGTAACCCCATCGTGAACCCTCACCAGTCCACTGGGATGTTTTGTATTGTAGTTTTACGAACGTAATTAAGATGGCCGCATGTTGAACCATAGTGGGTTCCACTGTTTAATAGATCTACACAGAATGAGTTTCTCTCTTCCTTTACATCGATGACAGCGGTGGTCGCGTCCAATAAGGTCGGTCAATCCATTTAAACCTGACGACTTTGAAGACCTAAGCTGGTTGTTTATACGCTCGGAGATTAAAGGCGAGTGCCGTTTCAGATACTAGTTGATGAGCTCAAACGCAAAATAGAACGCCAGCAAAAAAAATTGCAAGCCCAACAAAACACTTAGCTTCTCTAGCCCCTGATGAAGACTAGTTTTGTCTAGTCGAAATATTGCGCACATAAATTTGTAAATTACCAACCCTTAGCTATCTGATCAGCCTTGCCTTCAATTTTAAAATATCATCAGTCGGACACACCAACTCTGAGCTCAAGTGCAGCTACAGGCTCCCTACATCGAAATGACGACTCTTCGAGTGAGCTTTCCGGAGAAAAGTGGTACAGCACGCTAGATTTGGCTTCAGGGGTACTGGCAGGTTCCCGCTAGCAGTGGCAAAGCGGCTTTCTGACTACCTCAGGTCTTTGTGAGTGAGCTTCCATGCCTTTGGATTTACGCAAACACCGTTTGAGAGATATATGGAACTGGCTTTGTCAGGACTCATGTTTGAAACCTACTCAATTTACTTAGATGACGTCAAAGTGTAGGGAAACATTCGTAGGGGAACTGGAACAGCTAGAGGTGCTCCCACAGTTTAGATCTGCTGGACTCAAGCTCAAAACGAGTAAATGGGTACTGTTCCAGAAGAGCGTCACGTAGCTGGGTCATATTGTCTCAACGTGACATAGAGACTGAGCCTGCTAAGGTTGAACGCGTGCGTGATTCGCCAGTGCCAGAGAATGCAACAGAAGAGCTTCTTAGGACTTGCCAGCTACTATCGACGCTGTATTCCTAATTTTGTTCAATTGACCAGACAGCTTCATTAACTAATAACTGAAGGTCATGTTGACTTTGCCTGGACATGTGAGTGCCAGGCGTCATTTGACCTGTTGACGACCTGATCTTCAAAAGCCTTAGTCCTGTTGTAACCAGATTTACAGCCGACACATATGCTAGCAAACATGGTATTGGAGCTGTCTTAAGTCAGGTAAAGGATGGGGTGGAGCATCCGGTTGCGTATGCCAGCCGAATGTTGAATAAAGGAGAGGAATTACTGTCAGTGTGCGACGCAGAAAGAACTGCTTGCCGCATTGGAATTAGTGAAGAATTTCCAAGCGAGCCAAAACTTCTCATATGAACCGACCATGCACCTCTCCGAACTTTGCTAAAGGTCCAGGAACCAGAGGGGCAGCTGGCCAGGCCGATGGAGTTCCGAACCGAGAAGCTTCCACAGTAGCTGAGAGGTTAGTGGGTGAATTTATCTGTCGTTTTGGAATTCCAAGGGCGATATAGAGCGACCAAGCAACTGACTTCCTGACTTCGAGTCCAAAGTTATGTGAGAGACGTGTAAGCTCTTGGACATTGAAAACGAGAAGGACCCCCACATCCACAGTCGCAGGGCTAAGTAGAACGTTGCAATTGAATATTGAGTCAGGATGATTGGGACTTAAAACTTCCCACGGTTCACAGAAGTCGTCAACGATTCCACGGGATGAGAAATTAAAGTGTCACAGGATGTAATTACTGATGTCAGCCCCGAACGCTGTTCCTTCATCAACTGAGTATGCGTTGACCCTACGGCAGGGACTTGCTAGCGCGTACGAGACAGCGCGGCGTCACTCAGGGAATGTGGAAGAGAAGAAGAAGAAGAAGAGAAAATAAAACAAGCGAGTATCCAACAAACCTTTTCGAGTTGGTGACAGCATTTGGCTACACAATGTTCGAAGAAAGGAAGGCAGAAATTCAGTCGACTATTGTCATTACCCTACTTAATGGTGTCCGTTCTATCATACGTAACATACAGCAAACAAAGAGTTTGAGCGGCGAAACCAAAGGAGATTCATACAGATTGTTCAAGCTGTACGGAAAGGACTTAGGAGCGCATGACGGCGAAGCCCGAAGGATGTCTGCTAGTGGGAGGCTTTACCTCGAGCCAGCGTTAAGAAGCTGGGTCTCGAAGGGAGAGGACACTGTAATGTCTGTTGCATCTCCCCTTGATGTTACTGAATATTGAGCCAGCTATATTACAAATTAAGGGATTTTATGCATGCCTATCCCTTCCTTGGGGTCGCCAGTGTTGTTGCATCTAACTGCAACGCATCATACTCGCATGTCGAATTTCGACATAAATACTCCGCTGCGCATCGTTTTTTCAACTCTCTTCTCAGTGTTTCATCTGGTGATGAAACACTGCGTCTCATGCTTGATATATTACATAAAAATTAGGTAAGCGCAAGGCCAGGACTCCATCATTTCGTTAGCACACTCTCACTTAAACACAGAATCGGCTTTGTTTTCTTACTCAGTATTTCAATGGACTTAGCATCTCCTTCTCGAGGCTGCGCAGTAATAGTGATGACGTCACATGGATTTCCTCCTAAGCTGCTGCAGAGCGTCATTCGGCGGTAATAAATATCTTTGGTGTTTAGAGATGACTCCAACCGTGACAAATGACCCTGCAACATGAAACAGACCACGTCAAAATCAAAACAACATTACAACTAACAGAAAACAATATCTTAAGTTGCATCCAAATCAGAGAGCTACGTTAGAGGAGATTAATGAGTGCATTGTTGCACGAACCTACCTGAAGCATCGTAAATGTATACGGATAGTGATAGGCAAAGTAACACACATCATTCGCATGAGGAAATGCAATAGTGAATGTTGAAGTGTAGTAAGTTTTTCCTCCTAGCCCACCGGTTGCCTCGCGGCTTCGAGTAAAGTAATTTCTATAATAACAGACATTGGTTCCTGCTCGAATCCATCCTGCTCGACCTTCTTGAGCTTCTATTGTAGAATACATGACCGGCTGCATTCCTAAAAGAAAGCAAAAATGTGCATCTAGGTAAAGAAACCTACACCCTGTTGCTCAGAGACAAGGCGACAAAGCTGATGGACAAACGGGTTATAGGTTTCGCGGCAACCATAAACGTTTGCCGAAAAGAAATTCAGGAAAGTTTTCTACAGGTCGTACCAGCCCGCCGTTCATTGTGAATGGTTTTACACAAACAGTATATTACTTTCTAGTGATGTATAAGGTGCGGCTTTCTCTTACCGAAATTAAACTGACTATTTATCTTCTCACAATTGACGATGTTGAATTTGTAAGGAATTTCAGCGTTCATATTGCTGACCTGAAAACAAAGCAAAGCCAATTTTTAAGCTATTTGAAAACTTTTAGCTCCTAAAACTAAGCTTCAAGAAATGAGATGTAGGTGGGATGAGCTGTCTAGACCCTGGAACCTTTAGCTTACACCAGACCAAGTTCTGCTGAATTTTGCCACCCAATACTAATACTACACTAAACTGCCAACTGTTTCTCTAGTCTTACCTAAAATCGTCAACCCACTGAACATGTTCCTAGAAAATGATGACCTACAATACTCTTCACAGCGGCACATACCTATCAAGCATAAAGATGGTCTAGACCACCCCTCTCGGGGGGGACTCTGTGACATTCCGCCGCACGCGAGAAAAAAAACCTCTGGTACCCAGGGTACGCAGCTGACTCTAAAAGAGCATGCGAGTAACACTGGATTTGCCCTTCGAACAACTCGACCCAAATCTTAGAACATTAAGCAACCAAAGACACCCACCTCGAAGTAAAACCATTGGTGATGGTGCTTACAGTTGATGTCCGGATTCAGGACCAAATCATATTCGTAATCACGCACCTAAAAGAGTACGCTGTAGTGTAAGATGCTGAGCCTGAAATGTGCTACACACATCGATCTCTATTTAGCTCATATGTGACTCTGTCAACCAATTAGGTTAGAGAATTTTGTTAGAGTTACGCCTAAGGTTAAATATTGATGCTAAATGCGAGGGCAAAAGACATCTTTGTATCAGGAGATGTTGTAGGTAGAATCGATCTGAGGTTAACTCAGTATTTAACGTACTTTGATCCAGAATTTCCCCCGTTTTCAAGCCTTTATTATTCATAGGAGACAAAGAAAATTCGGATTTAACCCGAGAACAGATTTTGCCTTTCACAGAGGTATGTTGGCCTCCTTTCAAACTACCGAAAGGGTCGATAATTTGTAATTTGTTGTTTGATTAAAGGGGCTGCGTCATGGCTGTCTGGTTCATTTTGTTAATAATGCCAATTACGCGTCCTTATTCGCTATGAAACTTGAGAAATTACATGCTTATAAAAAATCACAGCTTCGTGTCAAACATGTGTCTCGCAAGCATTATATCAAACGTCACAAACAACAAAAACGAACTTTGAAAACCTGTTAGACAATCTCGTTCCCAAGGTTCTCTCCTAGTAGGAGAGAGAACCTGGGAACGAGTTGACTGTTAGACTGACAAGGTTTCAAAAACTACAATTGCAATCCGTTTTTATCTTCGTCAATTTTGTCCATCCGTGGCTCGTTTGTATTTCCGGTGTTACTTACACCTTTTTTGAATGTTTTGAGCCCTTATTTTTATGTTCCACTAAGTTTGGTGGCAGTTTCTACTATTTAAATTTTGACAAATTTTGTGACACAGCTCCTTTAAGCTTACCAGTCAGGTGTTCTGCTGAAACGGATGGCACGCTCTTTTACTGGTCGACAAATCCAAAACGTGGAAGAAAATTTACTGGACTTTAATTTTCTCTTACAAAACGCAGGGAATGATTGATGAATGAAATGAAACTGAGGAAACTCGTAAAATTCTTGGGTCCTGCAACTAATGCATATCTTTTGGTTCTTTTGCCATTTGGAGCTGTACCTGTGTGTAGCTTCTAGAACCTACACGTCAGCTATAACCAGTCAATATCATATATGACAATTCTTCATTTAAATTCTAAATTGTTAATGCAGGTTCATAACGTAAATGCTGCAGTTATTTTTTTATCACATGTAATTTTTTGTTTTTCCTTTGTTTTTGATTATGGTAATGTACGGTAATGTATGCTAATGAAGTTGAAACAAAGGAAAAATAAAAATTACCTGAGATAAAAAAATCTACGACAACATACACACCAAATTCTGACCTGAATAGCTTTTCGAAGATTCCCACTTTCAAACCTTGACTCAAACTTCAGAGGTTTGGCTGTCTCTTCAGGAGATCTTTCACCCTCCGATATACTGTAATAAGAACAAGGTCAACCGACTTACAGCTAACACTGTATACACATCCAAAGGATTTCGTTCAAACTAAAACATTAGAGCTCCATTATTGTAATGAGTGTCTCCCACATTTATAACAATAACAGTGGCCAGGTATTTGAAAGGTTAAGCATCACGTTTACGTCAAACGGCAAACACGAATTTGTACCACGTGACCAAGTTTCCTCTTTACTTGTCGATTGCTGTTCATTATTCCCACACCTAAATTAGTAGTTTCACGACATTTTTTTCCACACGAATTGTTTTGAGCTGTTTTTATTTGTTCATTTTCTATTTTGAGAAATTCTCAACATGAAGCCAGGGTTGTCACTAGGATTTTAAGTTGCCGGGTAAACAAAAAAAGAAGGCGGGGAATTAATCAGCTAAGGGTTTCTTTTGGCTCCATTTTTCTTCTATTTTCCTTTCAAAGTAGTCGGGGGCCACGTTCATAGTAGCCGCGGGAAAGCTCCGGCCCCCGCCTCTTAATGACAGCCCTGATGAAGCTTAAACTCTCTATTACCGTATAACGTATTTCAGTATGCCGAGGTACGACAAACCTGGAGTTGCTAGGTTTACGGGCGTGTCCAAGCTTGAGCTGCTCCTTAGCTACCGCTAACAAACAGTTATCGTCCGCATCGGGCTCCTGCTGCTTCATTATTAGATCCAAGTCAAAAACGACTTTGTTTATGACTCTTTGAGGATGAATTTGACGCTCAATATCCCTGAAGATCATAGTTCTGGAAAAAGGGGGAAAACAGAATGCGTTGCAAACTGGGTTCTCATTCCAAATTCCAGGAAATTAGCAAGAGTAAAATAAAAAATTAAAGGTTCTCTATTGGGTTAATTTCCGAAAGAAAATAATTCATAGCCTTAATTCTTCCACTGCATTCTACGCCCCAGTCACACAATAAATTATTCGCTCCAAATTCCAGACGTTTTCCCGGAATGGTGGAAAAGACAGACATTCTCCGAGGGTCTTAAAAGGCCCTGGACCCCGTGGAGAAAATTTTTAATTTTCAATTACGCGGTAAAATGAACCCTGCGTGTTAGCATCGAAAGAGCTGAGCACGTAAGGTTAAACAAATATCCATGAGTCCGCGCTGGATGCGTGGTGAAAGAGAGACGAAACTTTACGGATACGAACAATTTAATAATCATCCCTTCAGAGCACTCCAAGCTGCGACCGTTTGGGTCGCCATGGCGTATAAAAATGGCAACTAAAATTACATTGAAAGTGGCCAATTAGGCGACGCGTTTTCGGCGTAGAAACGTGAGAAGCTGTAGCGTTTTAATTAATAAATGGTTACAGTAAGATGGAAACATTTGCATGGCATTTTGTAACAGACCCTTATCTGTGTTTTACCAGGTCAGGTCACCAGCTGGACTAAAGTGTTCACTTTGAGAAAGTTCGCCTCTATTAATACATTATGATAAACATCATTTCAAGCTACATGCCTACGTTTAGTGGACTATAGGCGACTCGCATACCTCTGAAGCCCTGTTTTCTTCTGTCCCAAAGGTTCAGGTTCAACTGGTGGGTAGTGACCATAAATATCAGGAGCGGGTGTCTTGATAATTGGCAGGACGCTCTTGCACTGTCCGTAGTTATCAGCAGTGGGATTGTCATCTGAGTAAGGTCTTTCGTCTTCTGTAAGCTCTTCCTGTGTTGCTGTGCCTTGCGTCATCGTTTCACTCGCTTTTGAATGGTTAGGTGGACTTTGGGAGATTGAAACACAAAATAAGAAAAATCAAGGTTGGAGTAGCTTTTTTCTTCATCTCGCCTGAGTAAAGTGGGTACCCTGTGAGCAGAGGTTTCTTTCCCGTATGGCGTTTTAGCTTTCACGAAGTCGTTCTCGTCACTAGTCAGTCGCGTAGTTGGTTTGGACGGTCTCAAAAAAATTTTTTCCGGCCCTTTGGTCCTCAGTTTGGTCTAAAAATAAAGGTGGGGCGGACCCCTCTCCTGGATCCGCCACTGATTACTTATGAACCATGCATGCAATCGCATGTTGGCTACGTACACACGGTAACGGATAAATAGCTGAAAAAGTTGACCGAACACTTCGTTAACACGGGACCGTTCAATATTTATTTACACGGGCCATTGAACGTCTAGACGTCTTACTTTTCTTTATTTCGTATGAACGGAACACCTAAACGCTCAAATTTTCAACGGGTCGTCCGGGGCGTAAGAACGTAGCCGTGTAAGGTGGGTAGTGCTACAGTTGTACAATTTAATTTAAAGATGGAGCGATTTTCGTATGACCTTGAAATGAAAATGCGCGAACAAAACAGAAACAACAAAAGAACGGAAATAGAGGGATTTGATTGGTTAATCGAACGGATACCAACGCGTGTGGCTCTTGGTTGATTAAGCGAACGCTCGGGTGGAAAAACTTCACGCCCGAGAACTTTCTAGAACTCAACCGATACTTCGCTTTGACGTCATACTGCAAAGGACTGGCCAATCGAACTATGCCTTCTCCATATTAAGGTTTTCTTTCGCGGTAAAACGAAGAGGCCGTGTTTTGATCATCCATTGGCTGGTAAAACAAATAACAAACTTTTACCGAAACCATTCTTCAAGGTCATACGAAAATCGATATAGCTCTTCACTTCAGATTATACAAGTATATAACACACCTATCAAAATTCATGGAATCAAGCTGGTTTGACAAGCAGTTTGGTCCCGTTGGTGAGCATGATAGCGGCTCCTCAGCACCTGTTGGTATCACGATTGGATATGATACAAATGTCTCATCATCCTCCATAGGTTCTGCAGTCTCAACCTGTCAAATCAACAGCCAGTGAGTGAATGGATGATTCATTCGAGTTTAAATAGAGAGTAGCCACCGATGACCGAAGAAATACTATTCCCCCTTGAATTGAAGCTCGGAATGAAGTATTAAATTAAAGAAAGGCTTTGTAACATTCAAGTTCAAATTCAATTTGATGGACTTGAACATATGTTTTACCTCAATGGTATTCACCCACTAGCTGGGTTACGGATTGAAGGAATGATTGACTGACTAACAGACTGATTGACTGATTGATTGATTCACTGACTGACTTAGTGACTGAATGACTGACTGGTTGATTGACTCACAGAATGTTCAATGACTGACTGCCTCAGTGACTGATGGACTTACTGACCATTGACAGATGATTGATTGATTACTGTTTGACTGATTTACTGACAATGACTGACTGACTGGCTGACTGACTAGGTGATTGATTCACTTGCTAACTGGCCAACTGCTTAATTGACATGCTGACTAGTCATGTTACAGACTTACGCATTGTCTTTGTAAATGGATAACTTAAATTGACTAACTCGATAAAAGAATTGAGCAACAGCCAACTCGCATGACTGACGGAGAGGGCCAAGACCAACAGCAGCAAGGAACAACTTTTTTCAACATTACTGACCTCCCATTATCTATTCTCACGGCATACATAATTGGCCCGTGACGCGGGAAATCGTATTGTGCCTGCACGTTGAAGGCATGATGCACTACCGCCCTTGCTTAGAACTGCTCGGTGTTGGCCGACTCTTGGCCAGTTCAACAAAGTTTAGTGGAAACGACTTCAAAGTATCGCCCCTCCCACCTCCCCTGGTGGCGGTTGACGTCGCGTACCCTCATTATCCGGCACTGACCTGTTCGCCAACGTCTTTAAAAGTCGTTTCGCTCACGTGTTAGGTCAGTTCCCTATATTCTTTCGCCTAATCAGTACCCACCTGAAATTCAAACAGCTCTGGAAAGAACTTTTCATACATAACCAAATCATCTCTTGGCTTTGGTTTGTTCTCCTTGGGTGCTTTGCTCCCAGGTTTTGTAGTTTTTCCACTATCAGACATTTCTTTGTCATCTTGACTGGTGCTACCACTTTCATCATCATCTTCTTCAGATTCAATCTCTGACGATTCACCTGGTTTGAAAAAATCAAATTACAGAATGGTGAATGTGGTTCTGTTTGTTGAAAACGATTGTTTTTCTACATTTCTTATAATCCGACGTCTCTGACAAAACACCGGAACATTGACAATAATAGCCTTAGGCCCTCGAAATCGGTCTTTTAAATAAATTTTGTAAATCTAAACGTTTCTGTGAAATTAAGTGCCTATAAAGATAAGGAGCAACAAGGAAAGTCAAGTGACACCAAAAAATGTAATGTACCCAGATATTTTTTAATCCGCAAATTTTTCTTTGTGGCTTCAGAAACTTCCACGTCCACACGTGTACCCGGGACTCCTCTGGGAATATTGGCATCAGAGTATGCGTCGTTAGGCGCGCAAAATTCGTATCTAGAATTATGGCAGAATCAGCCCAGAAATCAAAGAAAAATGCGAAGAGCAAGGTTGACTCCTCGACGAGTAACAGAGAGAACCTGGGAACGAGGTTGCCATCCTAAATTAATACAGTATTCAGGGTAATGAACTGGCCCCGGGTGTTCAAAAGCTGGATAGCGCTATTCACCGGATAAATCGCTCTCCAATGGATAAGTATCTGGGAAACCAATTGCTTTACTATCCAGTGGATAGAGATTTATCCGATGGATAGCGTTATCCACCTTTTGAACAACTGGGGCCTGGGCTCTATCTTGTTACGTCACACGATAAAAAATATCCGGATTTAGCGTCCACACGATTTCGGATTCAGAGCGTATTCAAAAATTTCCACTCTGGAGAGCGGATTCAAATAGTTGCGGATTCGTATTCCGGATTCACCGGCTACGTGTGGACGGAAGCCGAAGGATTCTCACGGAGGTAACGCGCAGGTTCAGAGAAATAAGTGTTTTTCGGAAAAGTACACTTGTAAAGCACCTCACAGAATGAAGACAAGTGCATACCTCTAAAAGACTGCTTAAGAGGAAGCACAGTGCATTTATGATTTATGGATACTGAAGATTTTACTACTAGTTCCTATCACGGAGTTCTCAGGATAAGACAGAAAACTGCTTTTACTCACCTTCTCCACTGTCATCCTGTAGATCTTCAGCAGTTGAATGGGCAGCGCTGTCCAAATCCAACAAAGCAAATGCTACTGGGGATGACAGAGTTGATACTGGCAACTTGTTGGTGGGGAAACACCTCCGTAATATCTGGCTACTAAGGTTATTGACGCCTTCAAGTTCGCGACCTATGAGAAACATGACTGGTGATTAACAGGAATAGGCAAAGAGTTGAATTTCTCAGTCTCCCAATGAAACACTCCACGCATCATTAACGACCACAATATATACATTTATCTAATAGAGGGAGTTCTCCTGAGATCCAACAACATCCATACAACAACTACAGTGAACAAGTAACTCTTTAACAAGACACTGTGATGAACAAGCCTGGCCGCTTCATGTTGAGTTAGGGCAGATTAATCTTATGTTTTATTAGTGGCACGGTTGGTACAACTTCAGACAAACAAATTTCAAGGACTTTTCAAGGACTACGATTTAAGCAAAAAATCAGTATTCTTTAACCCCCTTTTGAACACCTTATGGCTAAAACACTGAATGGAGTAATTACGTTGATCACATTATTTTACACTACTTTCTGTAACAACACTTTGTAAAATGGAAGCAGTCGTTGGGTATGACTTACGGCTGCATATGAGGTACAGAAATACCATTTGAACAGAAATAAAGTAATTTCATGCCAAAAAGGTTTTTACGTTACCCGTGAGTTTTACAGGTTCTTACACCGAGGATGAGGCAAATTCTCCTCGTAAGATAATCTAATTTCACAGAAATAGTGTGGTGTAAACAAGGTAGTGAATTTCAAGGACTTTTTAAGACCTAATAAAGAAATAAGTACTTTTCAAGGACCTTAACCGACTTCAAGGACTTTTCAAGACAACTACTAAAATTCAAGACCTTTTCAAGGTTGTACGAACCATGAGGGGGTTTTAAATCCAGAGTCAGAGCTGTCATTACATGTCACACACTGATATAACTGATCAAAACGCTCACTTGATACAGCACTGTGTATATAGAGCATTTTCACATGACACCACATCAATCACACTGGTGTCCCCAAACAATGAAGTAGCGGCCATGTTGGTGTTCCTAACCAGTCCTGCGAGAGTTGAACTTTTTTGTAAAAAAAAAATCAATGACAGGCATGAGCTTAAGACTTACAGACAAGCGCAGCCTGCCTTTTTTTTCAGTCTAAAGCAAACTTACATTCCAAAGTTTCCAGAGACAATGTATAGAGGGTCTTTATACCATCTGCTTGAATAAATGCCTTCTTGCCAGTTCCTGTACATATGTATGATCAGTTAGTAGAGAAATAATATACTAAAACTTCTGGTAGAATGCAAAAAGTATTAGGAATTTCCCACTGGTCACATCACACTGGATGGGGCAAAAAACAGTTTATCCAGCAGCTCTGTATAGTGTTTTGATTCAAACCGAGCACTTAATTAGCTCTTGAATAATATGTTCATTATTACTCTTTTTAACTACTTATGTTTTTTTAAGGATAATAATAGAGATAATTTATTGCAAGTGACATGAGATTGATAAAATACACAACACCACAGCATTAGAAGCCTAATTTTCATGAAAACAATTATTTTGGTTTACATGTAACCACAAACACAATGACTGAAAACTGCTCTTACTGCAACAATTTGTATGAACTTTAATAATTAGAACTTAAAAATATCATCATACTTGACATGGTGATGTTCTTGATAACATTTAGAATGGCCTTTCTTATGTTGGTTTGTCTGTGATGATGATCAGTTCTCTGCCAATCACAAAACATCTGTAACAGCATTGGAACAGCTCCATAACTGACAGCTTTGGATGCACAGTTCTCTGTAATGCAATAATCAATAACTTAGGTGTAGCTTGGCTGTATAAGAATCTGCTCACAAGATTATTCTAAAACACAAGAATACTTCAAAAGGAAAATCATATTGCAGGACAAAGACATCTTTTGTGAGAAATAGTAAGGAGCTAAAATGATCTAAAAATAACTTTCCATATAGGTAGCAATAAACAGACAATAACCCTGTACAAAAGCATTTTTTGTGTGAGAGGATGCATAAATTTGCAAGTAAATTATTTTCTTTACATTGTGCTTTGTTAGTTGAAAAAGGACTTTAGTAAGAATCAGAGAAGAACACTAAAATGTGAGTAAAATTGTGGTTCTGTTGTTACTGTCCTATTGAAGTCAACAACCATGTTTAATCTACATATATATCTATCCAATCACAGCAAAACTATAACCTTAAATTATTACAAGTAAATCTTGTGACTGACAGTATTATTCACCATTATTATTAATATTCTGTACAAAAGAAAAACATTTGAAAAAACTTACTTGACTTAACAAGAGTGGCTAAAATCTCCAGCACTAACCTAATAATCATTGAAAAATAACATGATTGTCACAACAACAATAAAAATATTATTGTTATAAATTAGTAGTAGTAGTAGTAGCAGTAGTAGTAGCAGTAGCAGTAGCAGTAGCAGTAGCAGTAGCAGTAGCAGTAGCAGTAGCAGTAGCAGTAGCAGTAGCAGTAGTAGTAGGAGTAGCAGTAGCAGTAGCAGTAGCAGTAGTAGGAGTAGCAGTAGCAGTAGCAGTAGCAGTAGCAGTAGCAGTAGCAGTAGTAGTAGTAGTAGTAGTAGGAGCAGGAGTAGGAGTAGGAGTAGGAGTAGGAGTAGGAGTAGCAGTAGCAGTAGCAGTAGCAGTAGTAGTAGTATATTTTATTCCCTATCAGTCTCCTGTCAATAACCATAAGGCTGAATAACATAATAAATTTATTGTGGAGGCACAATAGAGGTGCTGTCCGATAGCCAGGGGCTAGTGGAACAACACGTCAGGCTAGCATGTTTTAATTGAGCAGTTTGACAGATTTCCTGAGCCAAAGTAGATGTCACTGAGAAGGGGAAAGGGGGTTGATAGACCGGGTTCTCATCAAGTGCTCTGAGCTAGCTAGTATTAAAGTACATTAACGTTCTCACTTTAAACAGATGACTCTCTTGTGACCACAGCTTGTAACAACTTTGAAAAGTACACCAACCGCTCCTGCCTTTGCCAAGGCATTACAGTTAACAGCTGGCAATTTGACAACAACAAAAAACAACTGATTACTTACATGAATTATAAATAATGAAAATAAACTGTACTATAAAATTCACAAAATAAGGAAAGCCCTTTGAAGATGCCAATAATTTTCCAATAATTTTTCAATTGCTAACTCAACACTTATCAACTTCTACATTGCTGCAGCAGGCTTTCTGCCCTTGAAAACTACTGCAGTACAGGTGCTGTTTTTTTGCCATCATATAGACAAATGGGAAATTAAATTTCAATTTGAACACATGAAAGTTAACTTTGATTAGTTTCTGTGTTAACAAAAACTTGAGAATTTATTTTATTAGGCTCGATTACCAGCAGCTGTTCAGGAAAATAAGCCCACACTCACTGGACTTGGGAAAGCAATGGAAATCAAGCCTATTGTTTCGTTTTTTTTTTACTAATTGTTGGAAGTAAGTTTTACCAGATTTTACTCCTAATAGAAGGGATGACAAAAGCAAATACCTTTGAAAAGTGGCATTTCCTTTGCAATGTTTGATGTCAGTGGGTTGAAAAAAAAAAGTTATTCATTTACAGTTAGAAAAAGTAGAGTAAAGGGAAAACATGGCTATAGACTTACAGTTAGCAGAGTATAGTTTAAGAACTTGTAAGGCTGGTTGAAGAACTTTAAAGAATGCAGTATTATTCTTGATGACATTCATTGTCACTTGAAGAGCACCTGTCAAACGAGCTTTAATGCACAGCTTACGATCTGAGGGGTAAAAAAAGCACATAACATTACAGAAAACACTTTGGAAACATTTATCTTTTGCTTCATAATAGTCACTTAAGCTTATTGTCAATCAATGTGGTCTACTGTGGTGGCGATGGGCTGCTTGCTGCCACAGCAACAGCAGACCACTGAGGAGGGGGGCGTAAGGGTTTGCGGTGATGCGGTTTTGCGTTATTTTTGGTGCGGTTTTGCGGTAATTTTTATTTTAACTCGCGGTATTGCGGTTTCAAAACACTAAGCGGTTTGCGGTTACTACAACATTTAAGTCGCGGTTTTCGGTGAAAAAAGTGTCTGCGGTGATAACACACTTTAGAACGGTCGGCATCCCGTTGTTTTGCAAGCGCGAGCCAAGTGTTTTGTTTTACAACGCATCAGGGTTCATTATATCAGCTTACAATTTAACTCTGTGGTTTGCAGTTACGGCCTTTTCCAGTTAATACTTAATATGATTAACCGTTTTGGCCAGTGATGCGTAAAAAAATCAGCTGCCGGATGTTAGCTCGTACAGCCGTTCAGCGTCGTGTTCTCGTTGCTTTGATTCAATGGGCGACGATGGCAATTGAGGTCGTCGAGGTCGCAACTGAAAGCGAAGAGGACGTAAAAATTAATTGCGTGGCAATCTTCTATGAAGAAGGAAAGGAAGGGGAGAATTTCAGAAGAGCTGTGCGTTTTAACAATCGTCTTCTCCACTGAACGTGAACCCTTTACGAGACAAGAAGGTCACATTTCCAGAAGAAACATTTATTCCGCGTTCCACAACTAGCACAGGGTCGTCCAAAGTAATCAGTCACCCAATGTAAGACGTACAGGATCAGTTACAGAGTTTTTCAAAGTCAAGGGAGATATCAATACTCGTTCAAGTACATGACCAGCATACTTGGCATTTGGTTAGTAGTTAATAGAGTATAATAGTGTAGTACAATATATCGTTAGCTTTATGATGGTATGTTTAATACTAACGCACAATGTTATTATGCGTTAAGGTAATGCGAACGCAACCCCTAATTTGTGTTGGGTGTTGTGTGCATTATTGGGTGTCTTGTGCAATTAATAAGGGAGGTTTTTTGAGATTGCATTTTTAAATAAGTAAATAAATTACACACATTTGCCTCGCTTTGAGGAGCTTGCTTAAGTTTTGCCTCACTTTGACGCGCTAATCCATGTGGTGATTCTTGTGTCCTCGGCATTCACCTTTCAAAGGTTTGCTAAGGTCTGATATTCTGTCTTAAGTAAATGCGTTCATCTTTTAAAAAGTTTGCTAAATCTTAAGTAAAGCTTACATCGATATGTGTTTGCTGAATCGTCTAAAGCGTTAAATCTTTCAGAAGTTTGCTGTTAAATTTTACTTTGGATTAAGCCTTCATTGTCTTTGGAAAATGTCTGCGACTCCTGGTGCATGCATCAAACCATGTTAAGTTCGGCGGCCGTTATGCCACAAAGTAAATTTACCGAGTTGTGTAGCTTGGCGGTCGTTGTGTCAAAAAGTAAATCTACCGACTTGTGTGGCTCGGCAGCCCTTGTGCCACAAAGTAAATCTACCGAGATGTGAAGCTCGGCAGCGCCATTTGATCATGACTTGTGATATTTTCGGCACCGGACAAACGAACACTTTAACTCTACGTTATTTATTAGGAAAAACTTATAAACCAGCCCACAGTAGCGCCACTCTCGAGTCACTGAAATCAACATGCTGGACCAAATTACTGGAAAAGTTATTGACGTGAGCCGCACACTCGTACCATTGAAGGCTTTGACAGGGTTAGTGCGAAGTTTGAATTCAGATGTGAAAGCTTTTAAAACAGTAAATTCAATGTAATTCATTTTGTCAACAAGTTGATGATTGGATGCTCTTAAAAACAACAGAGAAAATTATCCGAAGAAATGTTTTTGAAGAAAGAAAAAGAATCCCGGGTTAAGCACTAATCGACCTTTGAGCAACTGCGCCCTGTAACTCGCGCCAGTGAAACAAAATGTTCCATTTACGACGCACTCTGGCCAATGTCTCCTCCGATTTAAAGCACTTGACACCGAACCATACGATATCTTTTGAAAACGTTCTTATGATACACAGTTTAAATAGAGGTTTCGCTGTATGCAACCCTAATACGTTCAAAATATGCCATAATCATATTTATCGATATCGCAACCACCCTTTCGCCTCAACTGCTATTTGTATGCCTAACAAACATATCGAACACACTCTCCTAAGCTCCGATTACTCCTAGTCAGAATATATCACAAGTCTTGCTGACGTCAGCTTTCATATTGTGGCCTACATGTACGCGCGGTTTCGGTATTCGGGAAAAAATCCGATGCGGTTTGCGGTTTTTTGGCGTATTTCTGTGCGGTTTTGCGGTTTTCGGACCCCCCTTACGCCCCCCTCACTGAGGGAACAGTTTCCTCCTCTGATATTTAACACTTACAATGCTTTGGATTGAAAACCACCAACCATCATGAGTGAGGTTCCTGATATGCCAATATTACTAACAACTACAGTGGTACAAATAGTCCCAAACAGTAAATTGACACTATTGCCTAATGAAGACCTGCAGTATGCAGTCAATATGTTGCGATCAATATCTTACGCCAATGATTCAATCAAAACTCTAACAAAACATGTAAAAAAAATTTGGAAAGCAACTTAAATATTCTTCTTACATGTACAAAGGTTTAATTGACAAGAATCAAAAATCAAAATTACTTTGTGGAATATTATGTTTCTGAGTTATGCTTTTCAATTCAAACAAGCAAATCCTCTTTAGATGGCTTACAAAGAAGCAATCCATGCAGGTAAAATACAGTCTACATATCTTGCGCTTCCGGCCTTGATACCATGTATGTTTTCACAAATCAGTACATTATTAATAACTAAAAAATAATTAAATACACTGTTTTTTTAATCGGGGTTCATACACTACTTCAGACATTAAATTCAAGGACTTTTCAAGGACTTTCAAAGTCCCTATTTTTAATTTCAAGGACCTAATAAATTACTTTTAACACAGATTCCAAATAAACTAAGAAAAAATGAAAATATTTCGTCACGCACAATCATGATCAGTATCATCTACAATGTGAATGCATGAATTAACTGATGCAATGGCACTGCTAACTATTCTAGACCTCAGCCTTTTCATCACAGGCTGTCCATATCTGACTTTCACTTCCTCAATGCTGATTTTATTCCCGACTGGTGGCTTTAGACTGGTATTTGCCAAAGTTTTTTGGACAATTGAAAATGCTCCTCAATTAAACTTCAAGGTCCAAAATGAACACAAGAGAATTTCAAGGACTTTCAAGACCTAAAAAGGACTCTAAAAATTCAAAGGTTTTAGAGGATATATATGAGCCCTCTTTAATTGACTTGATAAGCATGTACAGTATTTTACCTTTGGGTCCCACTTTAGTTAGAATAACATGGCTCAATAGCAGGATTTCCTCTGCGCAGACTGAGGTGTCTTTACTTGTGTTCACAACAACTCTCAGAATAATATCCACCGTTCCCTTGGCAGCAAGAACAGAGGCTCTTTTTCCTAAAGGAATTAACACTTGAGTGAGGTTCATATTAAAGAGCCAATCACAAGCAACCATAGTGTAATTAAAATTAGTCTCACACTATTGACTGATCTAGAGCAGCAAGATGCAGTTGAAATATCACAATCCATAACAAAAGAACTACATGTACATACAATGTATATTATTCATTAAAAATATTAATTTCTCGGTTTCTGATTGGCTAAAATCCCACACATAATTCATCACCACCAGCTACTCTACCAAAACGATACACCTGTATGTGAAAAATGACATCAATATTGTGCAGCATGATCGCCAGATTATTGAACAATTAACCAAGAAGACCTGGGGATGTGGTTGAGTTGTTTTGGAAGTGAGTACAAAATGGTGGAACATATCACTTTTTTCACGAGGCAGAAATAGGCAAACTATAATCATTCTGTTGGCTAAAAACATAGCAAGAACAGCAAGAAGACAACTCGACGGACAACATCTGATATTTTGAGAATATTTGCAGTACTGAACAACCCTTTATCTCCTAAAACTTGCCAATAAAGATCAACTTTACAGCTTGTTTTTAAGCTAGGAATTATTTTTAATGAATAATAAAATAATTTATTATTGAATCCCGGAGAGTGTTATCCACCTTGGCCTAATCGGCTTCGGCGGATAACGCCCTCCTCTATCCATAATTCTTCAGATGATATTCAGCCTGATCCAATAATTGTTACATCTAAGTATCATGAAACTTGTAAGCAACAAAACAAGGCTATGTACAGCGTACTTGTATCATACAAAATGCACCTGTACCATAATGAATAGTATTGTCCATGATAACAAATGAACCGCTTCTCTTGCCTTGCTGTTTTCTGTGTATTATACTTTTCAAAGACTTACAATTGATTGTATGAAAAGAGCGGTAATCTGGTTACAGTCTGGAATTGCACATGTATGTTTAAACGCTGGGCCAGTGATTTCAGCATTGAAATTGCATCCAAGTTATCACAAATTTGAGATCAAAGTTTAGCAGTTTTGTGCACATAATCTCTTAATTTATAGGAATCCATGCTTCCTGGGCATTCAGCTTTCAAAATCTAAATAAAAGCCCAAAGAGTGTCCAGGTTTCCGGTGGATGGCCATTTTAAGAAGAAATTTAAGGAAAATTCACCTTTTTATCTCTCAAAATAATCCTAAAGGAAAAAAATTTAGACTGGATGCCCAGATTTCAATGCTTAGCTAAAAGCCCAAAAGTTGACCCATTGAGTAAGAATGAATAGTTCCACAAATTAATTACAGAATTTTTGTAACTTATATACAGTTGTATATTATATAAGCTAAGAAAAGGAACCTCACCTGTAGTTAGCAATTCACAAAGGCAGCCCAAAATATTTAATGTCAGCTGAGTGTCCAAGGACATCTGAAATAAATATTTTCATTAAAGGGATCAAATATGTAGTAAAGCTTACATTAGTGAACAGTGCTACATCATAGTCAATGATTAATTAATTAATGAGTAATCAACATGTTATTAAACTAGTCATCAGGGGTTTCAATGAGCAACGACGGTTGATGAAACGCGCCAGCTACTTTGCTCAGAGAAGTCGGCTACTTTTTTCTAGAAAGAAGAAGCAACTAGTCTACTTTCAAAAACTTTGTAACCAAAAAATGCATCATAAAATCTGAATGAAAACAGTGTAGCTTAATTACATCTCTCTTCTGACCGGTCAAAATGTTAAAAATGTACAAGGAGAATAACTTAACAAAAGACAGATAATCATCTTGGCCAAGCAATGTCCATTGACAGGTCATTATTTTGAGCCCTGGAACTTGGCTATCATCAGAAGCAGAAGCATATAACCCTAAAACTCTATTCCAATTCTGGGGTTTTTTGGAAAGCCAATCAAAATTTACTTCCTAATATGGAATCACTGAAATGAGAGACTGCCACACTAGTGTTGTGAAACCTTGTATTGTGAGGTAACAAAGAGCTACAAGAGCAATAATTACAGTTCTGTGTTATGGAGTAAATTTGACAAAAATTGGAATCCAATATGACCATGATTGACTTATTTCAGACAAGACAAAAGTCAACTAATGATTTTATTATTATGATACACATCTTACAGGCCTGGCTTAAGACGAAAGCTAGTGTGTGCTCAAAAGAGTATGCATCAACATTATGTGAGCCTATTTGTTTACCTGATAGTTTTCAAAGGTTGTTATCTTAACATTAGGAGCGATGCATAAAGTTGTTCAGAATAACATATAGCATGTTTTGCACTGAACACTGAGACAGAAAAACTACAGTCCTCTGCTTATCAAATAAGAAGGTTATTTTTAGGGAAAGTATTTGCAAAGAAAATCATTCCTACATGCCATAGTGCAGCTTAGCACACGACAATGACAACACACTCATCAGCTCCACTACCTGGCAGCCTAAATATAAAATAATGTTTTCGTCCATTGATTATGTTAAATAACAAATTTAAACGGCTTAATGTGTGCTATTGAGTCGTGGATGTACTTCGAGAACTCTTAAGGACTTAAAGAATTTGTAATTAGCTACTTTTCAGGAGGGTACCTTCAATTGTCTGATTCCATATTTGGACAAAAGAAAAACCCGTGCCTCTGATTGGACAGCTAAAGAACCCCAACATGGTTCCAAACAAATAAGGAAATTTAGAAGCTTCAGCATTATATGGGTCTTATATGCTTCTGTCAGAAGGCAGCATGGCTGCTTTATGAAGGAACTGGAATGGTCACTCCTGATTCAAGTGTGCCTTTTGTTATAAGCTCAGGTTGCTCTTGGTAGCTCATAGTTTAACTCCTTTGTCATACTTGTAAACTAATACTTCAGTAAACTAGTTTGCCCCCATCCACTGGGATGTTTACTTTTTATGTTTACAAGTATTCAAAATAATTTGTTTCTGTCCTATTGTCTGGGTAACAATATAATTTATTAGTATAATTATTATACTAAGCTGCTGGTTCAGTGGTATGTGTCAGCCCCATAAAGTCAGGGTAGTACCAGTTTGTACATGTGCACCCTTAGCCTGCTATTGTTGTGCTAAATGTGTACATGTATAGTGTACATGTAGTGCTGTATTAAAAACAGTTTGAGCTGAAGTCTGTAACACCACATACATGTACAGTTGTTGTTTGGCACAGGATGACTATTATGGTGTAAAGGACAAGCCAAAGAATGTTAGCCTAGGATCTGCTGTGCTCTATACAAGACCACAGGTGATTTCCCTGTGTAATGATGTCTGAGAAATGAGCACAGAAATTCATACTGAAGATGTGTCACTAACCAGATCTGGGTAGTGATGCGTCATTAATATGGGATTTCTGTGCTTGTTTCTCAGACGTCATTTTGCAGGGAAACCAGTGGTGGCATCATGAAACGTCAGCTGTTTTCTCTGGCTAAAACAATGAAAGTTTCAAGTTTCACACAATCGCACCTCCAGAACAACAAGCAGTGTTGAGAGGCCATCAGTGAACTTTGTGGTAAGATCTTTGCGGCATTTCTCTGGAAAAAAAAAAAGAAAAAACACTTTGACTGTCTACAGCCACCTCTCTCTAAGATGGTCTATGCTGGACCAGGGGTCAATTTAATAAAACTTTTGCACGTGTAATTTACAAGTGTAGCCATTGTTTTAGAGTCTGAGAACAATAGCTACACTTGTAAATAATTTACACGTGTAAAAGTTTTATTAAACTGACCCCTGCATACATCTCTGCCTTTATAGAGAGAGTTTCTCTGATATGGAAAATCACTCTTTCACACCTAATTAATGCAATGACAGAGCTGGTGTTTATATTATAAGCCCCACCCCAAAAAGAGAGAATAACAGTTAATAAAATTATAAGATTATTAATACAAGTACACAAATATTAATTATAACATAGCTAGAAAATTCCCCTAATCAAATTCAATAGCGCGAGCGTGCTTCATATTCCTATTGAGCACGCTGATGGCGTGAGATCATTCTTCGCAAAGTTGTTTTCTCTCAATAACAATTTTTCGGTGAATTAATAGTTTTCCGGCACCTAAATATGGATTTTACAACCATTTTAGAGTACACTTTCTCTCCGTTTCAGGATAAAAACATAAGCTTAACTGTGAGGGAAAAAAATATACTCACGTAAACATTGACGCGTACTGCTTTCGCGCCCTACAATAATAAAATTTTAAGTGAACTGATGCATTGATCGCTTTGATAATGTTATAAAACAATTAGTTCATGCTGCAGCTGTGCGTATGTCGAGAGCACTTACATGTACATGCAAGCACTTTTCAAGAGGAATGACTGAAATGATATATTAACGACCATTAATCATATTTACTTTATTTACCCATTAATTTACCCGCAATGCTCCATTTAAGCTCCATAAAGCCTGCTGATAATACGGCAACAGCGCTTTTTTTCAATTTTTTCTTTTACTGAGACGAATGGTCATAAATACAAGGAGATGGCAAGTTTATTATGCTATATCGGAAATACTAAACTCAAAGGAATGATCATCTACTTTATTATAAGCTCTTAACTAACCTTGAGATGACAAAAGCTGATGGATTTTATTTGTAACGTAGCGCAACTGTTCCACATCAACCTTATCTTGCTCATATTTCGCCTCTGAACCAGCGAGACAAAGTTTTTGCAGTTGTTCAAGCAAGGCGCCTATCCTTGCAGTACCCCTATAAATAATAAAAGACAACTTGACGCTAAGGAAGAAAGTTCCTGTTTGAAAGTTAATTTAAGTTTAAGTTAAACTTCGACATTTTTAAAAAAGCTATAAAAGCTCGTGAATGTTATTTAGACTTACCCCGCCTTAGAGTTGGTCTTGCTCATAATTCATAGACCTCGAACTTGTGAAACGTCTTTACCTTGATCTTTTTCGCCCGATTTTAACAATATTGCAAGCGAAGGAGATCCAGCAAAGCCCAAATTGTGCCGCTTGCACCAACGTCACGCCATTTTATTAACAACTCGATTCAATTTGAACTTTTAACACCGCGCCACAAAAACCATTGTTTGAAAATCACTTCCATGTTACGTTCACCGGAAACACTACACGCAGTCGAGAACTACAGCCACCGTACAAGCAGCGTTTCAGCCTACAAGTTAGTTTCCACCGGTTGTTGGATGTCCAAACAAGTTATACAAGACTCCATATAACAGCCATTTTGATTTTCACGGCTCAAAATCTTGGTCTTTGATTGGCTGAAGCAATTTTCAGATAAGTATACGGTGTAACCGTCATAAAGCTTACCAACGGAGGCCCGGTTCCTGATTGACCTGAAAGGCCGATTAGCTTGCAAACCAGGATTAAAACTTTGTTGGACGTTTTTGTATTTTACATTCCTATGCATTATGCATCAGTCAATTCCACCTACCCCCAGCCCCCCCCCCTTCCCAGGCTGACCCCCGGGCATTAGCATTTTTTTAGCCTTGGAAGGCAAATTCCCGGGGGTGGGGACTCTTGAGCTGTCAAATCCCCGGGGTGGGGACGAAAAAAGAGGGCAAATGCCCCGTCCTCCGCCAACACTGCAATATTTTTCATTGATTGCACAGTCAAGTAGTGCCATTTAAGCATTTTAATGTGCGAATTTTTGTTTCAATTAACGTCTTCCTTTGAAATAGTGCTATTCTAATTAAGACTTCACGCCGTGACGACACAAGTTTATGGTTTTACTATTGCTATAAAATTATTGACATTAAAATTCATAGTGCGCTGTAAAGTTAACTGCTATGAATAGTTTTATAAATATGAAAGGATATTCTTCAAATAATATCAAGAGAAACTTGATTCAACGACCAGAAACACGTTGATTTACGTTGATAGCTCATAAAATCGAGAACATGCCTTTACCAGAACCTCTTCAATTTTTTCCCGTCCTTGACAAATGAGCCAATCTGCTAAGAGGCTCAGGATTTGGATTTGGGGATTTTGGGATGTTGTGCGTACCTCTGAAAAATCCTGGCTATGCCCCTGTAGGGGTGGGCCGACGGGGCCGCGGCCACTCCTTTTTCTTTGAAATTTTGTATTATTTTTATAGAAGTCTCAGCAAAATATAACTTATCTATATAGCTGGTAAATGAGCAAGTGTCCCGGCCATCCCTTTCTGAATTTTCTATATCCGCCCCTGACAATTGCCATCCCTGCAACTGAAGAAACTTCAGCCGCTTTCACAAGTTTTAGGAAGAGCAAGCAGGCGTACAGTTTAATTAAGGGAGTGAATGAGGTGGCAGCTTCTACAAAACACTGATGTGCTTCACCAAGGGGAGGACCGGGAGAATTTGAACGTACTTAATTTCCAACCCCCATGCATTACCCGTCGTTTCGATACAAGTAGGTGTAATTTGGCTTAAAGGAACGAAGAATATTCACCCAAAATGTTTTTCTTGTTCACGCGCAATGTACACTTGAAGTGAACGAAATGTGCAATTTCACTGCTTCAGTTCGTATTGAAATGACTTGTAGCGAAACAACTTTGTATCGAAAACGACCGGTTTCCTTTGCATAAGCCCTGGCCTCCTCTTAATAACGGTCCTTAAGCTTTAGATAGCCATGTGGGCCTCAAGTGCACAAAACACATGTACGGTGTATTAAAAAAGGCGAAAAGGATGTACTTTTGACCACTTTTGTTTCAAAAAATTAAAGACGATCAATCTGGTAAACTACACAGCTCTTTTGCTGAAAGCCGTCCCACCCGCAACATGTTCATCCATTATTAAACAAGTGATTTTTTTTCTCAAGGAAAGCTCTCGACTGGTTAATTTTATAATCCTTGGCAGAATGAGAAGATGGCAATCTTTCAAAACGGACCATTCACAAACCACAAACCATTACGCCACCCGCAAAACGACCAAACAGAGAAACGGGCTGGTTCTAACGTAAACAGGTCTTGGCTAAGCTTCTCCCTTGGAAAAAATGAGAAGAAAATTCTTTAGGCAAGTATTTGGTTCATAGTTGATTGAGCCAGGAGATTTTTAGCTCTACGATGCGACTAGCTGAGCCAGTCGAAATCACATTAAGGCTTTTTTCAATTGCACATTGTCGACCTAGCTTAAATGCATTCGTATCTTTCTAAGGAACAGCGAGAAAGTTATCTCAGAGAACTGTTCTACTCTTCGTTTAGCGACCGAAGAGCGAGCGTAGCTACAAGAAACGAAGAAGTAAAAAGTCTTGGGAAACATGTACGGAAATTGTACAGTTTAGTAGAGGTTGGAAAGGGTCTTTCCCCGGACGCCGAATCGTCTCTGAAGGAAATCATTAAGATCCGCAAGAAAAGAAGGCCTGGCTTCTACGAAACGAAAATGATGGCGGATTATAAAAAGCTTCTGTTTTTTCGAGGACAAAGGGAAGAAATGGAGACAAATATTGAAGAGCAGCAGTGCTTTCAATGCATTCGTAACGCAAGAAAGCCATTATCTGTGCTTCGCGGAGACGACTGGTATTGGGGAACAAAGCAACAACTAAGATGCGGAGAGATAATTGCAGACACACTTGGAGGACTTGATCCTGTATTTGGAATCTTATTGTATCCAGCAGGTAACTATACCACCCCACAAAATCTCGTCACTCCCCTTTCGAGTAATTGCGTTTTAAGTTGTCTTTTTTCGCCATAAAATAAGAGTTAGTTTTGTTGTCTTATGGTGCTTTATTCTTTCTTGTCTGTAAACTGAAAAGACTTCTTGATCCCAGGATCGAAGGGTAGATGTGAATGTTCTTTGCGTGCTTTGCGACACAGATAATTCTAGCTAATGCTAGAATTGGGCTTCTGGCCTGGCCTTAATCCATAAATCAGTAAGATGCTATTCAATTACTGTTACTAGTGCATTTCGTTTTGACACCTGCTTGCTTGTTTGTTTTTTTGGAGACCACTTCTCTCAGCTTGATAGCCTGTCATGTCAATATTTATTTTATCATTTTGTTGAATATTCAAAACGACCTACTTGTGTTTTAGAGCGCAGCTAAATTTATTAACACGTAGTATAACAACTGACTCAAGGAACAAGAGAAAATTGTCTATCACCCTTCGAATAGCACGGATCAGTATAAGCTATCTATCGATAGTTTTTTTTAGGGAACTCTGTCATGATTGGCTAAAGAAAGTTGAGATTTAATCGCCGAAGAGAAAGATGTAGAATAAATCGAGGAGGATCCGTCTATCTCGAGCTGCTTTGTGTCATATAAAACTCCCCGCAACACAATCACTCCCAACCACTGAGATGAAAACTTGCGGTACATATCAAGCGCGTATGATCCGTAGTTCTCAGCATTTTTAGAAGGATGTCGCCCGTGAACATATTGTCGTTCACGAATGAACAACAACCTTGTTAAATAGCAAAGCTTCAGAAAGGTGGTACATGTATGGATCGCAAGTGGGGAGAAAGGGGACAGTAGTTATAGACGCAGTAGCACCCGCTCGCCATTTCCGTGTCGAACCCTGCAGGATTCTGCACCATTTTGTATGATACCAGTAGCCCTCGCGAGCTCCAGGTATACATGAAAGTTTCGGTGATCTAGTTTTAATCCACAGCTATATTTGTTCAATTTGCAGGAGGACGAACAGAGCTTGCCAATCCAAACAACAAACACTTCCGAATCACGGGCAAAGAACAAGAAGAAATTGAAGCCATACTTTACCACACTGCTACCCATGATGCCTGCGGCTACCTGAACGAGTACCACCAAATTGGACCTGGATACAACTACCTTGGTACCAGATTAACTGTCGTTCCGACGTGCTTTCCGCAAAGCGGGCGATTAGCTGCTCTCATGTTCTGGAAGAAGTTGATCAATCAACCTGACACGCCATTTGAGTATTAATTGTCGAGTCGATACACAGATCAATGGCTGGTTTTCACATGACGTCATCAAAAGTTCAAACTAGAGACCTACCAATCCTCTTGAGTTTTTACTTTCATAAAGTATTAGTTAAGAGCAGCTAAGCGCTTATGGGCTTATTTTTAGACAAATTTTCACTTCGAAAGGTTTATTATTCATTTTGTAATACAGTTATTGTATTAGAGAAAGTATTACTTTACTGTTTATGAGTTCAGTCCTCAAGAGATGAATTCACGCTTTCGTGGCAAATCCAGTAACAGATGTTTCTGTTGGTCTCCAGCCCGCCATGTTGATGCCCATCCGGATGGGTACCAACGTGATGTCTTCATACAAAGCTCTATAAATTTGGGTAAATCATTTCTCTGATCATGAATATCTCACGTATGAAATACCCCGGCCGCTAAAACTGAATGGTACTAGTTCACCACGAAACTGAGCTCATCCGCACCTTGGTGCCTTAGCCCGCAAAAATTGCGCATAAAAAACGCGTACTATAGAGCACCTGGCTTGGCATTGTAGCTGTCTCTGTTTAATACTGTCTGTTAATTGGGAACTAGCCAGCATAAATTTTGTTTTATTTGACCAGCATTTACGAGTAATGGGATTTCAAAGGTCATTATAATTAGCTATCAAGAAAGAGTCACATAATATTCGTACCTTGGCCAGTTTCTTTTGAAAGTAAACCAGTTTGATCAAAATTGATCTGATAGTAATGCTTAGACTGCTTAATTAAAAGCGAATAAATGTATAGTACATGATCTTATCATATGTTTGGAATATAATTTCACAAGGAAATATTCTATCAGTTCAAACCCAGTATGACATTTTTTTCTTAATTCGAGAACGATCTGATTACAGATGAAGAAGATCAGAGGGCATTACGGAATTTTCAGTTAGAAATTCAAGATGGGAGCATTTTGTAACAAAATTAAAAGCGATAATGTAATGAGCAATCTCTTGCCAGCAAATGTTAGTAAAAAAAGAAAAACATAATAGTTCTTTCTGAGTTTTCCTTTTTGATGTTACTGAAGAGTGAGTCAAAAAAGTTTAAGGCCCTGTCAACATAAGGGAACGGTCATTATTTATCGCCTGGGGCGGGGGGGCTGGGTATTTTAGGGGTGATCACTTGATTTGAAGGGGAACAAAAGGGGGGATCAGCTGAGAACTGAGAACCAGTTTGATGGGCTCCTGCTGAGAACCAAAAAGGGGAGGTCGCTGAAAACTTTGGAAGGATTCAGGGGGGACCACTCAAATTTGCTTGGAAAATGAAGACATGGGGGGGGATCGCGAAAGACATCAAACGTTATTAGGGGGGGATCCCTTCACTGAAGTAAAATTCAAAGAGGGGATCGGCTAAATTTACCTTGTTTTAGCCCCAAATCCTCCTCCCCGTCCCCCCCCCCAGGCGATAAATAATGACCGGTCCCTAATGCGTTTTCGTTGTCATTGAACTCGCATCAATCGATTCGTGTCCACACTATCATTTTGATACGTTTTCGACTGTCCACACGTGACAGCCTCGTTCCTAGTCGTCCTCGGCAATTTCGGATGTGACGTCATCTGCTGGATAGCGCGAACTGGCCTGGGTACGAGGCTAAGAAGTGACAGAATCGTACGTTATGACGTAAGTTCAACCAGAAACCCCTTATGGGTTTCTGGTTCAACTCTATGCGCGTACTACAAACACACGCACCTGAGATATTTTACAACCCACGTGGTACATATGAGGGAGTCATCTTTTTCATTTCGATTCGTTTTCAACCATTTTTGACCGTCCACACTAATACGATGTGTATGCTTTTCCGTTTTGATCAATTTCCAAGAGCGTTTTGAAATCTATGCGTTGTCGATGAAAACGCTCAGAGTACTAGTGTGAACGGAAGGCCTACGCGCATCAAAATGTCATCGTTTTCAAAAGAAAACGCACGTATCCGTGGCTTTTCGTTTGAAATCAGCGAGTTTTTTCTCCCATGCAATGCCTCGTTCCGGAAATAAGGACACAAATGCAGAAACATACTAGGAGGAACATACGTGTGACACTTTAAATTTCCGGGCCTAAAAATAAAGTGGCGGTAGATTTCACCCTTATGCGAAGAAGAAATTTAGCCGAATCGTACTACCTGAAAACATAGAAACAACAGGTGAGCAAAAATACCACTGTTTGAAAAATACTGCTTGACCACTTTCTGATATCCAGGAGCTGTTAAGGAACAGATAGTTAGGTTATGAAGATCGAAATGGTTGCATATAGATCGAGGTAAGCAATTGAAGCTTTTAGCCGGAGGAAATATTTTGAATGAGTAAGCCGGAGGAAATATTTTGAATGAGTAAGAAACACCCTCCGAGATCTGTATTTTGATAATCCTTAACATTCAAAAAACCCATCCAATATAATCGTTACAAAATACTGAATAACCCAGTGAGAAGAAAATTACGATTAAGTCATCTAATTTTAAAGTTTAAGACGCCCCTGGATTTTACTGAGTTACGAAATTCTTTCTGTTATAAAACTGAAAAGAAACTGAACTAAAGTAAGAAAAAGACTACCACTTTTTAAAAGAGAAACCTGATTAATTACAAAACAGCGATAAATTACTGCAGACTAAAAAGTGAGTTTCGAGGACCGTCTCGAAAACTATAAAGTGATTCTAAAGACCTTTGAAGCAAGTGGAAGGGCCACATCTGACGAGTTAGATAGAACTTCAAAGCTTTCTCTTATAGACAACGAAAATTATGGTTAGCAAAACTCTAGGCAGCAGTAGACTACTCCTTACGACAAAAAGATGATATAAAGAAAAAAATGAATAAAAAACGTTTTTTAAATTTGGTTCTCTCTTATCCCCTAATCCCCTACCCTCCCGTCCCCTCCGCTACCCTACCCGCCTCTTTGAAAGGAGAACTGTAGCCCAGTTTCCCATACCTTCGCGGCCGCGTTGAGCTTTGAGTTGTTGTTTGTTGCCGTTGTTGCTCCTTGCTTTGACAATCTTCCTACTGTTGGTTAAAATTAGCAGTTATAAACCATGCCAGTTCAAAATGAGATGCAACCACCGACAGGTTACGGACTAGGCCACGCTATTTGTGCAGTTTGTCAAGAGAGCTTTGGTGTCGATGAGCGAATGGTGAATTCCAATGGTCAAATTCTTCACGAAAGGTGTTTTGTGTGAGTATAATAGCCGTTTTACTTTAGTATACCATTGATGATTGAGTGAAATTATGTATATTTTTTGTAAAGTGGCTTTTGTTGCTTAAAACGTGAACCAGTCATTTGGAACAGACACCATAATGTTGGTAAATTCGGATTCCATTCCATAGCTAGTATGAGCTGTGGTTTAAGCCGTGGTGTAATCATGAACTATTTGCGGATAAAGAAAAGAAACTTTCCAGTAATTCATGTCAGTTTTTAATGTTTTTTTTTTCATTCTTTCCAGCCAGTGTCCAATTCGCACACAAGTGTTCAAAATTCGCATACAGTGTACAACTTCAATCAAAAATGACAAAAATGTACTCCACCTTTTTCTTTTCATCCGTCATCCCACAGGACGCCCAGACGTAGTATATAGGGGCCCGTTACACATATATAGACAGTTTACATATAGGGGCGAGATATCAGTCACAAGTGCGTGAATGAACGGAGTTATGTCACACTAATTGCTGTCTTTTTAAAAAAAGGCTAAGACTTGTCTTTACATCAATTGAATTTCAAAAATAATTTTCCAGTTCTTTTATTTATGACTATTTTTAGGTGCATTGAAACTGATTTCTGTTGTTTTTTACTACGGGCGCCAAGGATGGACGGACTGAAACTTTTAAAAGGCTGGGCCCTTGATCTTTTGCAAGGTTTAGACATTCCTGGAAAAATCACCCAAATAAATGATTATGCTTAGTTCTTCCTGATTAAAATTGTTTGATATCTTCCTCATAACTCTACAGGAAAATGATGGGTAAAAGCACTAAGAGTAATGACTTCAGTACAGAATTGACCTTGAAAACATTTTAGCCTTTAAAACGAGTGTGGGCAGGGTCCGAAATTAACTTTTTAATACGGGCGCCAACTGGCGATCAAGTATAAATTTTTGGTCGCCAGAGGGTAAATTGTGGTCACCAAAAATTCCCCCTCCCTTTTTTTCCAATAATAGTTTAAACACGAATAAAAAATGCATGGTATGGACGTTTTTATGCTCGAAAATTGCACTACTTCCACTCCCGATATCAGAAAGCAACCGTACGTGTATGAAAGAAGTCTTTTTTTTCCCGCAAATTACTTTTTGGAGATATAAAGCTGTCTGACTTAGAACGTAGGAACAGAAAGCTGTCTACTCGTGACTGCACTGATCATATCAAAACTCTATTTTTTTCCGATAACTACCACGAAACAAGAAACATAAACACGAGTCAAGACACCATGTTGCTCGTACCAGGCCACAACTGCGCCACATCACTCGTACCAGTACACAAAGTACATAACGTACTTACCGAACAACATGGCGGCTTGGAAACGTTCAACTTGTATTGATTGTAGCTGTTGTGGAGGTATTATTACAGGAAGATTCGTTTCACTTTTAATTAAAAAATATCAGCAGGACAAAAAGTAAGACACCTGTTGGCAAATAGCTTCGAGGTTTCAATTCTTAATCAGTTTCTCCGAACGTTAAAGTCAACAATAACAACCAGCTTTACAAGTCGCTAGCTGGCGACCAGCTATGAAATTCTGGTCGCCAGGACTAAATTTCTAGTCGCATTGGCGACCAGGAAGGCGCAATTTCGGACCCTGGTGGGGCATTTCATTTCAGTTTTTCTTGTAGAATGAGCTCACGTCCACCAGTATCGCAATAATGTGAAATGTTTAAAATAGTAGCGAATAGTGAAAATGTGCCAAAAAGACGCATACATTTTTACATGTCATGAACATTTTTTTTTTAATCTGTTTACACTTGTTCTAATTGTATCTATCCATCTTTTTGATGGTCTAGAGTATGGTCAAAGGCAACATAATTTCCCAATTAGTTTATTTGTTATTTAAGTAAAGGTCAAGATATCATATATATTGTAGCACTATCCTTTTGCTTTGCGACTGTTTCAGTTTGGGCAGCAGTGTTGTAACCATCTTAGTTACAATGTTAACTTTAGGGACGGACCATTAAAAAAGTTATGGGGGGGGGGGAATTTTCGAGCAGCATGAATTTTTTTTCATTAATGTTTCCATTGAATGAAATTTTTTTTTTGTCAAGATGCTGTGCACGAATGTTTTTTTTTCCTTGAAGCAACACTAAACTAAAAAAAATATTAAATCATTCAGTTGTTCACTTAGCTGCATATGCGAAAGTAAAGTGATACATATTCTAAGGTACAGTTCACAATGGCCTTTGATACACAAGGTATCCTGTATTGTTGGTACATTGGTACTGCGCAAGTTCATATTGCATTGCTGAAATTTTACATGTAAACAGCATTACGAACAACAAGTCACGGCAAGAATGTTTCAGGCTCAAACATGCTATACAGTGCACGATTTGGGGACAACTGATTAAGGACACAAAGTTTGTGATCGCATCACATGCTCACACAATCACTATACCTTATTAACTTGAATTTTTAGTAACGTCACCCCAATAGCATGCCGGTCTGTTCTACCATTCATGTGAGGTGACACAAATTTGGTTCACGAATTCTAGTATATATCAGTACAAGGCTTTAAAACACGCAGGGTCACAAGGCATCACAAAGTATCACAAAGTATCACAGAGTATCAGAAAGTATCACAAGGTATCACAAAGTATCACAAAGTATCACAAGGTATCACAAAGTATCACAAAGTATCACAAGGTATCACAAAGTATCACAGAGTATCACAAAGTATCACAAGGTATCACAAAGTATCACAAAGTATCACAAGGTATCACAGAGTATCACAAAGTATCACAAGGTATCACGGAGTATCAAAAGGTATCACAAGGTATCACAGAGTATCACAAGGTATCACAGAGTATCACAAGGTATCACAAGGTATCACAGAGTATCAAAAGGTATCACAAGGCATCACAGAGTATCACAAGGTATCACAGAGTATCACAAGGTATCACAGAGTATCACAAGGTATCACAGAGTATCACAAGGTAGCACAAAGTATCACAAGGTATCACAAAGCATCACAAAGTATCACAAAGCATCACAAAGTATCACAAAGTATCACAAGGTATCACAAAGTAACACAAAGTATCACAAGGTATCACAAAGTATCACAAGGTATCACAAGGCATCACAAGGTATCACAAGGCATCACAAAGTATCACAAGGTAACACAAGGTATCACAAAGTATCACAAAGTATCACAAGGTATCACAAAGTATCACAAGGCATCACAAGGTATCACAAGGCATCACAAGGTATCACAAAGGGAACTCACCTGTACCGTAGCGCTTTTATCTCACGGGAAAAACATTACATTCACTAACATTGCACTCTTTTGAGTGCGCAATTCAACTGAACAGAAACTAAACAAAGCAGTTTCTTTTTTCAAAATATTTGCATAAGATGTTTAACATTTCCGAAATCTGTTATGTCAATACAGGATTAGTTATGTAGCAAAACGATTCCTTTATATACTGTGACAAGGGTTTCACTACGAGATTGTGCTCTGTGCAAAAATCAGGGAAAAGACATTTTCTTATTACGCGTGCAATTATGGTGCATAAGCGCACCGTTTTGTTTGTTTGTTTGTTTGTTTTTGTTCTTTCTTGTTTGCATTTGACGATTCTCATTAAGATGTAATATGGGGTTGACAGGGCTACACGACTCCCCAGCGCGTGTTTAAAATAGCCTTTTATAGTTTGGCTCTCACGAGTATGTCTTTGAGCGACCGCCCTCTTTTATAAGATACGAGGGCGGTTCTAGTTTGTAGATTTCACTCCGTAATGGTTGTTGTTCTATTAAATGCCAGTTTTTCATGAGAATTTGCTTTAGGTTAGGCACTGATGGTTGGTATTGTGTGACAAAAGGCAAGATTCGTTGGTTTGTCTTTGGTTTCTGTTGAAGGGCTAGTTTCCTGTCTTTGAAGTTAGGGTTGTGTTAATGAGATCCTCTGGGTAACCCCTCTGTAGCAGATGCGCTCTGAAATTTGTAATTTTCTCTTCGAATATTATTTTGGAAGAGTTTGTTCTGAGGAGCCGGAGGGCTTCCCCCTTTAATGAAGCCTTTTTTTAACTCCTTGCGGGTGACAGGAACCAAAATGGGTATACTGAAATGTCTCAGTTGGTTTGAAATGAGTACGCACATCAAGGGTTGCGTCTCTTTTGAATCTTTCCCCTTTGTAGATGTAGGTGTCCAGGAATGTTGTTCCCTTATCGGAAATTTCAGCCGTAAATTTGATCGTAGGGTGATGATTGTTTGCTTGTTCAATGAAATGTTCTATTCTGTCTCTGTTTGTAGTCCAGAGCGAGAAGATGTCGTCTATGTAACGTTTCCAAACGAGTGGTTTAAAAAGGCTTTGGCTAAGGATTTTCGTCTCTACCTTGTTCATGAATATATTAGAAAAAGGACTGCCATTTTCGTGCCCATGGCCGTACCATGTGTTTGAAGGCAGTTTTTTCCATTAAACTGGAAAGAATTTTCTTGGAGAATTAGCCTGAGCGCTTTCGTTTTAGTAGAAAATTTCGTATGCTCTGCATACCGTGTCTATTCCCTCCTCTTGCGGTATATTTGTATACAAGCTCGTAACGTCCATTGAAACAAGTATGACCTCCGCTGGGACTTTCGTATTTTCTATGAAATTAACAAAGTCGGTAGTATCTTTAAGATACGACTTTTGTTGTTGTGCTATCGGCTGAAGGAGTTTGTCGACAAATGATGATAATTTCTCCGTTGGGCCATCCCACCCTGATACTATCGGTCTGCCGACCGGGGACGGCTTTTGTATCTTAGTGAGGCTGTAAAATTCTGGAATTCGAGGCGGATTTGGTGTTTGACAAAGCCATTTTTTAGTCATGTCGTCTATGTGATCCCCGTTGTAGAGGTCGGTAACAAGTTGTTTAACTTTATGGTTTGTCTCAGTGTCCAAGGGTGATGCAAGAGGCCTGTAGTTGTCTTTGTTGTCTAGTAGAGTTTGGCCTTCTTTAATTTTGTCTTGTGTGTTCATGACTACGGTTGTTGTTCCTTTATCGGCCTTTTTAAGGTTTATTTCAGTGTCACGTTTTAGGGCTCTGAGAGCCTCACGTTCGGTCGGAGGCAGATTATTTTTTGGCTTTGTTATTTCTATTTCTGCAAGGTCACTCTTAACCTCTTCTAGGTAACTTTCAAGGGCTACTGATCGTTGTATTGGTGGTTCCCATGCAGATTTGACATGGTAAGGATGGGGTTCGTTGTTTTCCCCTCGAAATATGTACATTAGACGCATTCTTCTTGCAAACTGATCAAAGTCACGCAAGAGTTGTTGCCTGATTTGTGTTTGTTTTGTAACGGGTGTTGGAAAGAATTTAAGCCCTTTTGCCAGTAAATTAATCTGGTCATTTGTAAGTTCTTTGTTTGAGAGTTTTTTTATGTGTTTTTTTGTTCGCCTCTATTGTGATAGTTTTTCTGGCGTCTGACCTTTCTGCGCTCTTTGCACTTATTAGTTGCTAGCCGTTTGGCTTTTAAAATTTGTTTTTTGGCCCCATGTTTGTGGTGGGAGTCAGAGAATACACATGTGTACTTTTGAACTTCTTTATTTTCAATTGCTCAGTACTCGATGGAAAGAAAGTTGACTAAACGGGCGTTTAAACCAGCCGTGGGACACAGAGTGGCTATGAACGAAAAGGTAAGGGAGCTTTTGAATCAATATTTCGGCGTGATCATGATTTTTTTCCCCTTAGCGTTGTAGATTCGAATACATGTGATAAAATTCGATCAATAAGGGCCCGAATCACATGTAATAATGCAAGAAATATCGATTTTCGTTATCTTAAAGGCTACTAGTACCGATAGACAAACAAAAAGACTTCATATCTTTAAGACTTTTTGCATTTATTTGGCATCAGATAATACACTAATAATTCTAGTATATTCCCACCAAATGACCTCTGAAGTCCGAACCCACAAATAGTTCGCTTGGGCTGCCTGTGGTTCAATCGTACTACAGTTCTTAGTGTTCAGTGCTATAGCCGGTGCGGCTCGCTTTCCTTTCACGGTTTCGGCCTTAAAACGGCCGATTTCTCGTTGATGGAATCGTATAATCGCATTGAGTGTTTCTTGCTCTGCGTTCTTACGGATTTGTTTTATCTCTCTCTTGAAGTCCTCGTCCGCTGAGGGATATTTTGGCCCTCTCCCTTTATTGTAGGTTTTTTCTGGGCAAGTTCCCTGTCCGTGTGCCTTTTAAAAGCTTTCATCGCACCTTCGGCTTGGCTAATTTTGTCCTCCAGCGGATAGGCTATGGCTCCCTTTACGGTTCTCTGTGGATGGACTGTGGCGGCGACGTTTTCGGTACTGTTCTGTCCTTGGTTCGCTGGTACTCCTTTGAGGGCGCCTGTCGCGGCTTTGGCGTTGCTGTTTAGGCTGTTTAGGTTTTCTAGGCACTTGATATGGAGGATTTGTTCATCGTCATCGGACTGCGCCGAGTAGATCATCCTCGTTAGCGATGTCGTATGAGACTTCCATCTTATCCTCATTCTCAAAGGCATTGCTTGTGCCAGGGGCATTTAGTAGCCCGTCTGACGTTATAATGTTTTCCGACATTTTCTGTGAATGGTCAGGCAAGACCGCGGTTTCGATCCTAATCTTGTGGATCTCGTCAGTTGCCGATTGAATTAACAGACTGATAGAGATGTGTTCTCGGTATCAGTCACAAAAAGAGTGTTTCTTGACCATTTTATGCTCGTTCGAAGGATCGAAAATCCTGTGTTTCTCTCGTTGACCCTCTTGTCTGAGGTCATCGACTGAGAACGATTTCCGAACCCGCTTCTTGCTAGTCATTATCAAGAGGACGATTGTATCTGAAGCACCAAACAATAAAACAGCAAACTGTTTTCATTAACTCTTTTGTCTAAACAAACTATCACACTAAGCCACGCACAAATAATTCAGCCGAAGAAGCGACGACCGGAAATACGTCGGTGATACCCTGTGATGTATCATCAAATAAACAATGAAAAAAGACTCTTAAATAATTCTTTTGTTTTAACCTGATAACGTGAAATCTACTAACTATGATCAAAGCAAAATAACACGGCTTTCCAAATAAATCGCCCTCGCAAGACAACAACTTTAAGTTCCTTACCACTATTGAAATCAGTGAACAGCAAATAAATGAATCACTGATTACCAAAACTCCCCGGAGCCGAAGAGATTATTAACCATTATTTCATACTGAGCGATATCCTTTGAATGTTCCTATGTGGCATTGTGACATTGCCAACGTTAGGAAGATTGATTATGGTACACTCACACCTTCTCTCTTGTCTTTAAGTTTAGTACGCAAATTGTGATGTTGTGATGCTCACAAATTGCAAGGCCCAATCCCCCACTCCCCAAATCGGGCACCAAGTGAAACATGCAGGTTGCCAGTGTTAGTTCATCACTGGCCACAAATTAAATAAGGCGTTCTTATGATATTATACAAAAAGAGTGTATTCTCAATGGTAATTATAAAGTCTATTTTTATGTAAATTATGATATATTCTTACCATATTGATACATTAAAGTTTTTGTTTTTAAAATCAATTATGATGATGATATTGTTCTTATCAAGAAGCAGAACGGAAATTGTCTAAAAGTGTGTGGTAAAAAAACATAAATTTAAGCAATTGTTAAAAGTCTTTAGGCTGCTAGTCTGAAAAGAACATGTATCTTTTGAGTTAGTTCCATTTTTCTAAAAGGACCAACAACAACTGTAAAAACGAAGTCTCAGAAAATAGATTTTTTAATTATTTTTATTTTTATTTATCTGTTGCTTGTTAAAAGCATCAAGAAATAATATACATTCTGGATGTTTGTGGGTGTTTCCTTCGATTTGTGGGGAATACTCTGATTATTGTTATCTATGGTATTTAAAAGAAATGTTTTGTTCCAGATGTTAGATATGTAACAAAGTAAGGAAACGATAACCTTAATAAGATGTAATAATAAGTATGATAAATATTAATTTTAATTTAAGTTATTTAATAATAATTATATCTGAAATTGCCAGCTAGTAAAATTCATGATAAGCTTACAAGCCTCAGATATATTTTTACGTATCAGGTATGATTATTTACAAGACCAAACTTCAGCAGGAAATTTATTCAAAAAGCTGCTGTTTTGCACACAGTATGCTTTCCTGCCTGCCTTATTGAGATTTGTGCAAAATGTGTGGAAGGCCTATGCACGAATTTTTTTCCTGGTCTACTCTGCATGCATGAATTTTTTTTCACTTAATTTTCCCTTGCATGAATTTTTTTTTTGTACGTTGCCTGCCCCCCATAACTTTTCTAATGGTCCATCCCTTATTTCGGTGAGTTCTGTAATGTGATATTTTGGCATCACCGAATAATATAAAAGCGCAGCTAGCGTCCTTTTTTACTTAGTTGCTTGGATAAGTGCACTCTTGGGATGTAGTATTCTTACAGTTGTTGGATCAAGCCAAGAGAGAGTAACTCATACTGAAGCCGGACTGATAGGTAAGTAAGTTTTTGTTGTTGTTCTGTTTTGTAGTTTTGGTGACGTCAGTGGACTCAAGGACGTCGTAATTGGTAGGGATCGTGGTTTTTACCGCTCAGACCATGGACAGGGTTTCACCCAAATCATTAACATTGGGGATAATCATTGGCTGACACTGTCAAACATTTTTGGGAACCACCTGTTTTATGGGAACCACCTTACACTAGCGACAGTTTGCAATCATTAAGCATCAAAAGAATGGAAGGAGGGATGAGGTACCCTATCGTTCTCGATCAAGTAGCATGCCAAATTTTGAAGAATGAGAAGTCATTAACCATGTTGGTCGAGAATGTCCAGCAGGAGGATCGAAGCGAAGATTGTGGCCTAATTGCCATAGCTTTTGCGGCTATGCTTTCTTTTAATCAAGATCCAGGTCAGGCAGTGATCAACCAAAGTGTAATGCACCGTGAGCTGTTGGAGAGTTTCCAGGAAATGAACATGAAACGATTCGTGGCTAATGTGGTTATCGTAGACGAGAAGAAGAAAACGAAAGCTCTGTATCATTGGACCCACGAACTGCATTGCATATGCCGCATGCCTGATGATGGCAGCAACAAGGTAGCTTGTTCCAAATGCAAAAAGTGGTATCATGAAAAATGCTTGCGGGTGATTGCTGTAGACTATGCTAGAAGGCTATGACTATGCCAGAAGGCAAGATGCCGCTGAAAGAAGACGATTTGCAGCCGCAAGGCTAAAGGTAAATTTGGAAGGGTACCACGAAAAAACAAAAAAGTATGCAAGAGAGTCACAAAGGGTAAAAGAAGTCTATGCGGCAATTGCAGCAACATACACCCCGTTTAAATTTAAAGAGGCTGTTTCACATATTGGCGGCATGAATAAAGATGACTGGCTTGAGGTAGAGGAAATTGAAAGATGTAATGATTTTCTGGGTGTGGCTTTGTCCAGTGAGATAGGAGATGATTTCGATCACTTCATAGTAATATTGCCTGGTGCTTTTCACTCTGATCAATGACTTCTGTCTACTGTCGTTCATGAAATGGCACATGTTTTGGATTCAGCAAGTGCAACAACCTTCCATCCAGCACATTGGACCAACTTTAAAAAGCTGGCAGATTCCTTTTGCGACACTTGAAGATAATCCATCCACCCTCCCAAAACCTTACCGTGGGATAAAACCAGATGAGGTTTTAATCTTAACAAAATCTAAAGAAGCCTCTCCCTGGGTGCAAAAGCAGCAGGATGTCGAGGAAGAGAGCAATGAGCACAAAAAAGATAAAACGGAAACGGAAAATGACGAAGAGGATAAGTAGAAGAAGTAAGAGGAAAAAAAATACGATAAAGTTTTAAAAAGGCCGTTTCCCACATTGTCTGCATGAATAAAGATGATTGCCTTGAGGTAGAGGAAACTGAAAGATGCAATAATTTTCTGGGTGTGGCTTTGTCCAGTGGGATAGGAGATGATTTTTATTACTTCATAGTGATATTTCTTGGTGCTATCAAGTATCATGAATGACTTCTGTCTACTGTGATTCATGAAATGGCTCATGTTTTGGATTCAGCAACTGCAACAACCTTTCATACAGAACATTGAAAAGGTTGGCAGATCTGTCCCGTGACACTTGAACTAAGCACAAAGAGGGAAAGACGAAAAAGAACAAAGACATCAACGAAGTAAAAAAAAAATGAGAAAGCAAAGACAGAAAAAAAAAATGGCAAGAAGAAATGGAAGACGAAGAAGAGGAGAAGTAGGAGGAGGAAAAAGAGGAAGGAAGAGCAGGGGAGCGATTAAGCTGGTAGTGAGAATGTCATCAATTGTCTCCACGGTAAAGGGAAGGACCGCCAGCCTGTAGGTAGAACATGAATGGATGAAGCGCACTTTACTCCAATCAGCGGTTTTCACAATGTCTCTGACTTCTCTGTGGCTTCCAGACATCCATATCTAAAAACATTCAAATTCTACTATCCAGATTAAGTGAACATATTATGTAATTAAACAACAATGAGAAACCAATTAACTTTTTCCACGAACACATGATATCGTCCAGAGAGAAAACATCGCCATAGTTACATACTACAACAGCACTTGAAGTGACTGGGTATATCATTGGCTTTTTATATGCCATATTTATTCGATTAAATGCAGTTATTGAAGTTTTAGCGTTTCTAATGTGGCGCTTATTCAAGGGCGGCGTTTATTTGGAAATCACTTTTTTCGATTCGCATCTTCAAGCGGCCATATCATAACCCTTCTTAGCAAAATTACTTTTCATATTAAACAAACAGCCAAAGCTGTTCACATTGCTATATAGTGACAGTCTAAAAAGCATTGACTAGGCACAGATAATTGATTAAATATGTATTTGCAAGGTTTTCCTACTCTTTCTGTGTATTTCAGTGCATCCTTTTTCAAACAGGCAGGATCTTTTTTAGTCCTTCTGTAACCTTTTGTATCAACACAAGAAGGCCTTTAGATTACTGATAAAATATATATTTTCAATGGTTTTATACTCTTTGTGTGTATTTCAGTGCATCCACTTTCAAACAGGCGGGATATTTTCTTGTACATGTACTTCTATAAATTCGCCCCTATATGTAAGGCACCCCTATATGCAAGGATGTTTGGTAACCTTTTGTATCAACACAAGAAGGCCTTTAGATTACTGATAAAATATAATTTTCAATGGTTTTATACTCTTTGTGTGTATTTCGGTTCATCCACTTTCCAGCAGGTGGGATATTTCCTCGTACTTCTGTAAATTCGCCCCTACATGTAAGGCACCCGTATATGCAAGGATGTTTGGTAAATTTGCCCTGCTCGCGAATAAGAACTGCCGATGTAAGGAGTTGGGAAAATGAAGTTTCTAACCTGCCGTTTTCTATGTTCATAAAGTTAATGTATGGAACTTTCTATAAATGGTGAAGAGATTTTTTTAAAAAGTAATGATGGTGAGTCCCCCATGCTACAGACGCTCCATTTGCGTGAATATCAAAACATTGGTTTTAATATACTGTACTTGAGTGCGTGACTATAACTGTCAACTCACCAATATATGCAAGTCGCCCCTAAATGTAACGTGCCCCTATATGCAAGGTAACGTTACCAACCACGGGCAATTCCAGTAGTCAAATTCTTCATGAAAGATGTTTTGTGTGAGTATAATAGCCGTTTTACTTTAGTATACCATTGATGATTGATTGAAATTATGCATAGTTTTTGTAAAGTGGCTTTTATTGCTTAAAACGTGAATCAGTCATTTGGAACAGACACCACTGTGATGCTAAATTCGGACTCCAACAGCTAGTATGAGCTATGGTTAAAGCCTTGGTGTAATCATGAACTATTTGCAGATAAAGAAAAGAAACTTTCCAGTAATTCATGTCAGTTTTTAATGTTTTTTTTTATTCTTTCCAGCTAGTGTCCAATTCGCACTCAAGTGTACAAAATTCGCATACAGTGTACAACTTCAATCAAAAATGACAAAAATGTACTCCACCTTTTTCTTTTCATCCCTCATCCCGCAGGAAGCCCATACGTAGTGAGTGAGTGTATAGTCGATGATATTCGATTGAAGAGGAGTTACAGTCAAACCAGGTCAAGCGTTCCTGTCGCTAATGAATGAATGAATTCATTAACGGAATAATGATTTTGTTTGTTGATTCAATAATCCATTCATAAAATGAACAATCCAATATTCATATTTAGCCTTGATTCTATAATAATTATTGAATGTTGATTCAATTACCGTTTTTTGCAAAAATGTATGTGGGGTGATTGGTGGATTTCGATTCCCGGCCTTTGTCAGTTTCTTTACGTTTGTGGTCTTTCTATTCAAGCTGTTATTTTGACTAAAGCCAATGAAAAATGCAATCATAAACAGCAGGAAAAGGGAAGCAAATACAATTAAACACAACAGACAAAAATAAAGAACAGGTAGTTTTTGTTCATAAACCAAATCAACATTTAATTACAGCATTGAAACAAGGTCCAATTTGACTGTTGGATTATTCATTTTATGACTGGAAATATTGAATCAACAAAAGAAATCATTTTCCATTAATGAATTTATTAGTTTGTTAGCAACGGAAACACTTGACCTGGTTTAATTGACTGTATAAAAAAGAAATGCTAGGAAGAGTTGGAAGAATAAAGGTGCATTATGTCAATGACAGTGTACAGTGTTTTTGTACATGCAAAAATTTTATTCTCAAGTAAATGGATCTAATATTTAAATAAAATATATTTCTTTTACAGTTGTGTGCAATGCTTCCAACCATTTCCTGAAGGATTGTTTTATGAGGTTTGTTAAATCCATTACTAAATATGTTGAACACAAAATACCTTTAGTCATAACATGAAAATTATTTTGGCGACACTTTAATGTAGAAATTTTGAAAAATCCTTATTTAGCGGCACTTTAATGTAGAAATTTTTCATAAAAATTTAATTTTGAAGCATATGTCACTTTTTGATTCATCCATTCCAGTTGTCATGCTGAAATGTGCACGCGACATCTTACACACATCAAAATTGACCGTCAAATTGCATGCATGTATGTGTGAAACTGACCAGATGACGGAATTTCATATTGTACTCACTTTAATTTAGCGACGCTTTAAATTTAGGGACACCTAATCATGATGCATTTTAATTTAGCTATGTTTAGAAAAATTGCTAAATTTGATTAAATTAAGGGTTACCAAAAGTTTCATGTAATAAGGTAGTTCAACCATGGCATAAAAGACACTATAAAATGTTGATTACATTAATAATTAATAATAATAATAATATTATTAATTAAGTAAATTAATTATTAATTGACTTAACCATTATAGTCAGAGTGACTCTTAAAAGAGAAAACCCTTCTTATGGCCACCTTGACAAATCCCTGATGAGCTCTTTACTACAAACATCAATTTTTTCATGTCAATCTCCTTATTAATATCACCAAGAGAAAAGGTTATGAGAATAAATAAAATGATCACCAAAGGGGAAATGTTCTGATCTTTAAAAAAATTCTCTAAATTAGCAGGAAGTATATTGACATCTGTGTCAGTCTGTACTGTATGTGGATATTTGGGTTTAAAAGGTTAACAGTACAATAAAAATTCCTGAGTAACAACCTGGCCCCAGTTGTTTTAAAGGTGGACACTGCTATCCTCTGTACAAAACACTATCCAGTGGATAGTGCAGTTATTGGTTTCCCTTATTATCCACCGGATAGAGATTTATCTGATGGATAGCACTATCCAGCATTTGAACAATAAGCTACTTTCGATATATTAAAATTCAGCATGATAGAGAGTCTTAGAGGACACAAACAAAGAAAATGAATAAAAAAGAATAATCATGGTTTATTCATTTTCTTTGTTTGTGTCCTCAAAGACTTGCTATCATGCTGAATTTTAATATATCAAAAGTTGCCTATTGGCCCCTGGCTTTAAGAACCTGTTTAGCCTAAAATTTGAAACAGGTTTATATTTTCTAAAATCTATAGAAATTCTGTACGCTTGTATTGGTATGCAGATTTTTCATAAGGAGTATTGCTAAATACTGTAAATCCTCTATTAAGCTCTCCCTCTGTAATAAGCCCCCCACCCCCACCCCCTCCTCCTCTCCCTGCTTATCATTATTCACTAATAATTGTTGGATTGCATTAATCAACTTAGTGTGGACTGATCCAGGATGGTTTATTCACCAACTGGAAGTTCAAATTTGTTTTTGTTCCTTGGCTGCATTACCTCCCACTTCTTGTGCTTGAGCTTTTCTTCTTTGCATTCTAGTTCTTTGTGGAGAATATTAATACCATCGTCTTTGCTAAATTAAAGCCCCCCCTTCTCAAATAAGCCCCCTGTCTCTATTTAAGCACCCCCTCATTTAATGGGGGGCTTAATAGAGGATTTATGGTACCACTAAATGTATACAATGTATCTTTTTTTCTTAACCTGTTTAGGCTTTCATGGGAAAATGCAGGCTCTTACTCTTGTTTTCTTTTAATATAATTGCATAATCAATAATAAGTGTTTCATTGTTGGGATGTTTAATGCTAACAGAACTGTTTCATGTTTGTAGTATGATGAGAGGCGATACTGTGAACAAGACTTCCAGACTTTGTTTGCTCCATGCTGCAAACAGTGTGGTAGGTTAAACATGTGTTTGTTGATCCCCGTAGGTCATGTCATTAAATCCAAAAAAAACACTGCAGGTCTATACATTATCAAGACTGATTACCGGTAATTATTTTTGTGTGGCTCAAGTTAGCTGCTTACTGTAACAATAGTTTTATCCGGGTTTATGGATGTTACATTCAGACCTAATATTATTAATAGAAAATATTAACAGTTCATGAACTTCTTGCATGTAAGCAGCCAACTGACTTGCCAAGATTTAGTGGATGCTTATTAGAGGTAATTGCCTCTGAGAGTTGAACAGTCATGCAGGTTTCTTTTTTCATTTTTGCATTCTGGAGTCTGTCAAATTGTCCACTCTTATTGGCGTGTTAGTGGTTTGTTATTCTGATCTACCGCTTGTGGCTCTGCTCACAAAAACTCTTCTCTAAAACTTTTTGTAAACATTTTTGAAAAAATTCTCTTTGTGTGTCCATTAGCCCTAATTCTCAAATAATTAGGGCTAAGAGACAAAGGAAATGTGAGAATCAACCTAGGTGAAAAAATTTTAAACTGAATTTAATTCAGACCTTTAACATATGTATTATCAAAATTTGAAAACAGATAATGCTAATATTAATGTTGTTAAATTATGACTTTAGGTAAGTTTGTGATTGGCCGAGTGATCAAGGCAATGCAGGCAAACTGGCATCCAGATTGTTTCCGTTGTGAGATCTGCAATGAAGCTTTGGCTGATTCTGGGTTTGTCAAAAATGCTGGAAGGTATGTATTTCTTAATGTGCTTTCTCAGGGCTGTGTTCTAGCTGAATCTGGTAACCTATGGGCACTGACTTCCAGGAAATCTTGGTACATTGCACCTTGAATTCATAGCTTACTGTTAGCTTTTGTTGCGTGGTGGGGAGTGGGACAGTGGTACCTCAGATTTCAATTGATGGGTATGAGGCAGACGACGATCGAATAGTATCCCATGATGCACCTCGATTCATGTTATATTATCACTGCGTACGTGACACATCATGATCAGTAATCTTCAGCACGCGCGAAGTGAACATCGATCGCAGTGCTCGATGTGGATGGTTTCCAAACATGTTTCGGTAAGCAGCTTCTGCTTTTGAGATTATCGAGTTGGCTAATATTCACTGTGCTTTAAAGGAGAATTTCAGCGTTGCTTTGACTGAGAAGGGTTTTACATGTATTTCACTGATCTGTCGAGAACTACTTGTGCCGCGCTCGGTCACACTGTAAACACAAATTATAAGACTCGCAATTGATAAGCTTCACTAGGTTCACTAGGAGAACCCCAGGCCAGAGGAGAACCAAAACTATGACTGATCTATAAAGTGGTTCCAACAAAACATCCGCAATGCTGTGAAGCTAATTACCAAAGGATAATTTATTACAGCATCGCTCAAAAAGAGCTGAAGTTTACAATGGCAGTTACAAATAAAATTTAACCTATCGATGCGACAAACAATTCTCTGAAGCACAGTTTACCCAGTACTGACTCAAGCAATCTTCAAGGAAATTTCCTGGCCAGAATACTGATCTGTTCTTTTGAATAAATAAAGTTTCTGCATGATGTTTCTTTTTCAAATTCTGAGCAGGCTTCAGTTTACGTTGTGCCGGCTTGCATGCTGCGTGGTTCCTTTCTTTGGGTTCTTTTCACACTGAAACACACCGTTATACACCGCTCCTTCTTCGAATTAAAATAATTATAGTCAAATTCCTTTTAAAAATAACCTCTTTGAAAATACAAAGTGATTGCTTCGGCATAAAGCGCTCTCAAAAGCGCCCAACAGATTGTAGCCTTCATCAGGCTTTACACATATATTATGACACATGGCGTTGAAATGTGATAAAAGATTCGAAATTTCAGCCATCTTTGGTCGACAAAAAAGTCTTCAAAATGTGGGTACTTCTGGGTACTTCTTGGCCTGTACAACATTCAGGACTTCATTTTGCTGGCGTGAGGTCCACATTTGTAAGATTTCAACATATATTCCAAAAAACCTTGAATATTCATGACCTGGTTGTGGGTCACTGAACACTTTGTGATGGGAAGACTAATTGGAACCATGAAAGTAAATGTTTCTAAGTGGAAATTTCGCTCTTAAGCCATTGCAAATCGGAGAAATCATGTCAAATAATGAAATAATGTAATTTTTTTACTTTTACTGGAAATCGAGTGAGAAAAAAGCCGACGAGAAAACGACCTTATTTCACGATGGAATCTGCTATGACTGCGATATTGCGTGATGCTTCTGGAAAAATGCATCATGGGATACTATTCGATCCTCCTCTGGGTATGAGGGAAACTTTTTAGGATCCATTGGAAATTTTCCATTCTGGGGGTTTGGGGAGTATGTTAGTAATAAAGCAATTGTTTCATAATTAATTTTGTGTTTTTGTTTCTTCCTTTTCTCAGGGCACTTTGCAAGAAGTGCAATGCAGATGAAAAGACTAAAAGTAAGTAGTAGTGATTATAAATACACAGATGACTCATTTGTTGTTGTTGTTGTTGTTGTTGTTGTTGTTGTAGTTATTTCAATTTGTTATACTGTTACTTATTACCTTTTTGTTTTTTTTTTCTCACTAGAGACTGGTCGTTATGTTTGTCGTAAGTGTCAGTAAGTACCTAATTTTATTTTAATAGTGCTTCTAGAAATACTCCTTCAAAAAAATCAAGAAATGGCACAAAATATATGACACAGTAATCAACTGTTGTAATCAAACAAGATTTTGATTCTGTTTGTGTTCACAGTACTTACATCCCTGAAGGACAGCATATTATGTACATGGGTGAGCCAGTTCATCCCTGGCATTATAACTGCTTTTCATGCAAGTGAGTGTTCTTAACAAGTAGTCATTATACTGTATCATGAAAATAACATTAGTTTAGGGATCTTTTCGGTGGTACAAATACATCCATATTATTTTATTTCGCACTCTCTGTCCGGCCTATTAAAGAGAAACATTTAATTTTGTTTGCCAAGAATGGTTTTGTTTGCTTCTGGAAGCAGGAAGATTCTCATTTCTTCAGCCATAGAAAATAATTTATTTTCCTATATAGTCTTAGGACAATGCCAGGGGTAGAGTCGCGCATAGGTTTGGGAAGGGTATGTGCTGGGCACCCAGGTCTTCAAATTTGAACCCGATTTAAAAAATATGTATTTACATCCAACATGATGTACCCATACCCCATGCTTCCAATACCCTCTTCCAGGGCACTCTTGTTTTAAAGCTTTCTTACTTCAGTTCAAAATTAATATTATGCCCTCTCCTTGGAAACCTGTTGATTCAGATACTTTTTTCTATGCAAAGAGAATGGCTAATATCCAGCGATCTTCCCCCTTGCCCCTCCCCCCCACCCCCAAAAAATAAAATCACTGCAATACCCATCGGGCAAGTTAAGAAGAAAATTCAGTAGCCTCACTCCTTACCTTTCTGATAGATACAGTGGTGTGAATTAAAACAAGTACATTTGTGTTGTTTAATAGCAAGGAGCTGGACCATCTATGCCGTAAGAAAGAAAATGAGTTGTACTGTTTGAGGTGCCATGACAAAATGGGAATACCAATTTGTGGAGGTTGTAGGTGAGTTTTAGGTGTAAAATGCATAACGGCATAAGAATACAATAACATACCGTAAATCCTCTATTAAGCCCCCCAGGAGGCTTATTTATTTCAAGCCCATTTGAGGAGGGGGGGGGCTTAACAGAGACCGGGGGCTTATTTGAGAGGGGGGCTTATTTAATTTAGAAAGGACGATGGTATCAGTTGTCCATAAAGAACTAGAATACAAAGTGGAAAAGCTCAAGTACGAGAAGTTTTAGGTCATGCAGCCGAAGATCAGAATCAAATCCAAATTTCCAGTTCGTAAATAAACCATCCCGGATCAGTCCACATGAAGTTTTACGGTCGTGATTGATTAATACAGTCTATCATTTATTATTGTAGAATAGTTAGGGGTGGGGAGGGGGCTTATTAACTTTCTTCCCCTGAAAAGGGGGAGCTTATTAGAGGGAGGGGGCTTAATAGAGGATTTACGGTAATGTGATTATTACACACTTTAGCCATCTTAGGCCACTAAGGCAGTTGCCTGGGTGAGTATGGCATGGGTACGTTGTGTAGTTTCATGGTGATGCAGATAGGTTCAGTCACCATTGATGTAATATAAAAGACTGAAAACAAGATACTGAACCACGTGACAATACTTTAACTAACAATAGTTTCTGCAACACTAAGAAATACGTTAGCCTCCCATGTAGATGTTCTTAGGGGTTCATCACACATTCTTGGCCCCTGTCTGTGGGGCAGGAACGTGTGACGAGCCCCTAAGAATAAATTATCTGTGTAGGACTCTCGGCTACTTTTTTCGAGCTCCCGATAGGCTAGTAACACCCATGTCATCTGAGAAGCTCAGCCTCCAGAGGCTGATTAAAAGCAAGGGCAAGAGGCTGGTTAAAAGTGTGGCACAAAGTTGTAATTATTTTGACTTTGCTTGATTTTTCTGCTTTAAACATTTATGGCAGTTCAGATCAGTAGGTGGTATTTGAGTCTCGCATCTGACTAATACACATCTGTGATCCCCAATACAAATCAACTGTCAAGATAAATTATTAATCAAAATAATCAACAATTTGTCCAAATTCCTGCTTTGCTTATAGTATTCATTAACTTTTGATACACATGCGTGTACTGATTGTTTCATTTTACAAGTATGATAAAATATTTGCGGGAGATCTGTATGGACTTTACAGTGGCTTGCATTAAGCCCACCAGTGTAATCGCCCATACAGTTCTCATGCACAATTTTGAGACTGGAGTTGACCTAGCTTGTGCCAGGCTCTCACTTAGTTCAGACGACGAGTGAAAAATGCAGGCTATTAAGGAAAAAGTGAGCGAGCGAAAAACGGTGGGAAGAGAGTCTCACCTAGCCTCCCACGTAGACGTTCTTTGGGGTTTGTCACGCATTAGGAATGCGTGACGAACTCCTGAGAACGTCAGCGTGTCTCTCCTGCTCCCTTCAGATCAATTTAGGTTTCTGGGAAACTGCACACCTACCCCTCCCCTAAGCCATCATTTTGCCCTAAGTGAGAAGTAAGTGTAAATGTGAGCTTAGGCGAGGGGTAGGTGGGCAGTTTCCCAGAAACCTAAATTGGTCCCTCCCTTCTCTCCCCAGCCCACGCAGTACTCGCGCCAATTTTCTTGATCCGCTTTCCCCATAGTCTGCTACACAGCCGTTTCTATCGTTGCGTGACGTCACTAAAACAGCTGTGTAGCAGACTACTTTCCCCACCATCGTGGAGGCTGGAACAGGCTAGAGCTGACCTTGTTTTGATACAACCCTTTCCGCTTTATTATGCAAATCATGTGGTTAATTCTGTTTCTAACAAGTATTTTTAAGCACAATTTCCCTAAGAAATCAAGGGAGGTTTGTATCAAAACAAGCTCAACCTCAGCCTCATGTTGATTCAAATGCAAGGGCACTAAGCCCACAACTGTAAATGGTGTATTGACAGACTAATGAAGGTTAAGCGATTTAGGTGAAATGTTTGGGTTAAATTTATGACGTTCTAGTCAAACACTTTGTCTTTTTTGTAACAATACATTGCAGTAAAATGATTATATTCTTCTTAGGCGGCCAGTTGAAGAGCGGGTAGTACACGCCCTTGGAAAAGCATGGCATGTTGAGGTACATATAGTGCAAGTTTTGAAAATAAAATTGTGAGTTCATTAATAACAGTTAATAGACATGGTATTGACAATGATGAAAGGGAGTTCATGCATTCATGATGCAGTGGCAACAATAGTCTGCGTAGCTGGTGCTTTTGCGTGACGAGCGTGCAATGTGTTCGCCGCTTGCTTGCGCTGCCCTGCATTGCCCTCGTCAGCAAAACCGCCTGTTACGCAGGCTATTGGGACGAGATCGTCAAAACTGTCCGCTTTATGAGCAAAATAACAACCTTGCACGTGCATCACCCTTTTTGGAAAAAATAACTACCCTTCACGTGCATCACACACTTTTGGTTCATTTCTTTGCCGTCACTACTGCACAACTACGACGTGAAGTGTGCTAATACTTGCTTACGCGACATTTAAAAACAAAAACCTGAACACTTGTCGACAAGTGTTCCTTTTTTTCTTTAAGAACTAGAAATCGGTAAATTCCCCTACAATTGACAAGTTAAGCGAGTTGGAATATTAAAAAGATCGTGACGAAGTTTGAAAGAACATGAAAATGAATTTCATTTGAATAGTTATTAAAACTACCAAGATTGTTTAACAAAACGTATGTTTTTTCCACAGCATTTTGTATGCGCCAAGTGTGAAAAACCATTTTATGGTCATCGCTATTATGAAAGGAGAGGCCTGGCATACTGTGAAACCCATTATAACGAGGTACGATGATCTGCAATTCTAGGAAAGTCTTGAATAAAGTTGCTCGGTGGAACTTCACATTGTCGCTAGAAGGACACACACACGTGTCCATTTTCCATAGGTGTTCATTTTATAGAGCTACAACCACTTGAAAAAATGGTGAGACACTTCCACGAAAAAACGACCTTTCTTGCTTCAAATCGCTCCTGGTCACAGGTCTGTGAGATATAATAATGACCTCCCTCCTCCCTCCCATTCAAAGTTGTTCCTCCAAGTTTTGAGGATGGTCTTGTATTGCTAGCAACTTTGATAAGGGGTGGAGGGGGGATCACAAGCACAAGATCATGGACAGGCCATTTATGCCAAAATACGGTACAGTGTCTCAAGTACTTTTGCAACTGGTTGTAGCGATTGCCAAGTGTGCAGAGGAGTATAGTTGGTATTAGACCATAAACAATTTTATATCTATTTGATTGCCGTTAATCTGTTTCTTTTCCCATAAATTTTCACTCTACAATTTGAGTTAAGTCATTTGTTACGGTTCACCACTAAAAAATCCTTTGTTCAGTACCTTTTGCTCACCGTTTGAGTGCCAGTAGGGAGCTTAAGCAACGACGACGTTGACGGCAACGAGAACGGCAAAAAAGCGATAGGTTTGATCGGTTTAGCTGATTGAGCAAAACAACAATCTGCACGTGCATCACGCTTTTTTGTATATTTCGTTGCACGACCACGACGTGAAACTGCTTAATTCCTCTCTCTGTGGATGACGTGTCTACTCACCTCTCTGTAAGGGCCTGTTTACATGGAGGTGGGGAACCCCAGATAGGTGAGGTAACATGTGCCGAGTCACCCCACCTATGATGTAAACGTGACCCAATTAAAATGAGTGATTATATGGACAGGCGGGTTACCTCACCTACCTGGGGTCCCCCACCTCCATGTAAACAGGCCCTTAGACGGACACCTTCTTCAGGACCGGACTCGATGGTCCGCCTTGGAGATGTTCTGAGCAATATTTTCCCGACTTTTGTTTTAAGCATTCTTATCGGTGTGTGTTTATGAAGATTCTGACTTGTCTGATCTGTCCCTGCAGCTCTTTGGTGATGTTTGCTTTGAATGCAACAAAGCCATTGTAGGAGATGGTAAGCGACCGATTATAAAGATTTGGTTCGATATTTAACGCATTACGTTTTCTTTAGACTGTTTTCCTACACATAGGCCTTGTCAGTTTTGCTCTCATTGTGGTTGGCTCCTCCTAAAATGTTCTGCAATTGGTATGGGATTTAATGGAGCCGAAACCTATTGTGGAATTGCACATATTTTAGGCATCCTACTGATGATGAAAAGTTTATACGACCTATGCATATTTCGAGCAACGACAATTTGCTGTCTGTCCCCTTTGAATTGTTTGAGATATTTGGTTGCTTTACTTTTTATTTTAATGTTACATCTCACCAAAAGTAATTTTATTGTTGTTAGTCAAAGTAAAATGTAAATTTTGTTTATTTACTATCAAATTTTTCTGCAGTGGTAAATGCGCTTCACAAGTGTTGGTGTGTCCATCATTTCACCTGCATCGGATGCAATATTTCTTTAAATCTCAAGTAAGTACCACCGATGTCAAAATTTTGCAATAGTGAATACCGTTCAATTTATACCAAAACCGCACAATTTTTCCATATCTAACAAGTAGATCTGAGCATAGTTACGAAAACATGGGAATGGAATTTTATCACTCTGACAGTGGCACAGGCGAAGCAGAAAAAAAGAAATCTGAGTTCTCCCACCAGGAGTTTGTTGACTAGTCCAGATGCAATACCACTGAGCCACAAACAATTTCAACCAATCACAAACACTACCCCCATCTGGGTAGTGACGCGTCCTTAGTATGGAATTTCTGCGCTCGTTTCTCAGACGTCATTTGGCGGGAAAGCGAGTGGTGGCGTCGCAAGATGTCGGCTGTTTTCTCAGACCATGTAACAGGCTATGTTCCTTTTATCGCACTTAAACCTGAGAAACCATTTTTTTCTTGATTGTTGATTATTTTTTCTAGGAGCAAATTCCATGAGTTTGACATGCAGCCCCTGTGCAAGAAATGTTACGAGAAGATGCCCCTGGAGTTGAAAAAGAGGTTAAAGAAAGCAGAGCAGACAGCGGGCAGGAAGTAAAGCTAAACCTGCGCTTTGGTCATGTTGTTTTGCAAAGAAGAATATGTTTAACAAATAAAGAAGCCTGGACTGTGCTGTACAGTACCGCTAATGATCCCTAACCGCTCAGTGCTCCGTTCTGTTGTAAAGCACGCAGGAAGCGGCTTGAGCACGAAAGAGGTGTAGAGGGAAACACGAGATACGGTTGAATGTTTTCCCTTCTGCGTAAGAACTCTAGCCGCTTCCTAAGTGCTTTTTAATACAATAGAGCTCAGTCAAGGCTTTTTATTCGCTTTATGTCAAAGAATCCGTTAAATTTTCCCACGCATTAGTTTCTAATTTTCAAAACAAACTATTGACAGTTTGCGTGCCAACTTAAGCTCTCATAAAGCATGCTTTTTGAACCAATCAGAGCGTGCGTCATATTTGAACTTTATTAAAAATATCATTATGTTCAGTTTTCTAGAGTTATATTTTCCCGTTCCTTGAGTCACAAAGGAGCATTAAAGTGTCTTCACTAATGTAAGCGTTCCAGAAAATCTTTGGAAGACCGGAGCCTTACAAGAAGTGAGAGGGATGCCTTTCCCGGCTCTCGAGGGCCTTTCAAAGATATCCCTAGTTAGTTCAGTGCTGTCGTGCTCACCCGCGTAGTCTCTCACAAAGCGTCTTCGTTCTTCTTTACCAGCGGTCTGGAAACGGTAGCTTTCATTAAGCCAATAAGTGAACTTACGCAACAGGACGGGAGAAGAAAGTCGACGACAAACCCTGTGTGACAAGCGTGACGATATTTTTGTTAATGCTTTCCACCAAACTTCATCATCCTTCAAATGCATCTTTTTGTAAAAGACCAGAAACCATCGATGTTGAGTGAAGGTCACGACAAAACACCTGTCACACAGCAACTCTCTTTCCCAGAGTTCTCTCATGGGAACGAGGCTGCACAGGCTGGATCGCATCTTGCACCTGAAGTCACTACTCGCTTGGTGGGTTATCAATCGTTATGGTTGAAGGACAAGGTTACTTCGAAAAGAAAGCAATTTTCCTTATCACTAATAAAGTGATGACAGTATGGTTGGTTAGCAACCTTTTTTGGGGCATCTAGCCTAGCCTGGGACCAGGCTGCGCTTTGCTCACCGATTTTTGCTGTTTCATCTCTTTTTTTGCCTTTTTCTCCACTACGGCAGTGGAGCTTAATACCAGGTCATGTGGTATCGAAATCCATTTGACTCTAGCAAGGTTTTAAAACTACCAACTTGGACCCCAGAGCCGGGTTGTTCAAAGCTGGGTTAAGATACCGTAAAATTCCTGCCTCGTACCCAGACGTCTCTCTATTGATGAAATTGTGCGCGCAAAGGAAGACGGGAAGGAGACAACTTCAGTCAACTCCGGGAGAGGAAAGCAGACGGTAAATTATCGCTTCTTAGAATTTCTACCTAAAGAACTGATCATACAAGTACGTGATGACCTCTTTTCTTCGATCACCCCAAAGGCGGGAAAATTCACCAGCATTACGGAGGGTCGACGATGGCGACAGCGACGAGATCGTTGATATTAACCAGCTGACAAATTTTGTATCATGGAAGCTCGGACAAAAAGTCCTCCTTTTCGTCAATAGTGAACTTACGTAACAGGATGGATTAGGATAGAAGACGGCAAAACCTCTTGACAATTGTGGCAATAATTGGGTTGAAAAAAATTGCCACTAAACTTCACCTTTCTTTTCACAGGTCTGTTTGCAGAAGACAGCAATGTTAAGTGAGTATCGCGACAAAAGTAATTGCCCTGTCACGTTTGTCACACACAAACGTTTTGCCGTCGTTCTTTTCCACCCGCCGTCCTGGACTCGTGGGTCCAGTTGGTCGAAGGCCAATTATCGCCAACCCAAAGTTAAATTTTAACCCGGGTTTCTTTTTTCTTTTTTTCAAAAGCATTTTCCTGGATAATTAGTTTAAGAGCATCCAATCATCAAATTGTAGACAAACAGAATAAAACTGAATTTTCTTTTTAAGCTCTCACATCTGAATTCAAATGTCGCGGTAACCCTGGGTTATCTTTACTCTGCTTTGGACAACCTTGCCTGGCCCGGTCAGGGTGTGTGCTTATTATTCCCAGCATCCCCGCGACCCCAACTACGCTCTACAGGAGAATGTTGTTTTAAAAACAACGAATTAAAAAAAGTAGGGAGTGACAACGACTCAGATTCACATCTAAATGTTTAACTTTCATCAGTTCAAAAACACTACACCAAAATTCTAGATCGTAATCTCTATTCTTACCGGACAGTCAAGCGTCACACGAGGTAAGCACGTCAACCGGAAGTGGACCTTTTTGCATTCTAGGACAGTGGCTTTGTCTGAAACTTCTGGCAAACCGTGTTTTCAAGAGTAAAGACACTTGGCAATACAAATTTGGTACCGTCAAGGTGTATTAAGGGCAAAGGGCCTAACTTCCGGTTAACGTGCGTCGCTCAAATACTTCTTTACGCTGCACCAAGTAACACACTGCGAAACTCTAGGGAAACTACCCGCGATTACTATAATTTGTCAGTAAAAGAGCATTATCGTCATTATAAACATAGCACATCTTTATGCATTCATTGCAATAAGGAAAAAAGTATTTGTCAAATGTTGCCTGGCGGCCTATCTTTCTATCGAGTATTTCGGTCAACTCTCACTTCTAGCAGTTTCAGACTGTTCTTGCCGACTTAAACCTACTTCTTCTGCTTGTCGTCATCTACGTTAAGCTTCTCTGCCTCTTTTGTCAGCTGTTCAATGTCTCCTTTGGACAAACGGCCCTTGTCATCTGTGATGATAATCTTGTTCTCTTTCCCAGTGTTCCTATCCACGGCAGACACGGTCAAGATTCCATCGCGATCAGCATCAAATGTGACTTCAATCTGTGGTACACCACCTGGAGCAGGAGGGATGCCGGTCAGCTCAAACTTTCTAAGATTATTATTGTCCTTCGTCATTGCGCGTTCACCCTCAAACACCTGGATCAATATAGAGAGCTGGTTGTCAGAGTACGTGGTAAAGACCTGGGTCTCCTTTTTCGGAACTGTGCTATTCCGTTTGATAAGGGATGTCATGACACCACCAGCTGTCCCAATACCAAGCGACAAGGGAGCCACATCCAAAATTAGAATATCTGCCACAGATTCGCTCGTGTCCCCTTTCAGGATAGCTGCCTGTATTGCAGCACCATAAACTACAGCCTCATCAGGGTTGATGCTCTTGTTTAGTTCTTTTCCATTAAAGAAATCCTGCAACAACTTTTGGATTCTGGGAATGCGCGTAGAGCCGCCAACCAGAACTATTTCATGGATTTGAGATTTGCCGAACTTTGAATCCCTCAGGGCCTTCTCTACTGGTTCCAAGGTACCACGGAACAAATCACCGTTCAATTCTTCGACTCTAGCACGGGTAATCGATGTGTGAAAGTCGATTCCCTCGAACAGAGAGTCGATTTCAATGCTGGCCTGTGCAATTGAGGACAGAGTCCTCTTTACTCTTTCACACTCAACTAGCAAACGCCGCACAGCCTGCTGGTCGTCAGAGATGTCTTTCTTGAATTTCCTTTTAAATTCTTGAATCAAGAAGTTACCAAGGCGATGGTCGAAATCTTCACCTCCAAGATGGGTATCTCCACTGGTTGCTTTGACCTCAAAGATGCCATCCTCGATGGTGAGAACAGAAACATCAAAGGTACCACCACCTAGGTCAAAAATGAGCACATTCCTCTCACTACCAACTTTTTTTTCCAGTCCATAAGCAATGGCTGCAGCGGTGGGTTCGTTGATTATACGAAGAACATTGAGACCAGCAATACTTCCTGTTTAGAAATGCAAAGTAGGAGGTAAGTATCTGAAAAGCAAGATCATTGCTGACTGGAATATTTTCACTTAATCGAACCTCGACACCTCTCTTTTATAGACTGCTGCTCTTGGTTCCAATGAGGCAAAACTTCCAACATTTTAAGATTAACTATGCAAGACAGGACCTAGCATTCATATCGGAAGCTATGCGAGAGTATTATCTTAATAAATAATATATAAAGTAGGAACCTAGTTAAAAACAAGCTCGGAGATGAACCCTTAAGGAGATTTTACACTGAGGGATGCTGAAACATATATTTTGACGACCACATCCAAATCTTGCTGCTTTAAGAAATACAAATCAATCTCTGATAAAGAAAGCGTCGGCAGAAAAAGACTCAAGTATTAACTACAGAGAAGCCACTGAGCACAAGTTTTTAAAGAGAGTTACAACGTAATTCTACCCAGCGGGGACCGGGGAAGGGGAAGGGGCACTCAATTAAGTTATATACGGGGAGGCTCCGCACCGAGGTCCGATCCCTTACCCTTTCTATACCATTTTTCCACAGAAAAGGTGCCCCGTTTTTCATATATCTTCTATTTACAAATGTACCCTTTTTATATGCCTAGTAAGAGCATTGCATCCCGTTTAGCTACTACAAATGCACAGTCTGTTAAACATTAATAAGTCACAAAAGCAGGACGTTTTCTGTTCATTTTTAAAACCCAAGATGCTTCTGCTAGCCGGCTTAAAAGTCCCTTTACAGTCCGAAATGACGGATTTCCCTCCCCTTTCATATTCATGAAACAGTAAATTTCCTACTCTTCCATATGAGCCTAAAAAAGGAAACTCTTTTGGAGCGGGGCCTTCCCTTATTGGCCATTTTAGGGAGTACCTCCCGGGAATTCTACCTACCAGCATCTATGGTAGCTTGCCTCTGTGAATCATTAAAATAGGCCGGTACGGTGATTACAGCATCAACAACTTTTTCACCGAGATAAGCTTCTGCGGTTGCCTTCATTTTGGACAAAACCATTGCGGAAATCTGGAATAAGAAAACGAAGACCACATAACTTCGGATTGCTAACTGGGTAAGCAACACTTGTAAAAATTAGACTCTTCACTGTCCAGATAAAATTGTTACATGACTGAATCCCCGAGTGGGCAGAATAAAGCGAATCCTGCGCTATGATTGGCTAACCGAGCGGGCAAGGTGGGCCATCCTTGGCCACTCGGGATTTCCCGCGTTGGTCCCCCAAGAAAACTTGCAAGCTTGTTCGGTCAAGATGGCTTGATATTGACCTCGTTCTTTTTTGCCTTTTTATTTTTACCCTTTCAACTTGTTCAATATTTAGCGATCTTGCCCGGATAAGCTTGGTCAGTAACGCAAAAAATTTCATGTTTTCGTCAATTTATTTGAAGAAAATGCGAACTAAACCGGCGTGCACACCGATCTGCCGCGCGAGGACTTTGTGGGTTGGGAATCTTGGGGCTTTGTCACGCGTCCCCCTACCCCTCTTCCCCCTCTAGAAACTAGGAGATTTTGAACAGATTCACTACATTCTTGCCTCTTACCCCCTCGAGATTTAATTAGCCAGTGCTCGTTTCATTTGCGTTTTCTTTGCTTCTTTTTTTTTTTTTTAAATCCAGTTTGTGTTGGAAAAACAGAGTCTGTGAACAGTTTTGTAAAAACAAATCACTATTTCGTGCTGCAACGCTGTATAGTAATTCTCTGGTTATCTCCTTTTTCCGTCCCTTAGGGACCGTGGGTTCGAGGTTGAATTGGAACAACGAGAATGAGATGGAAGGGTCTTACCTCTTCGGGGAAAAACTTTTTAATTTCTCCTTTGTGCTCAACTTGGATCTTCGGTCTTCCGCCATCCTCTACAACCTGAAAGTGAATATTTAGTATTGAGCACATTAAATTTATTAAGCCGCGTCGTTGCTAACACTGAGGTTTTTTTTTCCTTTTGGCGAGAGTCAAATCTCCTGAAAGAGCATGCCCTTGGACTAGAAAAAATGTACTCTTGAGAAAGGTGTCCGCGAAAGGGATCGAGTTAGAGGCGTTTGTAATGCTTTGGACTGGGACCCCTACTACGTGCGTTTATGCATTTTGATCTCTTGTCTTCCAGCAAGAGAGATCTCTTGCTTCCAGTAAAATGATCAAAACCGAAGGTTTTTGATATTGTATCCAAAGTGGAGAGTATGGACCTTGGACTGGATCTGGGTTCCCAGAGCGTCCCCTCGCAATCTCGCAATAAGCCTGCTAACGCAGACGTCACTGCTTCTGATCGTGGCTTTCCGAGAGTAAGCGGTTGGAGAGACCGGGAATGCACATCTTCGTTCGCATCGCCGCATGTAAAGTAATTCGGATTCCGGTATACGGTAATACCGTAAACTGCCGCTTATAAGCCCCCCCGGTTGTAGGCCCACCTACATGCAAACAAAAAAATACATCCGATGATAAGCCCATCCGGATATAAGCCCCGGTTACAGTTTTGAGTTTGCTTTGAAATTTAAGTGAATTCGATTTATTGCTGCCTGTTTAAGGCTTCAATCGTACGAGTAATAAATTTAAATCATACGTCGATCAACAGTGGTTTTGCTCATTTCGAAACGTTTTTTGTCGTCCGCTTATAAGCCCATCCGGATATAAGCTCCCTCGTTTATAACCCCACCCAAAACCCCTTATAAACATGTATAAGCCCAGGGCTTATAAGCGGCAGTTTACGGTATTTGCTTGTGGAATCCGAAATCCTGGGCTTTGGAATCTGTAACTTCAATTTCAGTTCAATTCAATTCAATTTTTATTGGTCAGTTAATTACTAAGTATTACCAGAAACTCACAAGGGGTTCAAAACGCCTTATGAGTTTTTGGTATTACATCTATAACACAGGGGCAGATCCAGGATTTTTTTTAGGAGAGGGTGCACTCGTCTCTTGCTCTACTTCAACACCAATAAACCACATAGTGTTTTTTTTGCAGAATACCAGTTGTATTAGAAAACCGCAGGTCATCTCAGGGGGGGGGGGTGCGCACCCCCTGCACCCTCCCCCTAGATCCACCCCTGTAACATAATCTGTTAGCAGGAGATCTCTGCAAGCTCAGATGAGCTTCCCACGGAAGGTCCCCTTCAATTTATGCTTTACAAACATTCGCATTGAATATGGTGGCCTTACACATTGTTAAGCAGCAAGAGTATTACACTGCATATATGTTCCACTATGTAGAGTCAGTAAATTTCTGTTGAACAAAACATTTAATTTTTTTTTCCTTCGGGATTTCTTGAGTTGAGTTAAGTCATTACAGTTGTTTGAAACAACTACAATGACTTAACTCAACTCAAGAAATGCCGAATCCCGCTAACGATTGGGATCCGGAATCCAAGTTCCACTAACAAGGAAACTGGATGCGAGTTACTGGATTCCGGAGTCGTGGAATCCAGAATTGAAGACTGTCTAAAGCCTGAATTAAGCCCCATTTACACGACATTCATTTTGGGTCCGGCACTCCTAAAAGTGGTCACGCAGGCCGTTACTTTTGGCTCGACCCGCCTGATTTTTTGCCGTGTTAATGCAAAGTTTTTGGCACGCAGTCCGAAAGAATTAGGCGAGCCAGGACCACCTCGGGAATTGGTCCTTGCCAGCCTAAACAGTGGCCCGCGCGCCAAAAAGAGATTTTGCGTGGCATTCGGTCACTGATAGGAAATCGCTGACGCCATCCTTCTCCTTATAGCTTCACAAACGTCCTTGATACAAGTACACACAATCGCAGTAGACACCCCAAATAAGTTTGCAATAGTTCTATATTCGGATGTGGAAGCGACATAATACAATGTTATCGCTAGTCGACGATTCGGAGTAACTTCCGTTGGCATAGGTGTATCCTGACAAGCAAAATGTTCGGAAATCTCCTGCAGAATATATTCAAAAGTTCCATGGGTTTCTCTGAAGTTTTATTACCATAAGTAAGTCTTGTTTCAGCCATGTCAAACCATACAAAAGAGTGCGGATGAGCCCAAACCTGTCTCAGTCGCGGAGGATTTAAGCAGCCCAAAATAGCCTGCAAAAGGCCCTATCAGGACCTATTGTCGGGGTTTAAAAACCTTAAAAAATTGTTTTGATGATGACCTTGTTTCTTTTCCTTTTCCGTGAGCTTAAAACCCATAAAATTGCTTTTTGTACTCGCGTATCCGCCATTTTTTTTTACTTCCGCGACTTCAATGTTTTATACAACCCGCGAAAAATTATGCTGATCGTTAAGTGCGGGTGACTTTTGGCGGGAATTTTATGTCAAGGCCTCAGGAAGCGCTGTAAAAAGGAGTGTCGGCCCCAAAATGAATGTCGTGTAAATGGGGCTTAAGCTACCTTACATGGAGTGAGTTCTCAGGCTACCTTAGTACGGAGTTGATTCAACTTTATTGTACCGTGGATAACGCAGCCTGTTATTACCACGTATTTGCGCCCCCCAAAAAACAGTAGCTAGCGCTGTTATACTGAAAGAGAATGGTCGTTTGTCATCATAAATTTCGTTTAACATAAAAAAGGTTAAGGATCGGACTTAATGTTAATAATCTCTAAGGCATTTGGAAATCGCCGATAAAAAAAATTAAGTGCAAAGCCCAGCATCTGTGTCGGTTCTCGTTTGAGATCTACTTTTAGGAGTTTTCTGGCAGTCACGACCATAGTTAGTAGAGGGGACTAACTATGTCACGACAGAGAGAAAACCGTTGACAAAAAAAACCATAAAACAGCCATAAATCGGCCCGTGGACCACACAGGAGAGACGTACCACACATTTTAAGTAAGGCAAACTGTATTTTATTGAAGTACTTTCATTTTCGTAGGTTACAGAAACGATAGGTTTTTTTTCCATACAAATCCTTATCTTTTGAATGTTACGCAACAATGCCGATGCTCGCCGATGCTCATATTTCGAGCTTGGGCTACCTGTGCTCACACGTTAGTTTATCGATGACGTAATTTTCGGTAATTTCCCTCTATTATTTCATCGATGTCTTTTTGTCTATATAATAAAAAGAACATTACACGGCGGCTTGAACATATGAATTTTATTTTCTAGTGGCAAAAACAATATTTTACTCACTCGCTACGCTCGTTCGTAAAATATTGTTTTGCCACTCGAAAACAAAATTCATATCTTCGCGCCCCCGTGTAATATCCTCTCTATATATTTTACACTTAGTTTTTTAAACAGCTGTAAATAATTAATGTTTCAATTTATTTTATTATCAGGAGATAAACTAGAAAGGGATAACCTCTTTTATCTCCTTTTCACTTTTCTATGGATTTGTGAATAAACAGTTATTATTATTAACTTCAGATAGATCAGGATTTATTTTATTTACTGGTATATGGCTGGCTTAATAGGTGTGCGCTATCCTCAATATTAACCCCATTGATAGGTCTTGATAGTCATAAGTGAACAAATTACACACCGCATGGACGGTCCAAGAGCTTTTTGGTTTTGTATACAGAAAATTAATCAAGTTATGTAAACAGTTAACTCAGTACCTTAAAAGGCCAGTGTTTTACGTCTGCTTGGACGCTCGGTTCTTCATATTTTCGCCCAATGAGACGCTTCGAGTCTATAAGAAAACAAAGTAACGTTCGCCGTCAGCACTTAGAAGACTCCCAAAACGGTTTCCCTGTCTTTATCTGCAAGTCAAAATTAAAACTGAGGTTGGCTAGATGGCCTCTTTTATGAACACAACTCACCGAAAACGGTATTTGAAGGATTGAGAGCGACTTGCTCCTTTGCAGCATCACCAAGGAGTCTTCCCGTTTCATTGAAGGCAACATAACTTGGAGTTGTTCGATTTCCTTGATCATTAGCGATGACTTCCACTTTACCGTGTCGATAAACAGCGACACGAGAATAAGAGGTACCAAGATCGATTCCTATGGCGAGGCCAGCCATTTTTAGTTAAAAAAAGGTCTAAAATCCTATAAGCGACAGACCTTGAAGCGCTATTGTGCTGTGAAACCTTGCACAAAATGCACGCGGAGCGTCGTTTTGCATTTTTGGGACGGGGCGTTTGACAAGAACATTAATCTTGCCGCTTTTTTGTTTATACAGTCTCTTTATTTCGGGTACCTTTGGGACTCGAATTGTTGTCCGCAATGGCCTATAATTTTATCAGGATAGATATCATATTATCAGCTTAATTGTTTAGCTTCATTACTAAGTCAAGACAATAAAAAAAAAAAACGATTGGCTGGATTGGTGGGAGAAAGGTTCAATCATTTGGTGCCGGTGGGATAATGACTTCAGAACTGAAGAATAGGAGTGAATTGAGGCACTTATTAGGCTAAGAACTTTTTCGACGAACCACTTCAGTACTAGTCCCTCTCAAGTCCAAATTTAGCATAAATCCCTTTTAGTTTTTCGTTCCCCCAACTGAAGAGGAACTCTCGCCCTTTTTCGAACACTTGATTTGAATTAGAAGTCTACAGGGATTAGCCGACTCTCAGACGAGTCTGGAGAGTCCGTAATAACGTTTTTTTCAGTATAGCATCTGCACAGTATTTTTGCCAGGGATTCAACGTTTTTCCATATGTTATTGGGGTTCCTGTAATATCGACTGCCCCGAAAGATCCGTCCGAGACTGTGCGGGAGTTCACTGAACTTGACTCTCAATCGATCTCTTTCCCTTCCGTTCTGCTGGACAAACGTAACGAGGACTCTGGGAACGAGATAGCCTGCGCGCAGACGAAATTAAACTCTGGTTAACTCCGTCTGCGAAACGGCGCCGAAATCCTTGTTCTGGACTTCCAGCTGTGTACCCAGATTTGAGTACGCGCCACGATTAGCCAGTTAAAAGAGGCCTTTGTTTTGTTTGTCGTGATCGCCAATCAGGTTGAAGCACATGGTCCAGAGGAGATGTGTTTGTCGTTAGAACATCAAAACCCGTCGAAAACCTCTGAAAAAATGGGTTATTTTGATCGCGTTACGGTTTCGTTACACATTCTATAGACCGCAAACCAAGAGACTGAGGGCTCGCAAGTTCGGCTTACAGTATAAAATACGGAAAGGGAGGAAACAAATTTGGGGCCGATTTTCGAATCCCTGAAACTCAAATGGAATTGAATGAAATCGCCTGATTTTACTAACCTGATCTAGAATTCTTATGTATTTGCCAAATACTGTAGGAAAACGGCATAAGAAAGCGTTCAAATTCATTTTCGGCGACCGAAATTTACGGCTTCTAGAGAGCGCTTTCGTTCGGTGTGCACCGCAACACATGGTGACGGAAATGACGTAGTAAAGTAAATGTGTTCAAGATCGGAGCAATAAAAGGGAAGCCTACACGACGTTTGTCTCATGCCAAAATGCTGCTCTTTCCAATAAAGTTTTTTTCCTCTGCTGGGTAGATTATGCTCTGGAAGGTTCTACAGCAAATGTGATTTTAGCGGGGATTTTAGCCGCATGTTTCACACTGAGAGGTCATGACACCTATCGATTTACTGTGGTTATTGTTTCTGGTCGGCAGGATTTGCCCTCTGATGCAAGCGCAATTTCTCTGACCTCTTTTGAAGCGTAAAGCTTTTTATTACAGCTGAACAAGGGTTCCAGTTTTCTCCAAAGTGCCTTCTGGATCTGAATAACTAAGCGATTTTCTCTAGTCCGTGAATGTAATGTTTTTCTTCAATGCTGTATCACGCTGGGCCCAGCTTGTTAGTTTTGTTTGGAGAATGTTAAATTATTACGGATAGTGATTTACGGGTCGTGTGTACTCTTGCAATAAAAAGTAACACTGAGTAGAGCGGGCGTACAAGGCAACTGTAATATCATCACGACTGTGCCATTCTTCGGTGGTCCAACTATATTACCTCTTGCGTCTTTGGCTGTGCGTTTTGCGACTACTGGGAAGCCTTCGCACAAGCAAAACCTGCTTAAGACATCGAAGACTGTTGAAACGTACAACAAATGTCCAGTCTTGAAAGATCTTCACTTCAATTAAAACTCTGTTGTTTTCGCATAGATCTCTGAGATCTTTAAAACTCTCTCCGCAGCTGATGTTTTGATTCTCGAATTAGCAGCGGTCTGTTGCTTTTGCGTTTCCGGTCTCATTCCGACTTCCGTCACCGAGTGCTGCGGTTCACATAGAACGAAGTCACGTGGTACAAGTTTCCTCCCTTGTCCTTTCTTTTACTCGGCACTTCGTGCCTCGGTCGCCCTCCGGGCGACGGCCTTCGGTCACCCTTCGGGCGACGTGTCGTGCGCCAGCAAGGATATGGCTTGCAGTTATTGATTTTCAAAAGTCGATCTGGGTCAGATGAGAAGCGAAGAAATCGTTTACAGTAGATTTATAAAGATCCCATTGGGCTAATTAATCGTGCTAAGCGACAGGTATAGACATTTTTCAAGGTAAGTAATTCATTTATTCACACGAAACTCCTCTGGACCCTGTGGTTGAAGGGGAATTCGAAACGCACTTCCGGTAATTCGATGAGTCCGTTGGGGGTCCAAAACAAGGATCTCTGCGCTGCTTCGCAGACGGTACTAATCAGAGTTTAGTTATCGTCTGCACGCGGGCTAGGAACGAGAGGGAACGAGATTGTTCACTGTAGCGAGCCTGCGCATAACATAACTTCTGAAATCTACGCTATACGCGTTGATTTGACAGTGCAAAATAAAGTCCGGTGGTATTCGTGGACTGCTTATTCTGCTTATTTGCTGTAACTCGAGGTGTAACCTGAAAAGACCGTGACAAATGGTCGCTCACAGGTTGATTTGTTTCTGTGTAAACTAAATCCCCACGAGAAAGTTGCCTCCTTCCGTTGAAAAAAAGGGGACCTTCAATTACTGATCAGTAACCGCCACATAACAAAGGGACTGGAAAAATCGGGGTCCTTTCCCCTTTATTTTGCAATAATCATTCTCTTTACCGGAGTGATACAACAAACTCAGTCAGGGGACTAGAAACTTGAATCGTTTGCCAAAACGGAAGGCGTAATCAAGATAATATGTCGGGTTTTTTCCCATACAGTTTACTATAACTGGGGCAAAGAATTAATTTTACTCATTATTACAGATTGTTCACCCAGAGGCTGCAGTGAGAGGGAACGAAGCAAATGGAAGAGAAACACCATCACACGAGTTTGTTGAAGGGAAAAATCTCCTGTCGCTTGAAAATTGGTCACGCTGTACTTTGGCATGCAGGTTTGTTAATATAGAAATAAATGTTATCCCTGACGCTTACCCTGTACTTCACTGTTAGGGTGCTAAAACCGTGAACGCCTCAAATCTTTCGCTAATGTCAATACTTTGATAACCAATCACAATGACAAACAACACCCAAACTATTTTTTTTTATTCTCGATATTTTTGACCAACTAGTTGGATTTTACTAAAACAATTATTCCTCTCGCCCTCATGGCCTCTGAGTCAATAGCCCGTTCGGCCTTGGGCCTCATGGGCTATTGAACTCGGAGCCCATTCGGGCTCGAGGAATAATTGTTAAATATTTTCTTTATAACGAACCTCTATTCAGCGGACACCTCTATTAAGCGGACGCGGACACTAAGATAAATCGTATTTGGCTAATTTCTCAGTATTGTTAAAAACCTCTATTAAGCGAACACCGGACTGAATTGACAATAGTAGTATTGGATTACTTCCTTGAAATACGTACTGTAGTCGTTTAATAAAGATAAATCAATACATTTAGCTGCAAAAAAACTGTAGATTAGACCGATATCCCGCAAGATAATTGTCATCCGCGATCAAAGTTCACCTAAAAGTCTTGCGCAAAGTACAGCCCAGCTTCCTTAATTTCCTCAACAACATGGAACGTAATCAAAGTACAGAGTATCCGTTGAATGTAAATCGTTAACAAATATTGCGCAATTTTTATAAACCTCCATTAAGCGGACACCCTCTATTAAGAGGACACTTGGGAAGGTCCCGAAGGTGTCCGCTTAGTAGAGGTTTCACTGTAATATTTCAGGAGTTCAAAGTTTTGAAAGTCCGACTCACTGTCACCTGAGTATTAGGGAACAAAACAGGAAAAAATTAGAATGAGAGAAAGAGCTAGGGGAGAGGGTAAACAGGAAAAGGGTTACGACCGGGTATGCATGGCGCAGACCGTTTCCAAGGCTGCGATAACTCACCTTCGATGTCTTATCATGCAGCATAATAAGGAGTAAAAGCAACGACGTTTTTAAGCGAGAACGTTGAGCGAAAATCGACTTTTTGCACTCCTCGGCTGTGATTTGAACAAATTCTTGGGCAAAGCCTCTATAGGGTAAAGACACTTAAGCACTTTGGCCGTGACTTTGAGCAAGTTTTTGGGCAAATCTTCTTTTTAAGAGTAATGACACTTTAGCAATACACATTTGGTAGCGTCAAGGTATATTAAAAGAGAAAAAGGCTCACTTGCGGTTGACGTGCGTCCCTCAAAAACATCGCTGCTTAAATTCCTCATTAGCGCGTCTTGGAGGACACAAAAACGGAGAAGCGCTTTACATTTTACATCAGGTTCTCTTTTCCTTATGTTCTTCCTGGCCTTTTGCTCTTTTCTCCTTTTCCCCCTGGGAAGGCCTAATTTTTCTGGGTCAAGAGAACCATAGCCTCCCCCCGGAGACATTCTTAGGCGTGCGTCACGCGTTCCTTCCCCAAACGCGTGACGCACGCGTAAGAATGTCTGCGGGGGAGGCTAAGAGAACCAAAGCTGCCCAAGTCTTAGCCTACGTAGCTGGCGGTATTGTGTATTAGTCGAGTGAGATTTGGCGGCGGAGCCGTTGTAATATAGTCGAGTGAGATTTGATGGCGGAGCCGTCATGAGCGGCGAAGCCTCGAGAATTTCAACCGCCTCGTCCCTACTCCCTTTTTTTGGAACACGGCTCCGCCGCCAAAACTTTAATCTCGCACCCACACAATACCGCCAGCTACGCAGGCAACCCAAGTCTCAGCGACTGGTAATTAAAACATTTTCGGCCGCCTTACCAAACACTCGGATATCCAACGCCATGAGATTCTACACCAAACTTTCTTTATTCACATAAAGTATCTAAGTGTGTATACTGTCATGAACCGGTAATGATACTGTCAACACATTCCTTTGTTCGGTTACAGAGCAAAAACCCATGCCTAAACAAACGGTGAGGCATTAACATGTTTCAGACAGGGACTTATTTACTGGCTTGTATAAGAAACCAAATGAAGAAACTTTGCATCAAAACATTACAGAGATTTAGAATCGCGTTTTCGACAAACGGTAAGCGCGAAAGATTCGTGTTGTCAGTTTCTCAAATTAGGAGATGAAATATCTCAACCAGTTTTATAAATGAACCTGAGCTATTTTTGGAGATAATAAACAGTGTATAAAGAAGTACAGAGGAAGACTTACCGGATCACTTACTTGGTTCAATTTGACGTTTGCCGGTTACCGAAAATGTGATTCTAAAATCTCTCCAACTGGTTCACATCATCCGAAAAAAAATAGTCATTGAAATGTTAAATGAACGACTTCAGGAAAACACTAAAACTCGGGTTACAAAGTTTTTTTAGCAAGTAATTTAATCAACTTCTTCAATGGTGGGACCAGAAGATTCTTGGCCTGCGCTATCAGGCTGAGCTCCACCTGGAAACCCTCCAGGAGGCATACTACCAGGCGCTCCACCTGGCATTCCACCAGCACCGCCAGCACCCTGGTAAAGCTTGGTGATAATAGGGTTGCAAACCTTCTCTAGCTCCTTCTGTTTAGCTTCATAATCTTCTTTTTCACCAGATGGATTTTGGTCCAGCCATTCAATCACTTCTTTGCATTTATCTGCAATGGCTGTCTTGTCTTCTTCACTGATCTTGTCTTTCACTTTGTCATCCTCAATTGTGCTCTTCATACTGTAGGCATAGCTCTCCAGACTGTTCTTGGCTTGAACCTTGTCTTTTTGCTTGTCATCATCCGCCTTAAACTGCTCCGCTTCTTTGACCATGCGTTCAATGTCTTCTTTGGACAGACGACCTTTGTCATTTGTGATGACAATATTGTTTTCTTTGCCAGTGCTCTTATCTTTGGCAGAAACATTCATGATTCCATTGGCATCAACATCAAATGTGACTTCAATCTGTGGTACACCACGTGGAGCAGGAGGGATGCCGGTCAGCTCAAACTTTCCAAGAAGATGATTGTCCTTTGTCATTGCGCGTTCGCCTTCAAACACCTGGATCAACACAGCAGGCTGGTTGTCAGAGTATGTGGTGAAGGTCTGACTCTTCTTCGTAGGAATAGTGGTGTTGCGTTTGATGAGAGGTGTCATTACACCACCAGCTGTCTCGATTCCAAGGGACAAGGGAGCCACATCCAGAAGCAGGAGGTCGGACACCGCTTCACTTTTGTCTCCTTTCAGGATAGCTGCCTGTACGGCTGCACCATAAGCTACAGCCTCATCAGGATTGATGCTCTTGTTTAGCTCCTTCCTCCTATCAAAGCATTCGTACAGCAACGTTTGAATTTTGGGAATGCGAGTAGAGCCACCAACCAGAACTATCTCATTGATTTTAGATTTCTCCAACTTTGCATCCCTCAGCGCCTTCTCCACTGGTTCCAAAGTACTACGGAACAAATCACCATTGAGTTCCTCGAACTTGGCACGGCTTACGGAGATATAAAAGTCGATGCCGTCATAAAGTGAGTCAATCTCAATACTTGCTTGATGACTTGAAGACAGAGTCCTCTTGGCCCTTTCGCAGGCTGTTCGCAGACGGCGCATCGCCCGCTTGTTGCCAGAGATATCTTGCTTGTATTTCCTCTTAAATTCTCCCTTCAAAAAGTCAACCAGGCGATTGTCGAAATCTTCACCTCCAAGATGGGTATCTCCACTTGTTGATTTGACCTCAAAGATGCCATCCTCGATGGTGAGAACGGAAACATCAAAGGTACCACCACCCAGGTCAAAAATGAGCACATTCCTCTCACCACCAACTTTTTTGTCGAGCCCATAAGCAATGGCTGCAGCGGTGGGTTCGTTGATTATGCGAAGAACATTGAGACCAGCAATTACTCCTAAGTAAAGAATAGATAGTGGTACGTTATTTAAATGTTTCGTGCAAGTCATAGATAATTGATTTTCTTGAAGAATAATCAGCCTAAATAAAGAAGTCATAGAGACTTGCAGCAAGTTCAGCTTTATATGGTAGACCAGAAGAGTACATTCAAAAGGAGAAAGGGGTTATGGGCGAAGGAGGAGTAAGAGAGAGAAGAGGGGTGGTATGACTTTTGTACCAAAGCATTCTTTAAAGAGAGGAAGAAAAACATAAAATTGCTTCAATGTGGCAAATATAAAAAAACATTAATGCTGTTGAGATTTATTTGTCTGCTAGACTGGAAAGGTGACCAAATTCAGGTAAAAAATGGATCCCCTATCAAACACTGGTCATGCTCAATTAGGCGAATGACTCAACTCTCTATGGGCGAGAGGGTGATTTGTACACCTTTGCTTATTATAATGAAGTAGACCAGCTAAAAGTCAGTACAAATCAGGAATAAAAATTAATAATGATAGTGACTTCAGTAATGCACAGTTGCAAAAAAAAATTAACCAAATGTTTCTAAACTTAAAAAAAGTATCAAAACAATGAAAATAGTGTATATAGAAACAAAAATTACAATGATAACATGAGTGAACTTGCAGATTAAAGAAAATATTATTGTTATAGCCATGAAAAAGTAATTTGCAAAGCTGTCCAGTAATGCTAATCTGTCCAGTAAAAGCAATACTCCAGAACAATCATAATTCCTATAACAGTAACTGTTTAAGCAATCTTGTCATGTGCCTCTTTTCAACATGGAATGGAAATATGGATAATTTCCATGCAAAATGCACAATGGGCTATCTGAGTTGCTAGTTTCGCAACTCTTGCTAATCCTTTGGAAGTTAAAAATTGTAACTGAAATTATATGTCACTTGATAATAATGCACTGCATGGAAACAAAATCACAAGTCCCATTGTTGAGGGAGATAATTGGGGTTTACGAAGAATATGGTGTTACTCACTTTTCTTGCAGTTTTATAAATAAAACCCGCCCTTGTAGTACCACAGTGACCTCAAACAGTATGATGTGTGTTGTTTGTGCCTTTAAGCCCACTGTGTTTTTGAAGTGAAATTTTTTGTGGTGTTGCAGTTTCTTGCATGATCCTTGTCAGAATTAAATTTAGGTTTAATATTTTTATATGCTTTTAAAAATAGCTCGTACCATTGTGACCTTTTTTAGGGGTATAAAATGGTAAGTACAAATAAATTAAAACTAAATAAAAAGACCAACAACACCAATGAAAGCTGATCCAAGCCCACCAATACACTGCTTTCTCTTGTTTGACTGTCTTAATCCACTACAGCTCAGTTCAATAAGATGTACCCATGTACTCTAAAAAATTTAACTCCTGAAGACCAAATAGAAATTAAAAAAACCCCCAAAATTCGAGACTTTGAGACCTATCAGCAAAAAAAAACAAAACAAAATTTGAGGCTCAGAGGTGCAAAAATCACCCCAAAACGAGACTTCAAGACCCATTGGAAACGCTTCCAAGATTTCTAGATTGAGGTAACATTTCCCCTTTATTTGAAAAGCATTTAATTTGATTAAGGACCCTGTAGCCATCCAAGCAGACGTTCTTTTGGCTCCATAGAAGTCGTCCCTAATGAATGATGATTGAGGGGTAGGAATGTGTGACAAACCCCAAAGAATTAAGATGGAATCCACCAGGAAGTAATTTTAATTTTCAGTGGACAAAAACCTTGTACCAGAATAATAATGAAAGCATAACCCATTCTTTTTAACATTTTTCAAGGGCTAAAGATGTAATATTAGTCATCTGTAATAACACCAAAGAAAATTTCATATGGGAGCCCGAGAAAATAAATAAATAAATTACATCTTAAAATAAATTAATTACATCTTACACATGAAATTTTTAGAATTTTACCTGCGTTTCCAAAAATTCTCGTGAAATTTGACGTTCATTTCTTGGACTCCCATGAGAAATTTTCTTTGGTGTTATTACAGATGACTATATTACAATATAAAAAAGAATGCAATATTCTTTAAATTATTCTGGTACAAGGTTTTTGTCTACTGAAAGTTAAAATTACTAAATTTCCCCATGGATTCCGTCTTAAGGTGATTCCCTAGTAAAAGAACCTAACATAGATTGTATATGAAACTTGGTACACTGATGTAACAAGTCAAGAAGATGATAAAAAAGTAATAAAAAGTGGGGGTCACCGTGCTCATTTTGACGTCACAATGCTGGCAAATACAGCTATTTTGGACCTTTTGACAAAATCCGTGCGCAGCCCAAAACTAGACAAAAAGGAAAGATTTTTTTTTTTGGGTTTAAAAGTGACACAGCAGTCTTGACTTTCACTTTTCGCTTTCTGTCCTCCCTTCTTTTTTCGCTTTTCTTGCCTCATTTTTTTTTCTCTTGCTGGGCATTTAGTAGGCTTCATTTTGGTGGGAAGAGTTTTTAGCAAAGCTTTTAGGATCTTAGGATTAGGTGAAAGGAAAGGTAGGTGGGTAATGGAACAAGATTTTCATGGAGATTTTCAGGTCCTTGTCACGTGGTTTTTTGCTTCTTTCTCCGGTGTCCTTGACTGAATTGTGCTCATTCTGGTATGGTTTGAAAGATCTCTTCACTCTGCACACGCCTCATTTTTTTTTTCTTGTGGGCATTTAGTAATTTTGAAAAGAGTTGTCCTTTTAGACCGGATTAAAACTGATGACGCGTGTCACAAAGGGTAGAAAGGACCTGGATCCGCCGTTAAAACTGATGACGGGGTAGAAAGGACCTGGTTCAGGGGTTCGGGGTTCAGGGGCGAATGGGTTAATGTGTGTGTAGGAGGCTAGGACCCTCAGGGCACTCATTTAATTTCTGGACCTTGAGAGTGGGCATTTATTCAAGGTGGGCTCTTATTTGAGGCTGGGCACCTATTTAATTTTCACCATGTTCATCAAGTTGTAAGTTTATTTCGAAACAAATCAATAAAAAATAATAAAAGGGAAAGATGCACCCACGATGTACACATGCAGGAGTTTTTTCATTGAAACTTCCTTCAAAATAATAAGAAAACTCAGTCTTTTGGGGGAGACTCTGTGTAGTGCTAAGTCATTTCAATTTCATTGTCATTAAGGTCAATTTTTTCTTTGTTTTGTTTTTTTTTGGGGGGGAGGGGATGAGTGCTTATTAAGGACTATGCTCACCCAAACCTACTTATAAATTACTCCTGGGTTTAAACCTTGCACAGCATTATTTAATAATCCACTGTCTAATGGTGAGACCAATTCCTTGCACCTGAGTAGACTTTCAAAAACTCCTTCCATTTAATATAATGCAGGATAAAGACTGTCGCTCACTTGGCCACCTTGTGGCCTCCTTTCTACCATGTATTGTGCAATTTGATTTGATGATTTCTTACCAATTACGATACTCGTTAAATATATATCAATTTGATTGCTCTGTTTTATGTTTTTTGATCGAGAACAGCTCAAACAAGAGAATCAAATCCACTTCTTGTTTTATTTTCCTTTTTGAAATCTCAAAAAAAAAAAAATTTTGAAAAAGGCTATGGTAGAAAAATAGGTTTTTTGGGATCCGAGATTTTCCTAGTCTGAAGCTCAGTATTCAGGATTGAAAGTATGCGCAGGAGGTGGGATACCCTTGGGATTACATGGAATTTCAGGTCAGGATTACTGGACTGAAGAATCCTATTGGAGACCGACACTCCAGGGAAAACCGGGAGAGTTGGCAGGTATATAGAAAGTACAACCCCTTCCAGGTGGGGTTTAAGAGAGACAAAACATATATTTCATAGCACGTTCTTCCTACAGAGGAGCTATCTGTTGCTGTAATACATGTGTAGCAAGTAGGAAATAAAAAAAATAATAAAACCCCACAGATACTTTTAACAAATTATTTTCAGTACACTTGACTGAAAGTCAAGTCTAGTCCAGTTTTAGTTCTTAGACTTCTTACCGGCATCTTTGGTTGCCTGTCTCTGTGAATCATTGAAATAAGCCGGCACAGTGACAACAGCGTCAGTGACCTTATCACCGAGATACGCCTCTGCTGTTTCCTTCATTTTGGTCAAAACCATGGAAGAAATCTGTCATATAAAACAACGAACATGTACGATAAGCGAGGTATGTGGCAGATAAGTTACTAAAGCTTACCTTTCATCTTGAGAAATACTCAAGCAAAAAGGAAGGGTCAAATACCTCTTCGGCAAAGAACGTTTTAGTTTCGCCTTTGTGTTCAACTTGAATTTTTGGTCTTCCGCCATCGTCTACAACCTGAAAGTGAAAGTGAATTTTTGCATGCATTGAGCAGATTGAAATCATTCTTATTTAATACTTGAGGTTTATTTAACCTTGAGTATTACTGATTTACCTTAAAAGACCAGTGTTTCATGTCGCCTTGAACAGTTGCTTCGTTAAATTTTCGTCCGATGAGCCGCTTTGCATCTAACCAACAAAAAAGAGTATGGCGATCGATCACAGGCGCCGAAAAAAAATGACCTTCTTTTGTATCGAGGTTACATCTATGTAACGTCGAAAATCACTATATTTCGTTTGAGATTAAGCAGAAGTCTCCTGAAAAAACAACTCACCGAAAACTGTATTTGAGGGATTGAGAGCGACTTGGTTCTTCGCCGGGTCGCCAATGAGTCTTTCCGTTTCAGTGAAGGCGACATAACTCGGAGTTGTTCGATTTCCTTGATCATTAGCGATTATTTCAACCTTCCCGTGTTGGAAAACACCAACACAAGAATAGGTAGTTCCAAGATCGATTCCTACGGCTGGAGCAGGCATTTTAGTGCGGAGAAAATCAAAATTCTCTGGCGACACAACAGTTACAGAAAAATGAAAATTGCGTCATTAAACCATGCTCGCTAGTTACAGCGGCCTTGCCTCGTTCTGGTGCTATCGTGCGGCTACGCTGACACGCAAACCACCATTTCCGTATCCGGTACGTGCGGCGTGAAAATACCGGAAGACTGATTCCTGCTGCCGAAAAGACGATGTCACATCCCATTTATCCCAATAAAATGCTCCATCTCTCCCCCTCAAGAAATACGTTTACTTCAAAAACCAAATTTCATATTTAAAACAGTAAACTGATCGTTACGGCAGGAAGAGTGATAGAAAAAAAAAAAGAAAGAAAGAAAACAAAAATAAACATGATAAAGTAGTGAATTATATTTGCCCGATATTTCGGTTTGCAATACAAACCTTCAACGGGGCTATAAAAGAAAAATGAATACAGATAAAAGATGAACGTTACATATGCGAGACTTGAATACGTGGCAAACACAAAATGATAGGCTACTAAAAAGATAAATGTCAAATTAAGTTCATCACGTCTACTTATACGATGAGGTTTTAAAATCATAGCTTTGTCAATTAGGTGAGCCTCGCGTGCCTTTCTGACAGAGTTTCGGTTGCTACTGATTAGTTCTAGGGGAATAAGAAGGACGTCGTCGACAGGGTGATCGGCTTGGTTAAAAAATGTTTGGAGACAGGAGTAGGATTAGGAAAGTGGCCATAATTGAGAATGGAGCGGCGATGCTCCCCAGAGCGTTGGTGGAGATGGCGCTTGGTCCCCTCAGTGTACTGCTTGCCGCACTTTTTGCCTTCAATGAGATATATAGATAAAGTTCTTGGATTTACAGTTTAAGGGGTCACGTCGTTTCCCTTTGGTGGAGGTGAAGGTGTAGTTGGCTTAGCCTTGTTTTAAAAATGGACAGGTAAGGCAGCCGGGAGATGGTTTTTCTTGTTGTATGCTACAATCACGTAAAGTCCTTCTAACAAGCAGGTGACGTAGAGGGTGGGACTCCTTTTTTATAAGTAACGATTGGTGGAGACGGAAATATTTGTTTGCAGCGATTGGATGATAGGAGAACGGTGGAAACGTTAGGAAGAGCTGGATTGTATGAGATGACAAAGGAAGTTCCGTTTGAGTTGTTGTTCTTTAGTTGTCGTTTCAAAGTTTCTTGACGTGGTATGATACGTTCCCGGCTTATTTCTTTTTTAAGAAAGTGGCTCCTGTAACCTCGTTGTTCCAGAAAGTTTATAAGTTTATGGCAGCGTTTACTTCGAAAAGTATGTGGTCTGGCTTTCGTTACTTTTAGGGGACGGTAGGATAAAAGTTGCCGAATGCACGAACAAGAAGAAGAAGAAGAGAAAAGGTGAGAAAAGGTGGGGGTGTGTGATGCCCAGCTCCAAATCCTGACCCAATTTCAGGCCAAAAAATGTCATGATCAGACACCCGTTTTCAGACTAGACCTCTAAAATCCATACCTGCCACCAAAACTTACTCAAGAGAGGCCGGGGGCTGTGTCTCCCAAGCATTAAGCTACTACACTGGCCAACGTTCTGAACGTTACAGCTGCAGGAGGCGAATTGCAAGGCTATGCATGCTGTACAAAACACTTAACAACGGCCGCAACTCCAACGGACCCGCCACACCCATCCACTCCACTCATGATCCAAGCAACATGTGATGCGTACAAGTTCAGCTTTTGGTGCTTTGAGCTCCCCCCTAATGAATTGAGTAAAGTGACTTTCATTATTTATATACTGCTATTTTTCATCATGTTTATTTATCTATTTTTTTAAGCCTTTTGCAAAAAGTCTTTATTCAGGATCTTGCAAATGTTATGAATGTAGATGTAACCAGGAGCTTATATCACTAGTGATAGGCTCCTGATGTAGAACACGCATTGGCCAGGAAAACCATCTGCGTTCACGCTGAAGATTCACCATGTTCACATACTAGACGATAATGCACCTTGTTTACCCCCCAAAATTTTGCGTAAACATTGTCTTCAATATCTCTTGGGATGACTGTAATACCTAGGAAAAATTGGAAACAATGGTTACCGTATGTTAAATTTTGGTGGGTAAACAAGGTGCATTATGGTCTATGTTACGCGGGTAATCTTTTAGAGGACAGGTAGCTTGCAAAACCAAACTGAACGCAAGGTTGTCGGAACAGCAACAAGAAGATTTATTCCAAAAAATGAACGTAGTTTCCATGAAGTAAAACTTTACAACAGCTCGTAACTCGTTAAACTTACACGGCCTCCGCCAAATGCACTTAACTTGATAAACTTACACGGCCTCCGCCAACTTGAATAAACACTGCCCTCGTCACACTCAGACTAAACACGACTAACGTCAAACTCTCTTCGCTTGTGAAAACTAGTTAAAACTTCGTTCGGACTTGCCTACTTATATACTTTCACAATAACATTCTAGAACTTTCTAGATAGTCTAATTATAGAAAGATTACAAAATATACCGCTTTAGAAAAACGCTTACACAAGATCCTAAACAAACTATGAACTAGCCTGCGTAGCAAGCGTTTCTGTGCGGTTTAGGAGCAAAGAACAAGGAACGAGAGTCAAAGATCGCGCGAAAAATGGTGCAAGTAAAAGAGCGGGAAGGGGGTGAGGTGTGTATTTTCTCTTCTCTTTTCGCAAAAAATCTCAACAAAGCACGATACTTGAACATCTCCGGAAATCTCCTACCACTTTTTAGCACTAAAGGTTCCCTTCTTGAGGAGAAATAAAGCCACCAACTCCAGTACTTCAACCGATCAATTTTCAGCTGCAACGAAAACCCTTGTATTAGGTAATTTATTCAAGTTTGAAAGATTTGCCATCACATTCGCATGAAGATTTTGCAATTGGGGATAATGAAAAGAATAAGACGATTGTCATATTTTCTTCATCTTTATCCCCACTGTCGTAAACTCCCGTGCGAATGCGATGGTCTAGTCTAAAAACCTGAATAAATTACCAAGACGTACCGAGAGGGCTTATAGTGCAGCTGAAAAATAGACGTTTAGAAGTACTGGAGTAGGTGGCTTTATTTCTCCTCGATACGGAAACTTGCGACGCTAAAACCTCTTGAGAGTTTTTCGTAGATAACATAATTTACCTTGTTAAGATAGGTTTCGCAAAGAGAGGGACAAATACAAAGTAAGTTTGGTAAATAGAAATTCTCTTATCTTGCTCTGCATTCAGCATAAAGTTGTCCTTCTTTATTGTGAACTGTATTCGCAGTATGTTTCTGATTACTCAGTTTCTTGCAACTGAAGCTTTGGGCAAGAGTACCCTTGCAGAGCAGCTGACAAATAATAATTAACTAAAAGACAAAAACTAGAGAGTTCTGAGGCTTATTTGCCGAAGTCAGAGAAAAATCTGTCAAGGTTTCGAAATTATTGACATTTTTTGCAAAAATGCGGTTTAAAACATATGCCGATATCTCAGACGTTTTTAGACCTGCAAGAAATTAAATAACATTTTCTTTAAAATTCGACCACTCTTTGTTAAGGCTGCCAAAAATCATGGAAATCGGTTAAACCATTCCTGCCGAAAAACGCGATTCAACAGCATGTAACCAACGCGCATGTAAATAGGTTCCAGTCAGTGCGCACGAGCGTCACCTATCTGGTCACGTGCAGAACCAGGCGTGATTGTACGGAATGTACCATAAAAAAAACTACTCAGTGGGCGCGATCCATTCAACCAAAATTCAGACCGGTCCGACCGGGAAAAGAGGACCACCTCAAAAGGTGGACCTGTTTTTTCGAAACTTTTCCGGTTGGACCGAACCGATCCATTGAGTTTTGGACCGAAATTTCCGGAAATTTTGGTTGAATGGATCGCGCCCAGTCAGTCTCGGGATAGCCTACGCATTTCCGGTCGTCGGAAATGCGTCTGCGCTTCGCAGGCTAGTCTCGGGACAAATATACCAAAGCCGAAACACGAATTCAAAGAGAACTGAAAACAGCTACTCTAGCTTGGTTAATTTATAAAGGTTTCTCTCTAGCTCCGAGATTACTCTGGCAAAATGATAAAAAATGCAGTTTCATCGTGATGTGGTTGCATAACTTTCTTGCAAAGAATAGCTATGACGCAATTTTCCAGAAAGTTCCAGAAAGTTCCAGAACGAGGCAAAACCGCATAAATTCAGAGCACGTGTACAATAACGTCATTTAACTCAGCGAGCCGGCTTCGTCGATAGAGAAGAGGTTGTGTAAGATTTTTTCATTCGTTTTCTCAGATCCAAAATGCCTGCCCCTGCCGTAGGAATCGACCTCGGAACCACCTACTCTTGTGTTGGGGTTTTCCAACATGGAAAGGTTGAAATTATCGCTAATGATCAAGGAAATCGAACTACCCCAAGTTATGTCGCTTTCACCGACTCTGAAAGACTCATTGGCGATCCAGCGAAGAATCAGGTCGCTCTCAATCCGTCAAATACGGTTTTTGGTGAGTTGCTTTGTAAATTAATTTTGAGAGAACTTAAACAAAATTTCTTTCTTTTACCCTTTTGCTGTGAAACAGAATTAAAACACGTTCAAAGAGATGTTTTGTGCTCTCGAGCCCAAGCGCTTCGATTTGCTGACGAAACTAACTTATTTATTTCAGATGCAAAGCGTTTAATCGGAAGAAAATTTGAGGAGACCTCTGTCCAAAGCGATATGAAACACTGGCCGTTTAAGGTGAGTTAAATCTTGCAAAAGGTTGTACGACGAGGTGAAAGCAAAGAGCGCTCGCATGCAGGCTGGTGGCGAAAGGGTGCAGTTGGAGAATTCGGTGCGGTTTTGTCCCGAGCTTCGCCACGATTTTTTGGTGTTTCTTTTTAACGCTTGATACTCTTTGTAATCAAAGAAAACCGTTTAAAAGTGGTTTAGTTTTATTGAAAATTTATGTACTGCGACTGGTAAACTATAAATTTACGTGTTTGGATGTCGATGGCGAGGATGGAAACGGATTGCAACTTCGAAAAAAAAATTGGGCCAACTTTTAAACTTCTGTGTCATTGAAAACGTGACCTAAAGCCGATCATACTTTGTGTTCCCCGGACAAAATCATCTGACATCTTTCTTTTTAGAGTTGCATAACAAGTATGAAAAAAGATGACAGAGAATACTTAGTTCTAGAAAATTGTTCTAGAAAATACAGTGCAGTTTTGATTCCTGCCCCGGGGGCCCCACTCACATATTTTAATGACGGGGGGGTCCGAAGGATTTTTTTGGGTCTGACATTTCGGCCAAAAGGGATTTTTTTGGGTCTATAAGGGACGCCGGGATTTTTTTGGGTCGCGAAAACAACAGAGGGATTTTTTGGGGTATTGTATTTTTCATCAGCTCAAATCAAAAATAACATAAGCACAATTTATAGTTTTGTTTTTGACCAAAGCCAAAGATGAAGTTGGCATGTTTTAGCTTTCCGGAAGTTAAATAATAAAATTTGCTGGTGCAAAAACACTGAGGGATTTTTTGGGCAATGCTAAAAAAAGTAGGGATTTTTTTGGGTAGACAAATTTTGAAGTTGGGATTTTTTTTGGGTATAAAATATGAACCTCTGTCGGACCCCCCCATCATTGAAATATGTGAGTGGGGCCCCTGGGATTCCTGCTCTATGGCTTATTTGTTTGGATGAGAGATCTTCATTTTTTTAGCTTTCTGTTTAGTCTTGCAGTCGACTCTCTCTTAACGGACACCTCTATAAGATGGACACCTCCCTAAGACGGACACCTAGAGTACTGTTGGTTCCTGCCTTTCTCTACTCCCTTTATTTGACTCTCTACAAGATGGACATCTCTCTAAGACAGACACTTATTGCCGGTCCCAAAGGTGTCCGTCTTAGATTGAGTTGACTGTATACATGTATTTATATAAAAATATCTCGTGCTTCAAATCCCCATAAATATGGTTGGTCATTTTGTTTTCTATTTCAGGTGATTAGTGAGGGGGGAAGACCCAAAATTCAAGTTGAACACAAAGGAGAAACTAAAACATTCTATGCTGAAGAAGTAAGTTGAAGCATTTATCTTGGTGACCATGTTTTTTTAACTCCATTTTCACCACAAGATACTGAATTGTTGAAATACTTGATCCTTTCTTTAGCGCAAGTTTTAAAGAGAAGAATGCTCTGCATTATTTCTAATAGTTAACATCCTTTTTTTCTGTGGTACAGATTTCCTCTATGGTTTTGACCAAAATGAAGGAAACAGCAGAAGCTTATCTTGGGGATAAAGTTACCGATGCTGTTATCACCGTACCGGCCTATTTCAATGATTCACAGAGACAAGCTACCAAAGATGCTGGTATGTAAGCTTATTTTTGAATCAAAACAGTGCAATACTGGTCTTGAAAGGGTTAACCATTAGTTATCTGGCTATGGTTGTTCAAATGCTGGAAAGTGCCATTCACCGTATAAATTACTGTGCAATGGATAAATACTAAGAAAAACCAATTGCCCTATCCAGTGGATAGTGTTATTATTCACCTTTCAAACAATAATTTGGGTCCTGTATTATAAACCTCGATATAACAAATAAATGTCAATATGTGACTGAAAGATAGCTATAGGTGAATGAGAAACAGGCCAACAAAGATAATATTTTTGTACAGTAGTTTCAAGCAGTCTTGTTTGCCTGTTCTTGTGTTTCTAGGGTCATAGCCATGTAAAGCTCAGAACTGAGACAATAGCTTTGTATACAAAATGTTTATTACAGAACCTGTTCATATCTGGAAATGCTGGGCTTTGGAATAGTACGAAATATTCCAATTTCCTTAAAAGGACCCTATTATTAAAAGAAAATCGCGTCTAGTAGAAAATTTTGGTGATATTTTTTACTGAAATTTCTGGTATCGATTTTATTGATATAATAAATATGCGGGAGAAATTTAAGAAAAATCATTAGAGCAGAAGTCCCTAACTAAAAGTCACTCAAAAATCAGCTGTGAAATTGTTTTGGAATTTCAAAAATAAATTACTAGTAGCTAGAAGAAGCCACCAGTTCGAAATTTTCAGACAAGTAAATTCAACGTTTGCTAATTCTTAAAACAAAAGCCAATTGCCTATCATGCTATTCTTTAAAAGGTACTTTTTAGTTTTAGAAGCACTATAAATGGCTCCAAACCTTGTTCTAATGTCGAATGACTTAATCCTCGACATTTTTAAAATATCCCTAGGCATCTCCTGCCACATACATTTTGACCTATTGCAATGCATCCTCAACGGCTTTTCAAAAGAACTCTAAAAGCGCTGGCTGCAGAAGTCTCAAATTTTGGTTGCAGTGGAAAGCCCTTTGACAGCGATAAACAGCACTTTTGCAGTGGTGCAGAAAATTCACGAATCACGATCTGCGCTGCAAAGAGACTGCAAAGTGGCTTCGAAAAGACAAAGAATGTTGTTACCGGTAATGGCCTACCACTCATTAGTGCAAAAAAAAAGAAATGCAGGTTCCAATAATACAATAATCATGATACATGGTAGTGGAGTTTACAAGTCCTTAGTAGTAGAGTAAAAACCACTAGAAAGTCAAAATGCAACTGATACTTTATCAGTATACATGTGCACACAAAAGCATGTGGCATCCTGTACGAAACTTGCAGCGCTGTACAGCGCCACAAAATCGCTTCAAAATAGCTGTACAGCTAAATTACAGCTGTTCAGCAGCCTTTTAGAAGCCAAACAGCAGCTTCATTTAAGTTGTAGCGGGATGCAAAAGCGCTGTGCAGCTGTTGACGGCTCTTTGAAGCTCTCGGCAGCGGTTTTGCAGCGCAGTTGCCGACTTTCAAATGCTGCGAAGTAGCTGCAGTAACGCTACAATTCAGCTGCGGTCGATGTGACTTTCTTGAGCGCCAATAACATGAATCGCCAGATAAAGCCTTGGCACAGATTGCAGCTTTTATAACGTGAAAACTTAAGAAGTGTGAGTAAGCTTGTGCGCAAGGAAGATCACTTATTGAATAAACCTCCAAATTCTATGCTTTCGGAATAAAGATATCAATAAATTTCATTCCGTGACCGGCGAGTGTGGGAATGTTATTGCTAATTCCCTGGAGACATTCTAGGCCGTAATCTAATTGGTCGGTCCTTTTGCATGAGATCCCATTACATCTCTAGACAAACACATGATCGCCCAAACATTTGCGACCGTTGAATGAAATGCGCAAACATTCTAAGTTTTTTTGCATCTAGTTCTGTTTCGAGATGGAAGTTCTGTTAAAGGTTTTGGATGGAACAGCTCAAACGTATTTGCAAACAATGCACTGAACAGTGACTTCTACGCTAAATATCGACGAATCAAACCAGAGCAAGCAACACAGATACGAGAATCTCAGATGGGGTTCGCACTTACAAGATTCTTATACGCTCGTGGTAATGTTCGTTCCTTAGTCCATTGTAAAATTTAACGACAACCAAAGTAAAATTGGGTTAATTTTTTTCAAAAAAAGTGTAGAAGCTCATGGATCATGGACAAAACGTCAAGGTGAGCAATGTCCAGCTTAGCCCGTTGTAACGAATCAAAATATCATTTGGCTGCTGTCCATGTAAACTTTATGTAGAACAATCGCTGTTATTCTCTTTATTTTTAAAAAAGATAATTTTCAATGTCTGCATGTTAATGCATATTCTTACATTCAGATGAGTGACCGTGATTGCTAAATATTTACAAAGCGAGATTGCTGCAGGTTTGTTCTATGTCAGGTGCTTTTGTAACGTGTACGCATGGATACTAATAAAGTATAAGTTGCATTTTGACTTTCTAGTGGTTTTTACTCTGTTACTAAGGCCTTGTCAACTCCTCTACCATGTAGCATGATTATTGTATTATTGGAGCCTGCATTTCTTTTTTTTGTACTAGCGAGTGGTAGGCCATTACCAGTAACAACATTCTTTGTCTTTTCGAAGACACTTTGCAGCCACTTTGCAGCGCAGATTGTGACTCGGGAGTTTTCTGCACCGCTGCAAAAGCGCTGTTTATCGCTGTCGAAGGGCTTTCCACTGCAGCCAAAATTTGCAGCTGCTGCAGCCCAGCGCTTTTACAGCTCTTTTGTAGCGCTTCTTGAAGCCATTCTGCAGCGCTGCAGCAACGCTAGCCCTGCTCGTTTCGTACGGGATATCACAAATCTGCAACAGTCTCGCTTTGTAAATATTTAGCACAGTCACTAATGTAAATGTAAGAACAGCCATTAACATGCAGACAGTGAAAATTATCTTTTTAAAAAATAAAGATTAACAGCGATTGTTCTACATAAAGTTTACACGAACAGCAGCCAAATGATATTTTGATTCATTGCAACGGGCTAAGCTGGACATCTCTCACCTTGATGTTTTGTCCATGATCGTCTTTGACACTTTTTTTCATGAGAGAAATCAACCCACTTTTACTTTGGTCATCGTTAAATTTTACAATGGACTAAGAAACGTACATTACCATGAACGTATAAAAATCTTAAACGTTAAGTGCAAACCCCAGCTGAGATTCTTGTATCTGTGTTGCTTGCTCTGGTTGGATTCGTCGATACTTAGTGTAGCTATGATGCCCATGTCTGGGAACTGGTCTGTACATGCATGTACTGTAGATCAAAACAAAATAATCAAGAAAAAACTACCTATTCATTGAAGGAAGGAGTGACAAAAATTTCAGAGTTGTAAATTTATTCACGGGCAGTATTTTTGGGGTAATTTTATTTTGCACCGTAATGTAATTCAGTTCACAGGCATGGGCATCATTGTAGTTCATCCCCCCTGGGTTAGGTGTGAATTCTTCGCAGAACTGCTACTTGTGCTCATTTTGTAGTCAAAAACAAAGGTGCTGGACAATTCTATCTGAGCTCTGATATAAGGTAGCATCCAATCGCAATACCTTTTTCCTGAGTTGGAAGCAACGAACAGCAGTAAAAGTCATTGAAAATGCATTGCAATACATCAATGTATGCAGCAGGAGTTTGAGCCAAAACTGCTAAGGGATATTTCAAAAATGTCAAGGAACAAGTCGTTCTACTGTATGGCAAGGTTTGGAGCCATTTATAGTGGTTCTAAAACTAAAAAGTACCTTGTAAAGAATTGCATGATAGGCAATCAGCTTTTGTTTTAAGAACTAACAAACATTGAATTTACTTGTGCCGAAACTTCAAACTGGTATCTCCTTCTACCTGATAGTAATTTATTTTTGAAATTCCAAAACAATTTCACAGCTGATTTTTGAGCGACTTTTAGTTATGGACTTCTGCTCCAACGATTTTTCTGAAATTGCTCTGGCATATTTATTATACCAATTGACCACTCTAGTATATACCACAACATACCATAATGCTCTTTGTTTGTGGCCCCAAAATTTTGCATAAGCATTGTCTTCAGTTTCTCTTGGGAAACAATGCTTAAATGCAAAATTTTGGGGTGACAAACAAAGAGCATTATGGTATTTCTGGACTGGTAAATTAAAGCCGATACAAGAAATTTCAGTAAAAAATATCAGTAGTATTTTTTACTAGACGTGATTTTCTTTGAACAGTAGGGTCCTTTTAAGCGCCAATTTAGTAACATGTATTTACCATCGATGAAATTGAAATATTTCATATGATTGCCGAACGGTGTCTGTTGTTATTTTCAAAGTTTCTCAGCCATTGCGTTAAAAACGGAAAAGTTATGACAAAAACTTGGTCACAGCTAAGTGCGCTTGTATTAATGACGGAGCAAGCTTAAGATACAGTATAATATCTGGGCTGCCTCTACTGCTGTCAAGTGTCTTGACCTGATAGAAAATGCCGGTGTTCTGATAACAAGCAGTTCTCCTGCCAAACAGTATTTTGTTACTAAATGAACATAGAATCAAAAGAACCACCTTGTTGTTGTTTACTTCCCTGCCTGCAAATTGTTTATACTGTCGTCAGCAACTTGAAATGTTTGTGACTTCCCTGCATTCTATCAAAAGTGTTGTATTTTTCTTGTAGCATGATAGGATTCTGTGACTGACATAGTGGTGTCTTTTTTTTTTCAGGAATAATTGCTGGTCTCAATGTTCTTCGTATAATTAATGAACCCACAGCTGCAGCCATTGCTTATGGACTGGACAAGAAAAGTGGTGGTGAGAAGAATGTGCTCATTTTTGACCTGGGTGGTGGTACCTTTGATGTTTCTGTTCTCACCATCGAGGATGGCATCTTTGAGGTCAAGGCAACTCAAGGAGATACGCATCTTGGAGGTGAAGATTTCGACAATCGCATGGTTGACCACTTGATGAAGGAATTTAAGAAGAAAAACAAGAAAGATATCTCTGGCAACAAGCGGGCAATGCGTCGTCTGCGAACAGCCTGTGAAAGGGCCAAGAGGACCCTGTCTTCAAGTCATCAAGCAAGTATTGAGATCGACTCACTCTTTGAGGGCATTGACTTTTATGTCTCAATAAGCCGTCCGAAATTTGAGGAACTAAATGCTGACTTGTTCCGTGGTACTTTGACACCAGTAGAGAAGGCGCTGAAGGATGGAAAGTTCCAAAAGAGCGAAATCCATGAAGTTGTCCTTGTTGGAGGGTCGACTCGCATTCCAAAAATCCAAGAGCAATTGAGTGATTTCTTTGATAAGAGGGACTTGAACAAGAGCATCAATCCTGATGAGGCTGTAGCTTATGGTGCGGCCGTACAGGCAGCTATCCTGAAAGGAGACAAACATGAAGCTGTGTCAGACCTCCTTCTCTTGGATGTGGCTCCCTTGTCCCTTGGAATCGAGACAGCTGGTGGTGTTATGACACCACTTATCAAACGCAACACTACGATTCCAACAAAGAAGAGTGAAACTTTCACCACATACTCTGACAACCAACCCGCTGTGTTGATCCAGGTTTATGAAGGTGAGCGAGGCATGACAAGGGACAATCATCATCTTGGAAAGTTTGAGCTGACCGGCATCCCTCCGGCTCCACGTGGTGTACCACAGATTGAAGTCACATTTGATGTTGATGCCAATGGAATCATGAATGTTTCTGCCAAAGATAAAAGCACTGGAAAAGAGAACAAGATTGTCATCACAAATGACAAAGGTCGTCTGTCCAAAGAAGAAATTGACCGCATGGTCAGCGATGCAGAGAAGTTTAAGGCAGATGATGACAAGGTGAGGGAAAAGGTTCAAGCCAAGAACAGTCTGGAGAGCTATGCCTACAGTATGAAGAGCACAATTGAGGATGACAAAGTGAAAGACAAGATCAGTGAAGAAGACAAGACAGCCATTGCAGATAAATGCAAAGAAGTGATTGAATGGCTGGACCAAAATCCATCTGGTGAAAAAGAAGATTATGAAGCTAAACAGAAGGAGCTAGAGAAGGTTTGCAACCCTATTATCACCAAGCTTTACCAGGGTGCTGGCGGTGCTGGTGGAATGCCAGGTGGAGCACCTGGTGGTATGCCTACTGGAGGGTTTCCAGGTGCAGCTCAGCCTGGTAGCGCAGGCCAAGAATCTTCTGGTCCCACCATCGAAGAAGTTGATTAAATTGTGACATTTGCCAACTTTATTGTATTGACTTCATGGACTTAAGCTGTTGACCAGTTATTGAGTTGTAATGTACATACAGTACACACACAAGTTACTGTTGAAAGCTTACATTATGACAAGACTAAATACCTTGCCTTTATATTGCATGAAAAATTTCGTTTTGTATTTTACAACTTCTGATAGCTTGCCCTTTACGTTACTATGACGGTTTTGAGTGAAATATATGCAGTTACTCTTACAAAGTTTGTTGACTGGTTGGCTTCCTGATGGCAGTTTTACAGTTAACACCCACTTCAAAAACTTGCCAAAAAGAAAAGAAATCAGCGTTTAATGAGTGTCTTTGTATGTGATAAAGTCATGGCTAAACTTTACGCCCATTTTTTTTAGACCAAAGTAACCCCAAATCTAAAGAAATTATTACTGCAAGAATGAGTTGATCTACTGTATATCAAAGGTTTTCACGCCGTTCCAAAAACTCGCAGTCGTGTGTTATCAGGTTTTAGGACTCGGCTTTTCCTCAGGTTTTTAAACCTGATAATACACTCCTGCATAAAGGGGAGACCTGGCTTCGGTTGTTGAAAGGTGAACAGAGCTCTCCACTAAGTTTTTTCAATGTCTAACCAAATTATAGGTTACTTCGGGCTGAACGCTAGAAAGTTGACCTCAATTTATTATGCATCAAAGGACCCATTTTCCTTGAAATTTCAAGGAGGTTGCTGGCTCTTACTTTATCAACCCAATCATTCATATAACTGGCTGATATGTACCCACCGTCTTTATCCCCTAGACTTTCAAATGGCATGTAGTTCCAGTATGAATACCCCCCCCCACCCGCCTCCCCCAAAAAGCAGAACAAATAAGAGGACCCATGCAGCCTGATATCCCACCTAAATCCTATGTATGATAACCTATCAACCTGGGGCCAGTCGCATATAGTCTATCTTTACGTGCTACATAAGAGTTAACGGCAACCCTCCCGACATTAACAGTTCGGTGTTTTTTACGACATGACCCTGAGATGCTGAAATATGAAGTTGTTTCTTGTATGCACGGGGGTGAGGTTGAACAGAGGGTGAGGGCGTAATATGTTTATGCCTCTGTTATTGAATAGTGCTGATTTCTAATGCCTTCTCGCGGTACGGGCGAGCGAGGGTCAGAAAAACTCCTTTAAAAACAGCATTCCTTTTAAGTATTGATATCTGAGGGCACGTAAGGGAGGCTTGCTAGAGGGGTGCCCCTGAGGTCTTTTAACCCTGATCCTTCAAAGATAAGAGACCTTTTTTTCATGTCCCTGGTTCGTTTCGATTTCCCATTATCACGGTACAGGAACTGGATCGTGGAATTAAATTCTTTTGAAACATTATTCTTGGAACCTCAAATGTAGACTGCTCACCGCCAGCCATCGCACTCTTAAAAGGCTTCTGGTTGAAAAAGACGCACAAAAATTCTTAAAATGTTGCATAACGATGCTTATGCAAAATTTTGTTGGGATAACTAAGAGTATTATGGTTTTTTTGAAAAAGGCCTATAGTGAAATTTAATTCAACCATACCCTTGCAGCAGTGGCATCTACCCGCTTGGACCAAACAAGGGAGTGTTAACACACACCATCGTCTAGTGATAGTACACCTAAGAGACATGACAATAATTTAGTGTTGTTAACAGTACTTGCAGCTCAAAGAATAAGAAGTTACTTTCCGCTCCTCTTAGTTTTCTACAAAGTGGAGTCCACTAGACCCACGCGGGTATTCCCTTATATGGCCTACACGGGGATGTGCCGCGGTACAGGCTATGGTTTTTGACCTCTCCAGTAGCTGTCCTAAACAGGGTATAATTATATAATTACACGACAGGGTACCGTATTTCCTCGAATAATAGCCGGGGTGATTATTTCTTTTTTATCACAAAAAAGGGGCGATTATTCGAGGGAAGGCGATTACTTCAAATATTGCTCCCTGGAAGTTAAATAAACTGGACCTGATTTTCAAGTTTTTTAGTCTTTCCGGCACTGATCAGTTTTGCTGGATCTCATTGCACCTCAATTTGGGGGCGATTATTCGAGAGGGCGGGGAGGGGCAATTAATCGAGGGACGGCTATTATTCGAGGAAATATGGTATATAATTTTGTACGAGTACGAATTATAACGAGGGTGTTGCCTACAGAAACAGGTTAATCCTAATCCAGGATAGCTTGTGTACAGACGCCCCCTTGAGTGGATGGGGCCGGGTGTCTGTACATAAGCTAACATACAGGGTATGTATTTTAGGTTTGTTTGTCCTAACAGGGAACCCTCAGCGGCTCACCTACACCCTGTATACCCAAACGTTGCTCGAGTATCCCCTCCCACCCCAAAACTAGACCTTTCTCGGGACATAACCAAGACTGGTGTTCCCTAACCTTCTTCCCCTTATGTAAACCTGTGAAGCAGGGTTTATGTATAGCTGGTAGTCAAGCTGGTATCCTCTTTTTTCTACAGCCTCGTTCCCAGGGTTCTCTCCTACCCGCTGTCACAGCGTTTTGGGCATCCCTGCGTTTTGGGCATCCCCATTCCCAAATCCCTAGCGTTTTGGACATCCCCTTCTCATATTACTGCAGCGTTTTGGGCATCCCCCGGTACCCTCCCGGGATGCCCAAATCCCTAGCGTTTTGGTCATCCCCTCCAAAAAATGCTGGATTTCGCGGGAAAATCGAAAACGTTTTAGATATGGCTTCCGCTAAATATAGAGATCTTTTCCAGTATCTTGAAAAGAAGGCTTATCGGGAAGTTCTTTACAAAGCAAAAAAAAAATTTGCCAAAAAGTTCGAGTATGACTCAAAATTAGAGTCCTTGTTCTACGTGGCCAAGGAGAAGGATGGCACAGCGCTTCGACGACTTGTTATCACCGAGGAAGAAAAAGCGAGGGTCTTCGAAGCCGGTGCCACTCTGCTCCTTTCTCTGGACACGCCGGCCGCGATAATACTTTTTGCACCCTGTGAAGGTTGTTCCCAAGGTGTGGTACTTGGTGGGAATTGATTTAATAGAAGCCCCTACTACATCTCAAAACGGCAACAGATTTCTTCTGTCCCGTAGGTGCAAGAGGCCTCTGTATAAATTGTGTGACAGTCTTTCCTGTGTCAAGTAGCGCTGCGGGGTTAAGTTGTACAGGCCTCAAATGTCACGCATACTATGAATTCAACACCTCAAAACGCAGTTTTATTCATGTTTGTCTTTTGATTGCTTTGTTTAGTATTCTTGTTTTTGGCTGTTTGGAATCAGACGATCGCATCTTCCGGCGATTGCCGCATTTCTCGCTGGTAAACAGTTCTATTAAATAAAATTGAAGCTTTGCAAACAATGAAGCGTTGTACAGCGAAGGGATGTTATGCGGTTGTAAATTTCAGTTTCGTCATGTTTTGAGCCAACGTTTACTGCCAATGGGTTTTTTTTCTGCGCAATAAACCCGACAAACGGTGTCAGACGATATAATTCTAACATGCATCTACACTATTCAGCCGTAAATTCGTGATTGACAATCCCGACTTTTCCCCAGTCTGAAATAATTTAGGCAAAGTCGAAGCGATCAGCGTTTTGAGCATCCCCCACCGGGGATGCCCAAAGCGCAAGGGATATGGGAATGGGGATGCCCAAAACGCGGGGATGCCCATATCACTGTGACACCGCCCTACGGAGCGAGAGATAGGAGAGAACCCTGGGAATGAGGTTGTTTTTTCTAAAGATTTTGTTTTGAAAATTTAATTCAGGTGCCCACAAATTTTGATGCCAGGACTTGAGTGAAACGGGCACCCGGCCGAGACGTGGGGTCTTCTCATATTCACGGGGTGGGGCTCGGGGCTCTGGGAAAGGAAGGGCATGGATAATAGAAAGACTCCATGGGAAAGGTAAATCGGAGTACTTACTTGTTCCCAGTTTCTCCGGGCTATCACTCAAAATGGCGACGCTCGCGTGATGGCGGTGTGCGTTCTCAGACCTTTTGCTCGTTGTTTTCGGAATTTTCAAACTGGTTTACGTGTTGTGCAAGACAGAAACGTTCACAGAAAGGTTGCTGCAACTGTTGAAGCATTAGAAAAATTGTATGCTGAGCGAAAATGTGTTATAAATGGTAGGAGATCTTACATAAGCTCAATAGTGAGTAATTATGTCTGCCTCTAAAGTTAGCTTATCATATGAAATAATGATACGAAAATGAAAATTTTGACTGCTCACGTAGATCTTTATATTTGAATACGACTTTTTTTTTAAAATTCAACCATTATAAACGTCAGAGAAATTTTTTTTGCGATTACTTCTTTCACATTAATTCATTGAGATGATTTTACAAGTTTTTTGCATTCATTTTGCAAGACTTTTTTGATGGCAATCATAAGTTAACGTGGCAGGAAATTAATTAATTTTTAGTTTTAGACAATAGTGTGAAACAATTGCTGGAAGTTACTGACATGTACAGATCGAGACTTCCTGCAGTTTTTTTGGATGTGCGAAACCTAATGCTTGGTATTCTTTGTTGGGGGGGGGGGGGTACTCCTGGGAATTCTTGCTAGGGGTGGGCCATGCAGTTTCCCAAATCCTGACCCTATTTCCACACCTGTTTTCAGACCAGATCTCTAAAATCCATCCCTGTTTTCATACCTGGCCTTTAGGTAGAAATTATGTCATCATTACTTACGGTAGAGCTCAAACAAAAAAAATTCTTCAAATCCATTTTGAATTTACCTATTTCCCTTTCCTTCTTTGAAACAATAAATTAATACATTCATACACTCCCATAGTTCCCTCGAAAACCATACCTGATTCCAGACCAAAATGGGCAAAATTTATCTATACCCATTCTCAGACCAAAAAGGCCCAAAAACCCTATCCTTTGGGGTGGCACATACCTATATGGTGAATGTGAGGGAGTAACCCCGCCCCTCTCACGCCTTATTCATGATACCCATCTTTGCACACGCTTAAGGACTGAACGCAATGGTCTAAAAATGATGCGATATGGTTTCACAGGGAGCAAACAAGTCATAAACTTTGCCAATTCACAGTCAAGTTTGTCTCTCCTGGACAACAAAAAAGGAAGAACTTTCCATCTTAGAGACATTTGCAAATTATGGGTGGAGGTAATCATTGTTACCTTTGTGGATGCAGTAGTGACCATAGATGTCCTCACAGCAAGCAATAATGATGTAAAGTTAACTTGTCGAAACGCGAACTGTACATTTTCCCAGGGGGTACTACAAGTGACGGAGATGATCTAAGATTTTTTTGAGTTTAAAAGTTTTGATTCTGGGATTTTTTTGGGCAGGAAAATTTGGCAAGTATTTTTTTGGGTGGCTTGATTTTAGTAGGGATTTTTTCAGGTATTCAAAACAATCTGAAGATTCATGGTAGTGCCCATGTATCCTAGCCGTGTATTTCTGCAAATAAAGTACAACGAAACTTGTTTTGCTTTCTGGAAATGTTTAAGGCTTGGAAATTTGGCATGGAATTTTTTTGAGGCTAATTTTTGGTCCAGTTATTGGGTACATTAACAAAACTAAATTAATGTCTTCTTGTTTTGAGAGGATAAACAAACTTGATGACAATTGCTAGTATTAGCAATTTTTATTATTTGTTTCTGTAAAGATGGGGGGTACTGTAAATAAGGTCTATTGTGTACACATTAAGGAGTATGGTTTTTAATAAAGAGCTACTTCAATTTTAGATCTCTAGCATGTCTTTGATTTAGATTCTTAACTGCTCAACCTAATGCATAAATTATCATACCATATTAATTTTCTTTTTAACATTCTTATGCCTCAAACTATAATTTATTAATTTGAAGTCATAAACAGGCATATGTTTGGAGAGAACAAAATTATATAATATAATATAAAATAATTATAAGATATATAATATTCGGTACCTGGAAGAAGTTCCAATTTATGGACCTTTGATACACTATTTAATTCTCCTTTCAAAGCCGAGCATTTTATTTTTAAATTAAAGGGAGAATTAGCAGCTCATTAGTGGTCATTTAGGACTATATTCCTTACACCCGGCCCTCTTCATTAATGGGATCAAATTTATAACTTAGGGCCTGTTTACATGGAGTGGGGGACCCCGGTCTAGTGGGGTTGGTTTCTTTTGTTTTCATGCTCTGGGGGACACAAAACAAAAGAAACCTACCCCACTAGACTGGGATCCCCCACTCCATGTAAACAGGCCCTTATTGGTTATTTCAAGTGACATGTTCAAATTTCATAGGCCTGGGACAGTTTAAGATGCAGAGCAATCTATTATTGTTCTGCATATTTTATCAGTCCATGAAATTTCAGTAAAAATTTGCCCTTGGAAATCAAACCAGGTTTCATGTTATAATAGAGATGTAAAATGACAGGTGACATTTTCGCTGAGAAGATTTGGTTCTTTTTGGCCAGATATATCGTGGTCAGAAAATGGCTTGATTTGCTTCAAATGGCGTTTTGACAAAACTTACCGGGGAGTGAATATGTTTTAGTTCACTATATATCTTATGGTACAGGCCTCAGTTCTGCAGAAAGGTGGATACTGAGTGCTATTTACCGGACAAATTTGATCCAGTGGATAGGGAACTTGGTTTCCAAAATGCGCTTATTGTATAGCCATTTGTCTGGTGGATAAATCCAGGTTTTGAACAACTGAAGCTTTTTTATAGTATCTGACATCCTCATGTTCTTTCACAGATTGGAAGGTAATTTCCTTTGTTTTTACTTCATGAATTATTAATAAGCTTCTCTTTTCTTTTTCAGAGTCAACAAATCCTACTGTTGTAGATGAGCAAGCAATCTTTGCCAACAATGAACTTGGCATGCGACACATTGATGTTTATGGATTTGACTATGATTATACGCTGGCCTCTTATTCCACTGCACTACATTTTCTAATTTATGACTTAGCTGTAAAGGAACTGATTTCTACTTATGGGGTAAGAATTTAGTTGAATTTATATGATTGTTTTATTTAAGAAAGGAGAAGCTCCCATCCAGAACATTCAGGAAAAGCAGCTGTAACACCAACTCCCCCTTAAAAAAGTTGTTTCACGAAGATACTTAATTATTCTAGATATCCTAAAACAGGTTTTTGAATCATTTGGGAAGATCCTTGTTTGGTAACCCTAAAGACAGGGCAGCTGCAAAAGAGTTACTCGTAGATGCTTCCTTTTGATTAAGTCCAAACCTTAATCTTCAGAGATTCCAGGGACTATTTATGTTCCAGAGCACTGTTTGACCACTTCACCATCCCTACATAGCATATACAGTTTAACCTCCTTCATCGGGGATGGGTGGGGGGGAGGTTTAGGGAAGTTTGCATAGATGAAGAGCTTCTTATACAAGAAAAAACGTTTTTGAGGCTATGCTGTGAGGAAAATTGCAGGGAGCACACCCTTCTAAGCATGAACCTGTGAAATCAATGGTTGGCCCAGCATTGGATTTGTATGAAAAAGCTAAAATTTCCTAGTCGCTCAAATTAAGCAAAAGTAAGGGGCCTTAATGTGCAAACCAGCTACTGCTAGAGCACAGCCCTGGATTTGTTTAAACTGCCCCTGTTGGTTGTCTGTCCCAGGTTTAAACCCGAAGCCCATCATCTCAACAGTGTCAACTGTGCTGTGCTATGTTTTACTGAAACAAAAGCAAAGTACAAATATATAATTAAAAAAAAAAAAACAGTTGGTAATGCCTGATTTCAATACCTTTAGTATCCTAGAGGAATCGAGGAAATGAAATATGACCCTGACTTTGCCATAAGAGGACTTCATTTTGATACAAGTAGTGTAAGTATTGACCAATAATAATTAACATTAACAACTTAGTATTGATTATTAACCCTTTAAGTCCCGTGATTGACTAACTACAGTTTTCTCCAAACAATATCAATACATAATCAAGAGAAAAGGGTATAAAAACAAAATTAATAAACCAATCATTTACAGGAAAATTGATTGATCTGTTATCAATTTCTACCAGTCACTTTTAAGAATTTGTAACTGGATTTTGGGGCTTATGGAGGGTTAACAGACCTCTATGAGGAATTGAGCAAAGAAAGATCCATCAAGGGAACTTTGCAACCTAAATCACAGGTTTGGTTCTAGAAAAGGGGGAGGTGAGGTTTGAATCCTCCATGGAGGATTGGGGATATTTTCTGGAGCAACACGTAACTCCAGCTAAAACCTAGAGTTTTTTAATATACTGAAGAAGAAAATGAATAAATAAGCTATTTAGCCCCTATAGAGGCATGATGAGGTTTCCAAGTCAAATTATTGTAGTTATATTTTGTGCAGACAATGATATTTGGTTATGATCCTTTAATGTTGCCAGTGTTGTTATAATTAGACATTTATTTTAGTTGTCATACATCCTCTGTAAAGGCTGGTTTTCACCAGTGATGAAGTTGGAATGTGACTTGTAAGCAGAGTCATAAGAGCACTTATGGTCTAGTGAAAATCAAAAATCGGAGTGGTAAGTGGCGTCAAAAGTGTGACAGAATCGGAGTCAGAAGAATCAGAATGTTTCCATTTTCCCCTGACTCCGCTTACAACCCCCATCGCTTACTTTAATATGTGAAAACTAGATTGTTGGAGTCTGAAGCAGAAGCAGAAGGATAAACCAATCACAATGCACATTCCTACGCTTTGTGATTGGTTGTCAGTTCTTTCCCTTCTGCTTGCGACTCCGATGACCCAGTTTTCACTTGATCGTAAACGACGGAGTCATAAGCAGAATCAGAATGTTGTTTTCAAGTTGTACACTTCTGATTACGCCACTGACTCAGACTCTGTCCTTAGTGAAAACCAGCCATAAGCGCCCCGGAGGCTTATCTATTTGACGTGAGGGGAGATAATTTAATTTAGCGACAATAATGTGACAGTTCTCCATGAAAAAGTGAATGCAAAGTGGCAATCCCCAGGTACATGAAGTTGGGGGGGCGGGGCTTAATAGAGAATTTATGGTAATATTTTTTGACTGAGCAGCTCTCATTTTTTTTCACATTAATTGTAAGATTGTGGTAAACATGAGCTTCTTGTTGGTAACTGTCAGCTCAGTCACTTGCTGGTTTACTTGTAGGGTTTCCTTCTTAAAGTTGATGCCTTTCACAACATAATGTTAGGTTCTGTTTACAGGTATGTTTATTGAACACTGTAGCTACTTTATTATTGCATTAAATTATTTCATGTGGTTGCATACTAGAAATACTCATGTCTGCAACCCACAGAGGGACAAGGGGCCATTTGAAATGTAGAAGAAAGATTAGCTAGAGGGTGCCAATTTTTCTTAAGTGAAGTTTGAAGCTCAACTAAAGGAAGATGTTTTAAGAGTGGTAGGATGAAGACGTCAGATGATTCAAACCAAAGTCTTCATATATTCTTGAGCAGCACCTTTTAACAGTGAAATGTTTCACTTTTTCAGGGGATTACAGCCAGTGCCCAATGAAGAAGTATTTAAAATTTATGAAGGAACACATCTTGCTATAACAAAAATAAACCCCTCAAATTTCCTCAACGTAAGTTCAAATGAGAAATTGAATTTTTCACTCTTTTTGGGAACAGTTAGAAAACAATGATGATAAGTAATATTTAAGACAGAAGACATATACATGTATTTATTAAAATAATGAGATAACATTAAATTATTTTTTCGATATACAGGTTTAAAATATTTGTCATTGTAAATGTCATTTCATAGAAAAAATGTCAGAATGCTTAGAACTCAGATTTTTCAGCTATTTAAATGTTATATTCTTAGGCTTATTTCAGACTAAGGGCCGGGTAAAACTCACAAAAAAAAAATGAAAAAAATGCAATAATTATTGTATTGCAGACACTTGACATATTATTTACGATTGCATTTTTTCCATGGATATCATTTTCTGTATAATTATGAAATTATTAGAAAATTAATTTTAAACTTTTTTAGGCTTTAGTGTAATTTCTACTTGGGACTGTGTTGCTCAGGTATTAGGGACCTTAAGATCCAATGATAGCAATGGCAATGAGAATGGTAAAAAAGCAATTAATATAGGTTTAACATTTTTGCACCTGCACTATGTGTCATTTTAGGGTCCAAGAAGAACTATGCACCATATGATTGATCTGTTCTCTTATCCTGAAATGGTCCTCTTATCTAATGTTATCGAGGTAAAGCTAAAAAGTTGAGAACTTTTCATCTGTTACTCAACTAAGTTTTGAGAGTTAAATCACATTATTTGTAAATATTTATATTTTTCTTGTAAAACTGAAGTTAACACAGTTTGCAGGGGAAAGTAATTAATGACAAGCAAATATTTACTATGAAATGGCCAAGCTAAAGCAGTGGGTGCCTTCTTACACCCTCCTATCATTTTCTTATACCTTTCATTCAGCTTTTGCACATCCAAATCAACTTTTAGAAATAATAGTCTTTGTGTAGCCAAAAAACGAAAAAACAAACCAAAGTGCCTGCTGCGTAAGCTAGCTGAAGACTGGCACCATTCCTCAAGGCTTTATCAGCATATGCCAGTCTTCTGGCTCTTCCCTCACCCACCCTAATACCTATCTCTCCCTTGTACACCCACCTTCTTTGGTATGACCAGGGTACAGTGGAACCTGGATATAATGAAGGGCCAAGGGACTGGCAAAATTTGTTTGCTACAACGAGGTTTCAGCATATCAAGCTTTTTTTTCATATATTTTACTATTACTGGGGTAAAGAGAATCGTTCGTCATTTGGAGGACTTCATTATGTAAAGCTTCACTATATCGAAGTTCCACTGTATTAATTTCCCAAGTGAGTAAGCATTTTGTTTATGGAGATGTCAAGCAGACTTTCCTGATTTCTATTGGTTGCCCAACTTCTAGAAATTTTAGTTTTTAAGTGAAAAATATCATACTGGAATTTTCTATTCATTAATAAAATAATAAATATAACAAATAAATAATTATTAAATAATAAATAGTGCATACTGCTACTCCTCTTTATATATATTTTTTGTTATGTAGTTTTTTCAGCAGAAAGGTATTCCTTATGATCCTGAGTATCTGTTCAGAGACTGTCAGGTTAGTTTATAATTTTTCACTTCTAATTTTTGCAGGTGTAGCAGTGGGTTTAAGACAACAACTGCAAATCTTGCTTTGAAATCCAGCCTGTAAAGGACTTTACAGCAAGACTCTTGTCATGCTTTAACTTGTTACCCCCCTAAGACCTGAACAATTCACTCCTATATCTAAACCTAGACACTAGACTATTATTTGCGTTATTAGTATCAATGACAAATTCAGTTCATGTGACCCAATGGAGTCACGCAAGTCTTCTAATATCTTGGTTACATGATTAAGCTCCTTCTCCTCCTTCTGTTACAAAAGTTTGCATTTCCAGTGTGTCAATTAATTTAATATTGTTAATGGTGATGGCAATGATGAAGACTATGAGCAGTCTCTTTTTTTTCAGTTGTAGTGAGGGGACTTCATGCACACACTAGACATGAGAAACAAGGGTGGCCTCTCACGCCTCTAATCATGCTATTGGTCTTTTTTATGTTTCGCTCAATGGACTAAAGAAAAAAGAGACTGCTCATAGTCTAGTGATGATGATGATGATGATAATGTAATGTTCAATGTACGGTGTTATGGCTGCAGTTATGTTTTGAGTGTCTTATCTAGCTTTTTTTCTTTAGCAAGCTGTGGAAGCTGTTCATAAATCTGGAAAGATGTATCATGCAGTCATAAGTGACATAGGTAAACCTCTTTTCAATGACTTGTTTAACTTAAATTTCTGGAAATTTTTATGGTGAATAACGAGTGAAAAGGACAGAGATGGAACTTTGATAACCTTCCTGCAAGCGTAAAAGTCTGATAATAGTGCTGGCAGAGTAAAGTTAGGTTATAGCTCATTTCTGATGCAGGCATTTTACAGGGAATTGTATGCCTTCAATACATAACTCCGGAATTTTGGGGGAATTTTAGACATCAAAAAGAATTTTAGAAAATCATGGGAATTTTCGGGAAAAAAAATTAACCAATTCGAGAATTTTAGAGCAATTTGAACTTTCACTTGACATCTTGGCAACATTTCACAGGCAAACACGTTGACAAAACGTTTTTGTTTGTATTCCAACCTACCAAGAGAGGTGTCAGACTGTTCATATCCTACATATACCGTCACATATACCAGTGTCTAGAGCAATGAGCACAGCGGTTTTTCATCAGAGTCATCTACACTACAACTTATCAGCGGTTATTCATCAAAAGGGGACGTACAACTCATTGTTTCTTGTTGCTATAAAAAAACCCCGAAATTTTTAAGAATTTTCGGTAATTTTAGAGAGTTTTTGGAGAATTTTAGACATTTCTAAAAGAATTTTAGAGGTTTTTGCGGGAAATTCCGGAAAGAATTTTAGACAATTTTTCGGGAATTATGTAGCTAAGCCTAACATTTGTTCATTGAGCGTAGAAGACTACATGCAGTTGTGGGAATTCTAAGAACTTTTCGTCCGCCATGTTTTTACAGAAGAAGCAGCATACGTACTAGGCAAGAATCGAGTACGCCGGCCGAGATGTTTAGCCTTTTACCCGTACCAAATCATAATTTCACATCGTTTAGCACGGTACAAAAACGGACGTGTAATTGAGTAATGAATACTGTTTTTTTGGTACGCGTACTACTTCTATCCGAACCGTGTCAGAACTTTTCTGCCGTGTAAAAGGTGCTTTTAAATCAAATTCATGACTCGGCCCGGGTAAGTCATGGAGGACACGCTGGAATTCAAGGTTTTTTTTCAAGCCCCATTCTGTTGTGACAGTTAAACTGGGGACAAGAGCCAATATCTTTGGCATTTATTTCATGTTTTTTGGGGACTTTTGTTCCGTTGACAAAATACAGTGCGGTATATTAGTGGTGTGTTTAACAGCTTTTAACTATCATTTTTATTTTCTTTTTTCATCAGGTTCATACTTAGAGAAAAGTTCCCGTCTTGGAGAACTGCTTAACAGACTTGTCTCGTCTGGGAAAATGCTGTTCTTGATTACCAACAGTGGCTATGAGTTTGTGTAAGACTAACGAATTAATCTTTATACTCTGAGTAAGCACAGCAAGCCGGAAGATATACGTTACCGGCTCCATCCGCTCATCGCAGCGCGATGGGTGGTTACTTAGTCCTGTTTATTTCATGTTCTAATGACAAAGGGAGGTAACTAGTTTACGACTCGCCTGACAGCCTACAAGACCAGACTGACTACCTAAACAACGTTTTTAGTAAAAACATCTACAACGCTCATAGTAACACTGATTCCAGCACTCAGACCAACGTCAACTTTGGACCTGTTACGACGGCGACTATACCGTATATCAGAGGCACCTCTGAAACTATCGCACGTATTCCACAACCTAAAGAAAAAAAAAATACGCGTTGCTCACAAACCGATAACCATTTCACGACGGCTACTTACTAATGTTAAGGACAAAGACAAACCGGAGGAAAGACAGGGAGCAGTATACAAGATCAACTTCCGCGACTGACGGGCCACTTACATTGGTGAAACCGGCAGAAACCTTAGCTCGCGACTGACTGAACACAAACGAGCGACAAGAAATATTGACGTCAACAATCACATTGCTGAGCACCGTTAAGTGGCAGATGACCAATAACATCGCGATTTAATTGACCAATCACGTCAATAACCACGGTATAATACCATCATTTGACGTGATACAACTCACTCTGACGCTGAAGCTGACTACCGCGTAGGTTGTCGAAACGTCAGTCACTGTCAACAACAACAGTCCTATTTAGGACTACGTTCACCCGGACGATCATACTCAACTTACTTATGAATTAAAGGGAGGCATTCTTTTACATTTTACAACGACCACAGACAGAATACTAAAATAAATGCTTCAAACTTTCGAACAAAAGAGAAATACTGAAAAGTAAAAGAAAGCCCAGATAGAGAAAACTGAAGAAGACTTAAACGGATTGTACTTTGCTTGTTTACAAGTTCGTTACTGTTTGTATCAAGGTGTCACTTATAGTGCTCGGAAATCGAGTCCATTTGATATGTTGGAATGATTTTGTCAATTTAAGGCGTTTCTTTTAAAAGCTCGTAGGTCATAAGGGACTTGTTAAAAAGTATAGAGGGGAGGGGGAGGGGGGTGGTCCGGAGCATTTGGAAATGTAGTTGGTAAAAGATACATGGCCCATCCCACCCATGACACGAAAATGACTGTATTAAAACATGGTTTTTTGGTTTTCTCTTAAAATTCCAATAAAACCTTGTTCTGTGTATTACAAAATCATAAATCTCTAGCCTATTGCGTCGACTCGTAAGTTCGTGATAATGTGAAACGTGACCTAAGAGTTTTCCACTTTCTTTCGCTTTTTTTGGAAGGCACTATGGAACACTTTATTAATGTCTGAAGCTTGCTCTTCTCCGTTGTGACCTGTTTTTGAAATGGGCTGGCCCACTTGATACCCTTTCTTGCCTGCGTGTGCGCCGGTTTTCCATAACAAAATACGGGTTCGTTCCTTAGAAGGGCTGACCGTTATTATTTGATTTTACCCCGTAATGCCGATAGCTGTAGCTAGCAGTGGAGACGAGAGCTTCTGGCGGGGGTGGGGGAGTTTCAGCTGCGAAAATACTGATCCACATCAAAATAGCGGACTGACAGGGCAAACAACTGAACTATTCACCCTGTTTAGGCGTCAAGCGAAATCCCTGCAGCTTGCTTTTGCTTATTTAGTCATAGAAAACTCAAAGTACTTGTCTGAATCATAGCTATAACTATAGTAATGTGATATTGCGTATTTGTTTGACTTGACAGGAAAAAGGGTATGGACCACATTGTTGGCAAAGGATGGCGCGATCTGTTTGATGTTGTTATAACAAAGGCTCGTAAACCTTCTTTTTATCATCATCAGGCATCAAGGTTTGTTCCTTTAAGTATGTAGCAGACATATAGCTAACATAGCTGATCTAGGTTGTTTCATGGTTCATATTTGTATTATTTCTGGCTTATTACTAGGATGAGGTACATCGTAGGCATCTTGTTAACCGCCTCTTTTTAGCCTAATTGACTGGTGCCTGGCTGTGGAACGGTGGTCCGTGGGTTTTTTCGGCGGGAATGAAACTCAGGATCTTTAATAACTGACGGAAACACATTGGTACCTTTGGCCACCTTTACTCTGACATCTGCTGATGTTTAGACATTTATAGTCCTCTCGGATAAGGAGAAACAAAGTAACGCCTTTTCTGACATAAGTGCACCCCGTGGGTCAGGGACGTTGACAAAACACAAGAGATTGTATTGTATTGAGTATCTCTTACCGCAGCAGGATTAGCTCAGTCAGTAGAGCTCTTGACTGCAGAGCGGGAGGTCTTTGGTTCGATTCCCGGGGCCGGACCAATACTCAGAGTCTCATACGGCTAGACCTTCGCGTGGCTCGGATGACCACGTAAAATTGCGGTCCCGTCTCCAGTAGGAGGCGTAAAAGTACTTTCGTGTTAAATACAGTGCATTTTTTCAGTTGATATACAAAGCATTCGTAATTCATGACTCCGTTAATGGTAAACTGCACTAAAAACAGTCTGGTAATTACCCCCTCCCCCCACCCCTCACACCGAAATACAGGTTATCTCTGTAAAGCTCCACGGGGAGCGAATAATGCGATATCTGTATTTTTGTTATGATCTTACATGGATTCTCCTCATAATTTGGTTGTGTCGTCTAACTAGTTGTTTTGGTAGTTCTTATTCTATCTGGGTCGTGAAGTTTTTCTTTGCTTCATGTTTGCGAGATTGTTTGATTTCTTTTAAGGGTGCGAGTTCCACCTTTAGTCGGCTTACCTAAGTGTATCACTACATACTGAGTAGTATAAAAGTAAGAACAATCTGTAACATGACAATGAAATTGACTGCCGTTGATATTATGAGACAACAAGAGACTTGTAAAAAATAAGAGAAATAAGTTTTTAAATTTTGCAGGCCTTTTAGATGTGTGGACACCAGATTATATCATCCAACATGGCAGAAGGTTTCAGCTTTGTGTAAAGGACAAGTGTATATGGAGGTAATAAGACACTTCGCCCTGCGCTGTTAACTGTTAACTTGGTTGCTAAGCAACTAGGAAGCAGTTGTTTAGCAACCGAGTAACGCAGTTCATGTAGCCTTACTTGAGCAAAAGCTTATATAGCATACTGCAAAAGGAACAGTTGTGAGACTTCATTACTTTGATCAAACTTGTAGAGAAACGGAAATGAACAATGGCCAGATAACAATAGGGACCTTTAGATGTTATGCACCTATCAATGTAAACCCCGTGGGGGGGGGGGTGCGGGCAAGGGGTGGGGATTTGACAAATTTTAAAATTTTTTGATCAAATTCCCCAGGGTGGGAAACGAAAGGTCAATCAAAAGTGTCAAAAAAGCCCCCACCCCAGGGAAAAAATCTAAACAAACAATACTATAATACTATATAAAACGAATAAAAGAACATTTCAAAGGTACGTTCTTACTGCTTTTATTAAAGGTTAACGTAAGTTCCGTTAAATTACTCGCTGTAATTAAGTATTTTCTCTCTCCACTAGCATCTCTTATTTTGAACAACATAATCACTCCAGGAAGATGGACCATGCCATTACATTAATGAAACGTAAAATGCTCATCATGTCGGAACAGGTCGGATCAGTGACCCGTAAAAAATACTCTGACTTTCATGGTAAAATTCGATTTCAATCGAGGTTTACAATCAGATGGGAACTTGAAGATAAAAACTTTCTCAAAATAAACATTAGGGCCATTTATACGAGGAAAAATAAGACGCGAAGACGCGAACTTTCCGTATAAACGGCACATTTCGTCTAAAATAAGACGCGGCTTAGCTAAGACGCGTCTTAAAAGATAAGACATGCTCTTATAAATGGTACAGTTCGCGTCTTATTTAAGACGCGTCTTATGTAAGACGCATCTTATTTTTCCTCGTATAAATGGCCCTATTATCTGTTTAGATAACAGTGTAAAGTATCGGATTACCGCGATTAAAACAAATGAAAACTTCATACCTTTCTCCAACAGTGTGACTTTCAGAAAGCCTCGAGGGACGGACCTGGTAACCGCTTCTGAATTGATACCAGGCTTCTATCGGTCAAAGTCAAATGTCCCGGCCCCGGGGTCGCTTCGCACGATCAAAAGCCCGACAAGGGGATAGTCTCAGGCATCAAATCCCCTCCCCTTGCCCGCACTCCCCCCTCACGGGATTTACATTGATAGGTGCATTACTTATTTTTTCTCGCGTATTGTCAAAAAATAGACACCCGAGAAAGCTTCACTGTACTTTTTTCACATTTTTTTTCTCAGGGTTCGTTTTATTGAAGTGGGTTAAACCCTCTCCCTGATCGCAAAATGATCAAACACTTACATTTGATAACTTATTCCCGCCACTACGACTTTCTCGCCGAAACTCCTAGTTGAACGACGACGGCCATTACGTTTTCCCGACGCAACAAGACGGCAGAAAGAAGAGGACGGTAGAACGCTTGTGTGTGACAAACGTGACAGGGCTATTACTCGTAATCTTCACTAAATATCATTGTTTTTTAGTCTTTTGCAAAAAGATCTGTTTAAAGGAAGATGAAGTTTGAGGCAATTTTTTTTCAAACAAAATTATTGTCACGCTTGTCACACAAGGTTTGCCGTCCCCTCAGTGCTCTCCTGTCCTGTTGCGTAAGTTCACTTATGACGCTGGTTCACGCGTAAGTACTACCTAGTATTGAGAAAATCTCGTCCATTTTGTCGTTCTCTTATTAGAGTCTAAAGGTCTTTAATGCCGTTGGGGGTCCTACAATTTTAAATATTGCAAATCGTCCACAATTTTCCTTGGTCTATGCTTGTAACAACCATAGAATTGACATCAAAATGTCAGTTCAAAACTCGAGTGGAACTACATATATGATCACCACCATCACGTCATTCCCATGGTCTGTACTCTCATCGTCCATCGCATTCGACCAATTAGCTCGCGAGAAATCAAAGGCCTTTGACCTACTATATCGACGTTTATTAATGGCGAAGCCTTCTCCTCAGAAAGAAACATTTTAAAAATCTATTTCCACGGTCCGCAGTATGGTGGACGAAGAGCCGCATTGTTAATGTGGTACCACTAAAACCATAATCATAACTGTTTGTTTATATTTATATTTGTATTTATATTTATATTTATATTTAGTATATACTAAAACAGTGGATAGTGTTTTTCGCGCGCTCTGATTGGCTACTCAAAATCCGGATATCAAGTGCTATTCACTGATTTACCTCCAGTTCCTCCGAGCAAACGACGCCAAACTCGCGGCTCGGTAATACACCACTAGTCAGCTTCACTTCGGTGAATAATTGTTATATATTTCAGTTTGCCTAATCTAGGATCATAATACAATTTAGGATACGATCACCTCTACAATACAGGCAATGACTCGTAGTTCTTAATTTTTTGTCTTAAATCGGATGTCTAATTGTATTTATCACTTGTGTCTGCTTTTTTAGGGGAATATTGAACAGTTTGTAAAGTTCACAGGCTGGTATGGTCCAAATGTGCTTTATTTTGGAGATCATGTTTATAGTGACTTACGGGTAAGATGAAGATGAAAGGAGTGTCATCTCGTGTCTGCAACCAAAGTTTACCGTTATTCTTTTGTCTTTACCGCTTACGTTTACTTTTAGTCATCAGTGCAATCAGTGAACGTACCGGTACTTATCGTTTCTTCCGCAACAACTTCATCTCCCCACCATCCATTTCACTATACGTAACGGAAGCCTTTAGTTTAAACGGAACTTCCGTCGACCATCAATTTAGCGGGACTGTGAAATTCAACCATTTTCTGTGGTGTATGGGAGCGCCTTATTATCCTTTGTACTCTACCCTATCTTGTTAACTTTTCAAAATCGAGTTGGCAACTACAAAGGGAAAATACTTAGCGCTGGTTGGTCTGAAAAGAGAGCAAAAGAAACTTGTTTCAATCTGTTCTTTGAAACACAAACCTACCACCAAGCCTAAAACACATTTGAGTCTCTTCAAACCACGCAGAACGATAACTCATTATTTCAACGGAGTTCTTATTAATTTGTGGATAAATGAAAAACGTATACGACAAGGTCTGGGTTTCTGAGTAAATCGATTTGTATATTTATTTATTTGTTTATTTATTTACAAACTTCGCCAAGTGGCCTAGAACACTCACAGACCAGGCCCCACTGCGAGACTGCGAGGTCCAGAGAAAAATATAGTTTTTAAAATAATGACAACGCGCAGGTAGAAACAATAGAATAAAAAGCAACAACAAACAGGATAGGAGCAAACATCGATAAATCATTATTTGTTGTAAAGGAATTTATTCAGGTACAGAATGGAATTTCTTGATGAGAATCAATAGTTGATTATCACGTGGCTTTCACCTTCACGTGCGTGCGAGCAGCGCTCATTTTTTAAGTTACAGTGACTTGATATACTGCATTTTATTTTTAACTTATTGCAACATTTTATTCGTAGGATCCTGTTCTTCACCATGGCTGGAGAACTGGAGCCATAATTCCAGAATTAGAGGTATGTAACCCTTCTTTTTTGTAAGTTGAAAAGAAGAATTAAAATTAAGGTGGCGTGACCCGTGTTACGTCAGGATTCATCAGGAGGTGCCTACCGAATCTTGCTGCGGCAGTACAAAATCAGATTACATGTCACAAGTGCAGGTTAGACTTTACAGGTCACTGTGCTCATGGAATAAACAACACTAAAAGTGACTGTTTTGTAGTCCTAATCCGACCCAATAGAGTCTTAGCTTAAGGGGAAACTGCTTATCTCTTTTATTTATCAGTAGAGCAGTGACCTGCATTTGTGACCTGTGACCTGTGACCTGTGACGTGTCAATGTTGCTGTGTGTGATTGCATACTCAAGCGAACAAGTCATACAGCAGTATTGTTCGCGATGTATTTCCCACCTGTTTTTCCGCATAAGCAAAGTTTCTTTGAAGTTCGTACACCGCAACACATAAAAGGCATACGGCAGTCTATCGTAAGTCACATAAAGCTGTGTTACTCCCGAAATATCTCACTAGATTCTCTCATGTCCAGGTTTGCACACAGTTGCAGGGTTGACGTAGACTTCGAGCAGTCTCTCTTTTTTCTTGGTCCGTCGAGCAAAACGTCCGAGACACGCAAATGACCAAGCGCGTGACTGAAGGCGCGAGAAGGGATAGGCACAACGCGTATTTCATTGGGTCTGGCTATGTGGGCAGTCTCTCTTTTTTCTTCTCGGGCTGCCGCTATCGTTCCTCGCGTCTCGCGGCTTCGCCGCTCAACGCTCTCGCGCGCATGCACTCCCCTTACTAAACCTGAAGCAAAAGAGAGACTGCTCGAAGTCTAGGATTGACGATTTTTCTCCCGCTTGCAAAAACCGTGAAAGTTGTAAGGTTGACTGATACTGACTTGACTAATTTTCCTTTTTTGGCAAATTTCTTATTTTTTCGGCTGCGTGCAAACGTGGATATATGTCACCAGATTTTGCCCTTATTAGCACTTTAGTAGCGCGGAGGCAGCGTGGCGGAGCGGTTAGAGCCCTGGACTATAGCTTGCTGGATTTGTTCTCGGTAGTCCCGCGTTCAAATCCTCAGCCACGCTTGTACAATAGCCAACTGGTTCGCCTCCAAGCTACCTGCTGGGATTTTTAACCGTGCTATGTTATGTCTCATTTAATTAATTGTTTCATTATCTCTAAAAAGCCCCATAAGGGGAGAGGATAATTAAGCATTTTTTACTTTATTTAATATTATCACTTTTGCAGAGACGATTTCGTTTTCAGTATTTTATCTTTATTCCGGTCACACTCAAGAAAAAAGCAATCGAACAATTCGTTACTCCGTGATTATTCCCTTTCTCCCTCCCACTTTTCGTCCTTGGGAGAAAGAATTGTACATCTGTGTCCGTCACAGAACATGCAGCATTTGTATTATGAAATTACTCTTCGATTCATTTATGTTTTGTTAGAGGGAAATCAGGATGGGCAACTCCCCAGAATTTCAGCGATCTGTTATCTGGTTAAGTTCACTTCAAGATTTTATCAACCAGCTGAAGGTCAGTGAATTATTTCTAATTAAGTTTAAGATAAACTTCCTCTAACAGCCGCCTCTTCATGACTGCCCTTTATGCCCTTTTTTTTTCAGCATCTCAATTGGTCATTGCGAGGTTTAAATAAGCTTTGAGTCACAGTGTTGAATTGCGTTATGGAACGTTTTGGAGGACGAGTTTTGACCCATTTTACCACGCAAAGTCGTAAAACCAATCAAGGAAGTGATAGTCCCCGGAACAGTCCCATAAAGTACAACTGGACAAAACTCTAACCTATTGGCGATCCCAAACTCAAAATGGCCAATTTCGGCCTCACTCCTCTCTACAGCCGTAAATGGCTACTAAATTGCGTCCTAACTGCCAAAGGGTACGGAGTTTTACCAACCACGACGAAAATGGGAACGTCAAAGACAAAAAGAAATAGGCTTAATGCACAGTTTGGTTCATTTCTTTGCCGTCACTGCACGACTAAGCCATAAATTTCCGAATGCGGTGTTTTGCCGAGTACGTGAGCACACGAGGAAACTTTTTTCTTTACGTTTCTGAACTTTAATGCTCTCCCTAAGCAACCGTCTCAAGGAAAATTGGCCTGAGTGCGTGATTTAAGAAGTTTAGTGGGTTGGAATAATCTGTATTGTAAACTCGGTGAAAGTTAGTGTTGTTTTGCTTTTTATGGTTTCATGAAATTGGATTCATATTCTTGTTTTACTTTTTGCAGGCTCTCCCTCAAGGCCCAAGAAAAAGTGAACTGACCGAGGAGTGGAAGCGAGAAAGAAGAGAGCTAAGGTGAGAATCATCAGAACGTTTTCAGGCTGGTGTGCGATTGAGCTGGTCCCCATTAAGTTTACGTACTTAATTTCTTTTAGTTTATAAAATTTCACCTTAAATACCATAATAATTGTAAAAACCGGCAGTTGAAACCGTACTCGTACGGGTAGCCGGTATTTCGAGTGAAGAAACTTCGCAGTGGTGAGGTGGTAGTCCGTTTGTTTGATCATAAGTACACACACACTCTCTATCGACCATATTACAACATGTCATTACGTTTTACAATTTTTATAAATTGAGCATGTGGCCGTGGGTTTCTCAATTCATCATTTTCACATAGACCATAATGCACCCTGTCTACCCCCGAAATTTTACAGAACCATTGTCTTAGATTTCTATTGGAACGACCGTAATACCCAGGAGAAATTGGAAACAATGGTTATGCAAAATTTTGGGGGGTAAACAAGGTGCATTATGGTCTATGTGAAAATTTGGAGGATAAGGCGACGTTCACGCGGCACAAGACGAATTTCGACCTGCTAAAAAATTGGACAGGACACTTTCAATATTTTCGCCCTGTTCACACGGAACTAAGCAACCGAGTTGAATATTAACCTTTCTTATCGTGGTTTTCATTGCTGGCGAGCCTTATGCGAGCCAGCACACTATTCTCTTTAATAATTCCCTTCAATAGCGGGAAAAAAGCCAAAATTTTGTCACATGTAAGATCAGGAGCATGCGCTGTTCATACTTATGTGCGATGACATCACATAAAACGCACGTGGACGAGATCGACAGATTTCGGGTGCATTTCCAGAGTGCAAGCAGATTATAAACAAGGTGAGCGGTTCCTCGTGATTCATCTCACGACGGAAGTATTTCCAAATGCAAGTAAGGGAATGTAAATATATACTGTATACATGTATATAAACAAGCAGTTACTAAAAGGCCTCGTTTATCATCTGCTTGCACTCTGGAAATTTACTTGAAGGGCTTTCCCCTTTAACACATCACAAATTATACATGGAAATAACTTATTGTTCTTTTACCCACTTTATTTTTTTCGGGGTTATTTTCATTTTATTTTTAAACTGTTTCTCCGAATTGTCTTCCAGCTTTGTCGCCAGCATTTGCCTTCAACTTGAAACTCCTAGTTATATGCCTATGCGCAGATCGCTTCTTTACTCAGCAAGTCCAAAATGGCGTCTCCCAGCTGAGTTACCACGCATCCATGCCTTTGCTTCAAAACATTCAAAGGGTCATGGTGTTCACACCGCGCTGCTCCAATTTGCGACCGTAATGGCTAAAAAGTTGACCTATATTTTGGCTAGACGGCTAGACGTCTAAATTTTCGTACGGTCAGAGCGGAACACCTAAACGCAAGAATTTTCCAATGGTCGAAAATTCGTCCGGTGCCGTGTTAGCCTCCCACGCAGACGTTCTTCGCAGACGTTCAGACGTTCTTCTTCGTCACGTGCAGAAAAGGAACCCCTAAGAACGTCTTCGTGGGAGGCTAGTGCCGTGTGAAATGACGCAGCCTAAAAGTCGTAAGTAGCGAAAGTAGACAGAACTAGCCTGTTCGAGGTTTTTAGATAGCGGAGAGTAGCGCAAAATGGAGCCGGAAAGGGAAAAAAAGCGGTTTAGGGGCCGACCATTTGACTTTTGAGAGGGGGTATGGGTGATTTCAGAAAAAATATCCTGCAGACTGACTTCGAGCGAAAAAAAATCGTGCAAGTAAATACCTGTGGCTTTGTATGTCAGGGAAAAAAATTCTATCAACAGAGGTTTGCGAAAAAAATTCTTACGCAAAGCAAATCACCCATATCCCCCTCAAAAGTCAAATGGTCGGCCCCTTACCCATTTCGCTGCTCACTTCTTTTGGTGCTGTCTCCACTACCTGAACGACCAACCAATTCACTATGTTTTGCCTTTTTTTAGAAACAATTGGCCCGTAGTCGGTCGAAGTTAGTAACGAAAATAATAATATGGTTGTTGTTTATCCTTCAGAGAGAAGTTGAAAGCGATATTCAACCCGAGATTTGGCAGTGTCTTCAGGACCTACAACAACTCTACATATTTCACGAGGCGAATGGTTCGGTTTGCCGACCTCTATATGTCGTCTGTTGAAAATTTGCTCAAATACCCGAGCAACTACACCTTCTACCCGCGAAGAACTGCGCTCCCACACGAGGCAGTGCTAGACTTCCGAACAAGTGGACCACTTCCGGATCAGATGTTTCCTAATTCGTCAAAATAAAACAGTTCCTGAACTTGAGATTAGCACCCTTCCAAGTATCTTCTATTAAAGTAGGCATTTTGGGGTATGGGGAAAGGATAATTTCCTTTTTCATTCTTTCCCAGTCTCCACTGGCGCCCGGCAGTGATAGGTGATTAACGCTATTAAGTGTTTCGACGCCTTTTTACATTTTGTAATGTAATTCCAGAGTTTTGATTAGGCATAGTATATCTGATATATATCCTATGGAAAATCCAGGATATTAATTTATATTTTGATTGACATTTTATCGCTTTTTGGTGGCAAATATTATCACCCTTTTATATTGGTCTTAAGGTATTTATTACAAAATATTGACATATTATGTATTAAAAAGAAAGAGTAGAAAGAGTTTGAATAAGTTTTAAAACATAGTCGAACTTTTGTTAGAATTTCCACTTATCTATTTATTTATCATCGTGTGTAGCTGTCCTGAACAGCGTAGGTTATTTCTTGAGTATAATATATTGATGGGGGAAATTTATCATCGCAAAACTTGGGCGTTGAAAAATATTTCTTTTTAAAACAACTGAGCAACTGGGGTAAAAATGTTTTTATAACTGTTATGTACAACGAGCAGGGTCTAACAAAATAAAAAAGGTTGAGTATTTGAAGTGTTTGAGTATTTGAACTTAATCACGATGGTCAATTTGAGGTTGTGCGTCATCTACGAGCGTGGCGAATTTGAACAGCATCCTCAGACTTCGAAAGAGGGCAGCAAGATTGATCCTTGATGCACCATCAACTAGGATTCGTGGACCTTTTTAATACACTAAATTGAATTCCATTTCATAGGGATCCAGAGGAGGATGTTCGGTGGAGGCGGATAACACCCTGCGAGGACTACACAAGTCTTTTATTTATTGTTTTAATAGTTGTTTTATTATTCATTCAAAATAATTCCTAGGTCCCCGTCTTCACTTGTCTGTTCCTCCTCATATTCCGGATATAAAGGGTGGTTACTCAGTCTCGCAGCTATTCATCAAATAGCAGTTGTAATCTGTTGAGTTGTATTTTCCTGTTCTTGATATTCCCTAAAGCAGAAGTTCGGTTATTTCAACTTCCCGCCAGGAGCCCATAACCCGGAGCGAGAAACTCCCATAGTACGCCTATGTCACGGCGTTTTTACAGACCGGTTTATTTTTAGACACATTTTAGGGCAATTTTTCCTGCGAAAATGGAATCTCCGCCACGTCTATAAACGCATCTCAAGGATAAGATATCAAAAATGGAAACCTAACGTCATTAAAAGGCAAAAATTATCATTTTTAGGTCGGTAGGTTTTGCTGACTGGTTTGTGGGACTTAAAAGATATTCAAGATTCGCGGAAAAACCGTTCTAAAAATACACGAGTGCAAGGAGGTTGCTCTCTCCAGGTTATGGGCTCCTGTTCCCGCCCCGTGTAATGGAATCCGGATTCCGGAATTCGTGAAATTTTTGCTTGTGGAATCCGGAATCCTACTTAGGATTGGAATCCAGAATCCAAGTTCCACCGACAAAGACTGGAATCCAGTACCTGAAATCCGGAATCCAAGAATGTCTTGGTTTTCCTTACATGGGACTAAACTTCGCAACACGTGTGAAATTTTCCTCCTTTTTCTCCATTCCTATAAATACCTGTTCGAGGGTTTCTTCGTTGCTGTCTTGTTTCCTACCGATGGCCTGTACTGTTGACGTCACTTTACTATCGCAAACTTCTTCATAATTTGGAAGATTTCAGACAAAATTTCACAGCAAAGGTGATGGGTGCGGTCCTGTTAATCCACCCATCGAATGAAAGACCCATGATCCGTGCATTTCTGTCGGCTTGGACCTGGTAACGGGCAGTTGGCAAATGTGTTTTTTCCCCTTTTTTTCTGTGCAAAATAAAATGCCCACCATGTTCTCACCTGTTCGCGCCAACGTTTCAAACATTGCTGTCATACACTGTGTGTCTTTGGAACCGGGTGTGTCGAATTACACTGTGGGACTAGATTGGGTTTTACGTTGCGCAGGAAACTTATCCCCACAACTGTCCCATAGTCCAATTCGACACACCACCGACCCAATGTAGTGCGCAAGTTAAAAAAGAATTCTGAATTTTTGTTTTCGTTTCGTTTTAATTTTTCGCACTCGATTTGGTTTTCTCCTTTTGACTCTTTAGCTTGGGAGAGATAAAAGTTTACCGGATAGAGATGGGTTACCAACCTTTCTTTAGTGGCCTCCCATGAACGAGAAATCTGGAGCTTTGAGGGAGAAGGAGTTGGCTTTGCGCGTGTACCTTTTTTTCCTTAGGGTGCGCTGCTCTGGAAGCCAATATTAAATTTATGATCTCAGATTCCTTGAAATCGTTAGGGTGAAAAGAAACGAAAATCTGAAAATGGATTATTTAGGGTACCAGCAAGATGGGTATGAACCTGCGATAACGTAGCGGACCTAACTGCTTGCCTGGTGTATTTTCAGTTCGGAATACCACAAAAAACATGAATCCTAAAACTGGGGTTAAAATATGACCAGAAACTAATAAGGGGTTGAATCAACCCCTTATGGGTTTCCGATATGACTTAATAAATCTATTCGACCTATGAGTTCTTGAGATTGAAAATCCACTTATAAAAAATCTAAGAAGCGTACCCTTAGACTTGCCTTAAATGCTTTCCTCAGGAAGATAGCCTGCATAGGGTGGGTTTGCATAGCTTGAGGTTTTTGATGCTTAGAGAGGGACTCCCAGCGGGAAAAAGGGTATGACGAGGGCATTGTCACGTGCAACGGGTAGAGTTCGCGCGCGAAGTCCAACATTTAAGCTCGGTTACTAAGCACGCGGGATTATAAGATGCAAATTGGAAGACGCCAGATGCGTCTAGGATTTTTGTCTAATCCTCTATTTTTTAGAATGTGGTGTGGTTTCTTTGAATATCAAGCAAGATGAGAGTGGTTTTTCTCTGCAAAGGATCGAGAGGCGATGTGGCTCCGATATTATCACTCGCAGTGGGCTTCAAGTAAGTTCTTGTGCAATGTTTATAAATCTGCCACACTGCAGCGAATTTTTTTTACGGTGTGTGAATATTTACATTTTAGTAAATCTCTTTGCATGCGATATTAAATCTCTGGTTTTTCAGAATTATCTTGGAAAAATTTAGTTCATGAGCATTGATGTATTTTATGTGGAAGAAAAACAACTCCTGCGCGGTTTCGATCCTATAATTTTTAAGATTTAATTTGTGTTACTCGCAATTCACGCTAAGCTAACATAAAATCTTTCAACTGAATAATTTTACTTTAATTTGTGTACATCAGTTGTAGATTCTGATCAAGTTTTGGACATTTGATGGCTTCGTTAGTAACAAGCCTCATATTAAGTTTAAAAATTCACAATTGAACATCATTATTTTAGTTCAATACACCCGCTTCCTTTTATACTGACCAACCGGTCCAGTTCATTGTATGTAAACAAACACAGCAAGAAGCCATGATATTGAACGTCGCCACTTTATCGATTTGAATTGAAAGCTAATTCTACTCTGCGGGTTTGTCTCAGTGAATTTTGAAAAATATAGATTACAGTATCGGTTTAGATGTTCGGGTTCCTTCTGTGAGTACCGGAGCACAGATTACGTAATACAAAAGTAATAAAAGACAGGAAACAAAACAACTCCAAATAAAGACTAATCCCAAGTGACCAAAAATACAAAGCTTTCCGGTACCTGCAGAAAGACCCGATGTTCGTCTAAGTGCATTTATTATGCATACATGCTTCTTTTCTATTCATATCAACTATTTATGTGTGAAATAGTATGAAATTGCTGCATGCATAATAAATGTATGGGGTTATACAGGAATCTGATTACCAGATTACAGTCAAATCCCAATAATTCGAACCTTCAAAGGAAAGAGAAAAAAGTTCGAGTTATCAGGAGTTCAAGTTATGAAGGGTATTTAAAATTATATAGAAAATGATCTGAAGGGAAATGAAAATTGCTTCTAGTTAGCAGGAGGTATGAGTTATAGAGGGTTCAAGTTCCCGGGAGTCAACTGTATCTTCGTGGGAAAATGACTTCGTAACAAACGGGCACCCAGATAAGTTAACTGAAAGCTGTACAACATTCCATACAAGGGAATTAATCGTATCCCAACCAATTTTTCAAGCTGCTGTTGTTTTTCCCAAAACTCAAAGTTGTCAAGCCCGCTTTTTTGTTTCATCCTCCAACTTGGTTTTTGTTTTGGTGAGTTTCTGTTGTTGTTGACAGGGTGGAAGGGGGTGGGAGATCAACATGCAAGGGGTACAGTTACCTGAATGGGAAGCCAAAAGAGGTGAAAGCTTCAATCCCCAAAATATCCCTGCCTCCTAAACTATGCATCATTAAATACAAAAAAAGAAGTGAACAAACAAACATATTTAGCTGGAATAACATTTTACTGGGCAACCACCTCAATTGGGAGTATTTTAATAGTCCCAATTTAAGATGGGCCCATCTTAAATTGCTTTCAAAATTAATGAAGAAGCTCGATTTTGCTTGTTTTTTAGTAATTTTTAAAAAAATTTCTCTAACTTAAAAATGTCAGTGACTCTGGTTGAGTTCATTGCCATTAAAAGACAACAACAACAACAAAATAATATTGAAGCAATTTTTTCCATCTTTTTCAGTTCCTTCCCTGCTGCCAGGGACATTTTGTTTCTCTTGTGAAACATCCCTAGCAACAGAGTGCTAAGCTAAGACTAAAGAGACAGCACTGTTTATAGTAGTTTGAATATACATCTACAAGTGGATTTCTGCATTAATTTATAATTTTATTGTTTGATCATAACATAGCCTGGCTCCAGAGGTCCAATCACAAAATTATGGTGGTCCAGAATGGTCACACATGCAAATTAAAAATGTTGCTGCAAATTAAAAATATTACATGCAAATTAAAAATTGCACATGCAAACTAAAAATATTACCTGCAAATTAAATATATCACATGCAAACTAAAAATTGTGCTGCAAATTGAAAATAGAAAACATATCGATGCAAATTAAAAATGAAAAGTCCTGCGCGCGCAGTATGAGTGATGAGGACCTGGTCTGAGCCATGCGACCTGGCCTTACAGCCGTCGGCCCATTCATGTTTCATGTTTGATGTTTGTAATATTTTTAGTTTGCATGTACAATTTTTAATTTGCATGTTCTATTTTTAATTTGCAGCAACATTTATAATTTGCAGGTAAAATTTTTAGTATTTGCATGTGTGACCCTTCTGGGCCACCGTACAAAATACCTAGGATGAAGCTCCTGAGCATCACACCTCACTGTTGCATGGAACTATCAGGAATTGAATAAGGCCATCCTCTTTTATTTTCTCCATTTAACATCGTCTGACCGACCCAAATTTTTGGCAGTTTCAAAAAAAAAAAGTAACGATCTAGTTAAACCATTTTTCACTTGAAATAATTCTTTTAATCTGAAAAATGAGCATAGTAACAGCATAGAGAAAAACAGGAACAAAAACAGGAACATTTTTTACCAGTATGTAATTGTGCATTTTGTTAATCCAGATACGTAAATGTTAACTTTTAACGTCATCCTGGAGTACCAGGGCCTCCTGTTCCAAGCTTGTGATTTTTTTTTTTAGTTTTTTTTTTCAATCCATTTGACCGACCCAATATCATTAAATGCATTCGATGCTAAATGAAAAAAACAGGGGATGGCCTAAGAAAGAACAAAACCTTATTGGCACTCGGGGTAATCATCAATCTTGCAGAGAAACCTATTTGGGAACAACTTCATAAAGCAGCATATTAGCTTGACCCTTAATGAGCTTTAAACATGGTTCTCTGAGGGCAAATGATATCACGAAAAGTTGATTTGATTTGGCCATTCGACTTGTCTGAATTAACCTTAATTTCAGATTACCCCAAATCATTTTTGTCCCCTATCCAGAGGGTAATATTGATCCCGTACTCTTGGGGGAGAGATTTGCGAAGTAAAATGTATTCACATCCTGCATTCAATTTATTTTGAATCATGAGCTGTGTTTCAAAAAATCATGTCACTAGGAAATCAGAATGTTTCTGTGGTCTGCCTTTAAGAGTTGCTACCCACTAAGGCAGTTTTCTGCAGGTCTATAAATTATTACACAATAGGTGATGTGACAGTTTTTTTCTTGATGTTTTTTTTGGTAGAAAGAGCAGCACTGCAGATTCTTGTACCTTAGCCACTCATGCTTGCCATAGACTCAAATTTGACAGCATTCTGCAGAAGAATGGCATTGATTTTGTGGCTGTGGATGAACTTGGAAGTGATAGTGGACCACGGAATAGTGAAAAAATGGAGGTAATGTTTTTGGCCACAAGCAACCAGTGGGTTATTTGAATTCCTGAGATGGGTAAAGGAGAGGGCACTGTGAAAAGTAAGTGCTATCCTCTGCAACATTGAAGGCCTTCAGTGACAAGTGCAACTTAAGCCTTTTTAGCCAAAAAATTAAAAAAACAATCATTATGTCTTGGCTTGCTCTACATATACAGTGTAGGTACTGTCACTAGCATGTTTAAATTAATAATTACCGGTATATTAAAATAATTATTATTGGTTCACCTTTCAGCTACAAGTGTGTAGTGGAAGAGGTTTCTCCAAAAGTCAGCAACAGGATAGAATAATAGAGATGCACGGGAGTTTGAAAGCTTGCAGAGGTGCAGATGCTATTGTGTTTAATCTCTTTGCATGTGAGGGATGGTTTATTGCTAAATACTTTGATGTACCATGCGTTGCTGCATCTCCATTTGCCGTTACCAGGTAAAGTCATGTGATATACTTAGGACCTGAAAGGCATTCTCCTTAAAACTCCTCTGACTATTTCTATTTTTTCTGTGAGTCTCCCATTTCAGTGAAAATCTTGTAATGGGAGCAATAATATTGTTTTGTGGGAAATATTCCTTTAACATGTACATGTATTTGTCATGTGTGTGTCTCCCCATTTATTTAGCAGTTTATAATATGTACATAATTTTACAGTATAAATAAATACCTTTATATCTCCATCTTTATTATATTTTATTTGTGGTTCTTATTGAGTCTTTTTTTTCAAAATTTTGCTCAGCGAAGTATTTAGAACTGTTTAAACTCATCGCAAATTGATGAGCTTGGGAACTGGTACCTTAAAAGTTAGCGGGGAAGGGCCCGAGGTAATTCAGGCACTGCAGGGAGGTTTCCATGGCAACCCGGCAAGCGGGAACCACCCCAGTAGCAGCCGCTAACAGGCACCGTCACACTGAAACTAGTCCAGTGGAAATACTTACCTAACCCGATACTTACCTCTGCAATCCAGAAGCCCTCTGGGACGGGAGGGTGGGGCTAATGAATCCGCAAAGATTCGCTCACAGAAGCAGTGATCGCAACGATCGCTAGCAAGCAAGGCTGTATGTAGTTTGCCCCTGCGAACTCCAAAGGGGCGCCCCCACGGATCCTGTGCAAACTGGGCGAGACCGCTGGTAGCATTAGCTCGAGATTAACCTTGACTAAATTACATTTAGCCACATTAATTTATCATTAATAAAATTTTTAAAAGTGTGTCTCAGCAAGTCTTGGGATTTACCACTGACCATCCTTTTTGTTGGGTATATTTGAGGAGAGAATGTGTACATGTAACTACTTTTGTTTTTTTTTTTAGATAAAGAATGATGACAGTATAGTTTTGTGACTTATTTAATATGTTTACAATAATTAATTTTTAACCTTATTTGCCACAGAACACCACCTGTAACCTTTGAAAGTAAATTTATTGATGCTTATCCAGATTTGTATGAGAGATTGCAGGAGTCACCACGAGGTAAACTATCATCTAATCATGATTATTATAAAATTCTGTAATCTGATTGCCTTTCAACATTAATAGGACAGTCAGTAATAGGACTATTATTAGTGTAACGATTAATAGAATTCTTTATTAATCGTGATTATGACCGTTTGGTTTGATTCACAATTCTTTGCTTCCACGTTTCGATTTTGGTTCGATTTTTGCGCACCTATTCCAGGGTGCCCTCAATGAGTTATTATAATATTGTAAAATTAGAATCCAGAACTCTTTAAAATGTGCATTTTTGATTGACAAGCAAAGACGATAGCAGTTTGTGTACCATTTTGTGTTGCCTGGTAAAAATGTTGTCCTTCAACCACCCCTTGAGAATATCCAAACAAGGCAAAACCATGTGCAAAACGCTCTTTGTCAGGTTCTCAAACATGGTGACGAACCAAGCAACTGTGAATCCTTACATCCCTGTTACTATTCTCTAATTATTGAGGGTTTAGGGTTGCATGTTGTTAACATTAAGCATTATATTATAAGAATTAAGAAACATATTTACATAATCAAATCAAAATCAAATCGAATCGCAAGGAATATGAATCGTTACACCCCTAAGGACTACCGTAAACTTCCAATTATATACAGTAAGCCCTACCTCTTAATAAGCCCCACCCCCTATTTATAGACCCATCTATCTGTAAACAAAACAAAATACGTCCGGGTATAAGCCCGCCGCAATATAAGCACCCCTCTAGCTTGTATTAAAATGAATTTGACTTTTTACGACGTTTTGAAGCTTAAAAGGCGATCAAATTCGAAAAGTATTTTGATCAGCACTGCTACTGTACATATCTTGTTTTGAAACACTTTCTTAAATTGTATGGAAATATCAATTCTTGAAGTTTTTAAATTATCTTTTTGAAAGAACAATGTACAGAATTGTCAGGCATTACAACAGCAATAATAATAATTTAATAATTTTATATTAATGTTTTTGAGTCTTATACCTAACAGTCAGTCTAGACTGGCGGACTTTTAATTAAGATAAAGGTCATGTTTTATATTTGTAGGTCGAGTGAGCTATGGTGATATTGATCACTGGATGTGGCGACTGTACTTGGATGATTTTGGTGAATTTTGTGACAGCATTGGCCTTCCGGTGTGTCCTTATGCTGAGCTGCGACCTGAGGATCCTCTCCCTCCATCCACCACCTTATTGTATGGTATCAGTCCCAGAGTGATTGAAAAGCCTCAGTATTGGCCTGACAGGTGAGCCTAATGCCATTGTTTAGCTCTTCTGTACAGTGGGTCATACATGACCAGGGGCCCGTTTCTTGATAGAAGTCCCGATAACTTTTCGAGCATGAAAAGCTGTTTTGTGTTTGTTGGGTTTGCATTCAAGATCAAAGTTTCAATTATTTTGAAAATGAGAAATGAAAGTACAAATTGACCGGTTTGTGAGCTAGGAAATGTGCTACCTTTGAACAGGTTTTGATTTCAAAATTTGCCTTCGGACCCAAAAAGCTACCGGGCCTTTTGTAAAACAGGCCCCAGAGCTGCCTGTTACCCCGCCCCCCATACAGATCCATGTCTCTTCTACAGCTTATGATGTCATCATGCAGTAAGAAAGTTTTGCTTTCTGTGCATGCCCGAACTTCTGAAGCTAATATTTTACATCTTGATCAGATGGTCATGAAGTCTATGACTTGTAAATGACTTTTTGGTATGCTTTAGCTCTTCATAGCCAGACAGTGACCAGAAAACTTCAAAATGCCTTTTTCACTTAAATTCCCAGGAACGAATGGGTTAAAAGATGTTTTTTCTTTTTTTTCAAGTGGCAAACCAAGAAATAGCGTTTGGAAATGTCTGCATGATACAGAATAGCTTTACTTTTTTTGATCGTAATTCATGTTAAACATTCAAACTATCAACTGCATGCAGTACTCTGAACCGGTTGTTAAATTCCATAATCAAACTCGGTCACAATCACGCAATGAAATAAATACACACACGGAACACTTATTCAAAAACACAACTATTTGCTTTAATTAAAAAGAAGCTATTTGGTCCTTAGCATGGAAAAAAGAAAACAAGGAAACGAGAAAAAAAAGCTAACAGAATCATTACACTTGAAGGTGAAAATAGCTAGAAGGTCAAATTACAACATTGGTCTCAGAAACTTCGCATAAAGAAAATCACTGCCGAAACCACAAAGCGGCTCTACATGAAAAACCTACCTACTCTCCACAATAATTCTTCATTCACAGTTCAATTTAGCATTTCAGTTTCGAAGACGAGGGCAATTTTGCCGTTTACGATTAAAGATTATCGAAATGTTTGAAGTCCACGCAAGCATACCAGGGATGTGATCTGCTGAATATCAAGCAACAATCGTGCTAAAATTCCTAGAGCATAATAATGCACAATTATGTGAATGTTTAGACTATCAACCGATCAAAATCACTACCCGGTTATCAGGTATTGATCACGTCACTGGATGGCATTAACAGCCAGTCGATTCAAACGTTGCTGAGAGGAGAAAACGACTCGAAGCAATTGGATGAAATTAAGGCTGGGGGGAGGGATGTGTTGGAGTGGTGAATCAGTATCTAGATAGGGCTGCCTGATGTTCCATCGCGGATCTTATATCATCACTGGATATAAAAGGCAACAAAAAATCTCACTGATAAAGACTTGATTTCCACAGTGTTGTTCTTTGTGGTTATTGGTTCTTGGACATGCCAGCTGAGCCTATTGATGACATCAAAGTGTATCATCCAGCATCAGGTTTTAGCACACTCCCAGACTTCTTGTCAAGGCTTAAGCAAAGTGGTGACAAACCAGTTTACATTGGATTTGGTTCCATGGAGGAGTTGGGATTCTTTTCAAGTGTTGATTGTGTTGAACTTTTGTGCATATTGAATGAAGGTACACAAATAAATCTTTTTTAATTACAGTTCAACCTCCCGCAAGGGACCACCCAAAATGTGATGATTTAGTTGTTGCTTTCAAGAATCACACCACACGGACACTTCCTAGAAGAGGTCCTGACACATCTACTTTTGCATGCAATTTCTAAGTCATGTATAATAAGTACTTCCATGTTGTCACTGAAAGATCTTTCTATACAATCATGTACTCTGAGTTTCATAGCACACACAGAGAAAAAAGAGACCACACTTATGTAAGTTTTGCATCAAGTGGCCACTTGCAAAATATCCAGAACAATGGAAACCAAAAAACTGTCAGGCCAATAAGTGATCACTGTCGCTTATGAGAGGTGGTCATTTGCAAGAGGGTCTAAATTGTAGGACTTTGACTGGGAAAGTAATGGTGTTTTGGATGGGTGGTCGTTTATGGGAGGTGGTCGCACATGGAGGTTTGAGTGTAGTTGATAACTGACTGTTAAGAATTTCTTTTCCTAAGTTGCCAAATTAGTCAGTATAACTTCATACCAAGTTTTTGAAAAGGCAGTTTGTGTTGTGCACATAAGGCTAGGTTTGTAAATATTAGTCAAGGGATTATATTACATTACAGTTGAACCCCTCTACAACGGCCACCTTGGGACAGAAGAAAGTGGCCGTTGTAAACAGGTAGCCTTTGTAGAGAGGTTTTAAACAAGAGTCAATTTATGGATTTTTTGTCCGCGGGAATGAAAAAAAAGTGGCCGTTGTAGAGAGGTGACCGTTAGTGGAGGTTTGACTGTGTTACTTTTCTTTTTTTAAAGTATGGTCAGTAGTCTTTGTCTCTCACATGATTGCAATTTTCCACGAATCTGACATGTGCTGGAAACGAGCAATTCTATATTTACAACTTTTAATTCCATTGTAGAAGAAAACAAATAACTTAAAGACGTCAATTTTTCTTTGTTGTTACTGACTTATAGACCGCAGAAATGATTTTGTTATGTTCAACACTTTCAGTGAAACCATCTGCTTGTGGATCACATGCAAACAATCATGGAAAGCTATCAATGTTTAAGACCGGTTTGCTTTACTTCGGCTTTATCGAATGTGGCAAGGACCAACCACCAGCTACTTGATGTGTTTGCTAAAGAGGATTTTTTTAAAGAGACCTTCAGTGCTGTTGTTTTTATTTTTTTTAGGTCTTGTTCAATGTGGCAGAAAAGCACTTCTTCAGCTGTCGCCCACCTCGAACCTCCTCAAGTCATGGGAAATGTTATGCAAGAACTTTCAAAACTGCAACATCCACTGCATTATGGAGTATGTTTCTCATTCCAAACTCTTTCCCTTCTGTCAAGCTGTGGTGCATCATGGAGGCAGTGGTACAGTCGGCATGGCATTAAAATGTGGCATTCCACAGATTGTGTGTCCATTCATGTTTGACCAGTCATACTGGGGCGATAAGGTTGCTTGGATGGGCGTAGGAGAAACTGTTGGCCATCCTAGGTCACTCAAAGCCGAGGCATTTGCTACTGCTCTCGTCAGTGTAGCAAGTGACGATATACAGAAGATGGCTGTTTCTTACAGCAAAATGTTAGCTGCAGAGGAAGGGATGGAGTTTGCAGTTCAGCAACTAAGAACAGAGTTTAGCACATTATGATGAAAATTAGAACTTCTTAACACTTCTAGTCTTCTACGCAGCCGTTTCTTTTAATTAGCCCGTAAAAACAGATGTTCCTCTAGCGGCGAGGGATGATGAGGAACGTCTGTTTTCGCTGGCTACCGTGTCTTCAGTCGTCACGCAATGAGAAGCGTCACGGTTTTTTTTTTTTTCAAAATTTGTCAGTGAGTAGGTTTTCTCCCAGATGCAATTTGTGGAGGGTAGGAGATGGGGTCCTTTTATGTAGTCTCTTGTGGACGCTCACACATAATGGGGGGCTTAAGCAAAGCCTACGGTCTATAAGGTAAACCAGAAAGAGAGCTACTTCAGAATACGCGGTCACTTAAAGGAATGCTTCAACGAACGAGGCAAAAACACAAAAGTTTCTTTTGATATTCAACAAGATGCAAATAAGGGGCCGTATAAGTTAAGCCTAGAGAGTGATTCGGGTCGTGAATTTAACAGGAATCAGGGCCAAACACAACTCCTCTCCTCCGCCCTGCGCAAGCTCTGGAAAACAAAATGCCTGCTTCTCCTGTAGCTGGCGAGAGATGACACGGGGGAGGGGTAGGAGGAAAGATATCCTTGGTAGACTAGGGACGATTTTTATTGACAGCTTGACCGAGGGCATGATACGGCCATTTGTTTTGTACCAAGATATAATGAATGGGAGTCTATTCTTAGTTACATATCGTTTTCGGGTTGTTGTTTCTGCTTTGTATCTCTGATTTTGTTTTCTATGTTGTGTTTCCATTGTAGATTTCTTTTTGTGTGTTTCTTTTTTAGGAAATGTTGTGGCGTATCGGGATTTATGCTCCTTTTTTCTGGTCGTGTGTTTCCGTTTTGGCTTGTGTGTTTCTGTTTCTTGTTTTGCATTTTTTTTTTTGTAATTTTTTGTTTTTGCTCTGGAGAAAAACTATTATTGCATCGTGGTTTTGGCAAATTTGGAAAATCTTTAAACACCTACGGCTTTCATTTTTTTAAATTTGTCAGTGAGTGGACTGACCTTCAGATGCAATTTGTGGAGGGTGGGAGAGTGGGTCCTTTTGTATAGTAGGAACTTTAACATCCAACGACGCGACGGCAACGAGAACGTCCAAAAAAACCAATAGGTTTAGTAGACAAAAGGTGCTTGACACTTTTTTTGTAATTTTTTTGGCTGTTTTGCACAACGAGGACGTGAAAATGCCCAATTTTACGTTTTAAGGAGAACATAATTATGCAAAATACCCACAATTTCCGGTTGACGTTTGTTGCTCAAACACGTCTTTGCTGAGGTGCCCTAATATTCTTGCCTAGCATCCTGCGTCTTGATAATACCTCTAATGTGTAAGTATAAAACGAACAAGTTGAGTTTGTGTCAAACTTTTAATGCCAATCATTGGCGACAAGACCGTCCTTGTTTGTTTTTTTTTTTAAAAAAGTAACGTTCAATTTATCGTACAGATGTAATATATCGCCTCAACAGTTACACCCCATTAAATGGGGAAATGAGTTAATTTATTCTTGGAATGTGATTGAGGGGTTATTGTAACATAAGTAGTCAAATATTGTAAATTATGTGGGTAGAAAAATGCCATCATTTGTGTTATTTATTTTAAGTATCCATTGTGCAGTTGTATAGTTCTTGTAGTAAAATACATTTAATGTGGGTCATAGAGGTTGTGCGTCTTTGTTCAGCAAAATAATAACTGAAACTGCCAGTGAGAACTTTGTGAAACATCTGGTTTATTTTAAAGTTGAGTCGTCGTGAAATCAGTAAAGATTTCTGGTGTTTTCACTGTTTAGTTTATACTCAAAAAATTGAGACTCCCATTCAGCCAAATGTTCTTTTAGAAGACGGTTTTGGCTGCCACAGCATGTATCACATTACGTCTTACGTTACTCCAGCTATAGCTATGGCACTGTAACTCTAACGTTAACCTTTTAGGTATAATAATAATAATAATAATAATATACATTTACGTAGCGCAAACTTTTGTGTAGGTCAAAATCATGGTGAACCCTGAACTCTTTATAAATTGTCTTTTCGGCTATTTTAGCAGTCTTAAACATCGTCAATCTTTTTTTCTTAATCTATTTATAAGACAACAAATCAATACGAAACTTTTTTGACTCAAATTCATGGGCTAACCCCCTTAGAAAAATCCAATATGTCCACCGTCCCCCCCCCCCCCTCCCCAAAAATCGAGCTCTTTAGAAAGGGTATTTTCAGTCCTTTCAGCAGTTTCCAACTCTTTCGACAAAGAACAATAAACAAAAACTTCCAAATTTTGACTCTAAAACTCATTAGTTAACCCCTTTAATTTGGGAAAACTGCAAAATGGTCATCCCCACGTCGAACGCTCTATAAAAAGGTCTTTTCAGTCGTTATAGACATCATCAAACATTTTTTCTAACCCTTAGTAGAAGATCTAGACAAAAAATCCCAAAAAAACTTTCAAAAAGAATGAAAAAAAAATTGTGACTCAATCTTATGAGTTAATATCTGAAAAACGTTCTTATAAATTCGACTTGTTTGTGCGTTTACGTTACATAGGAATCGGTAAATAAAGAGAAAAGGGTCACGTGACTTATTCCATTCGGCCTTCTGCTTCATGGGCTATTGACTGGGAGCCCATTCGGGCTCGAGGAATAACTGTTAGGTACTTTCAGTCTCACTGATAACCCTAGCAGTCAACAACACTACACCAAAGCAGAATGTCAAGTTCATTTATTTACAATATTTCAAATCCTATTTTTTTTATCTTTCAGTCTTTACACAAGTAGAACAGCATTAATACAGCCATCATTTTCTGGATTGTTCGTAACCTGCGCATATTTTCCTGAAATAACAAACAAACAACGCTTTGTTAAAATAACGAATAGTGCAACGGAAGTAACTTGCAAAGGAGAAAATTAACAAACATAAGAGTTGTGTTTAGATGGTTATCGTAGGGGCATTCAACAATAATAACTGTTCTGGCGAAGAAACAAATATCGCCTAGGAATTTCTCAAGCTCAGGAAAGGCTAAAAATTTTTAGATAACCGTTCTATTTGTCTAAGAGACCGGGAGTTTTTCTACTAACTTACGAGTTTTGGAGGCTGTGTTTTCAAATTTTATAACCAATTGTTCGAAAAGGTCCCCTGAAAATTCCTGTTTAAAGACAAAGCGTCCCCTCGAATCTTCCATTGAAAGTACGGCTACTCCATGCCCTCGAATAGCCTGAATTTTAGGGGATTACTTCGAGTAGTTTTTACTCCCTTACTGAGGGAGTGCAATTTAGGTTTCTAGGAAACTGCCCACCTACCCCTCCCCTAAGCTAACATTAGCACTTACTTCTCACTTAGGGCAAAATGATGGCTGGGGGAGGGGTAGGTGGGCAGTTTCCCAGAAAACTTAACTGATCCGAGGGAGTAATTGAAACGACACGAAGTAATCATCTGAATTCAGGCCAGCCCTCGAACCGCTTTCCACCCGATTCATCGGGGTAGCTAACAGCTTCGAATGTGACGAAAAAGCCACTTTAATGTCTCTACACGACGGTAGTCCCCCAAAGACATCCAAAGAGACAAACAGTTTTTAGGGCAGCTCCAAATTAACAAAAAAGGCATAGAGAAAATCACCAGACACTTCTAACGTACCTGGAAACATTCGGTCGTTGGGTGCCCCTGTTATCATGGGAAATACGTATAATAAAGATACTAGCTTCGGATCGTTGGGACGGTGCAAAGAGATGAAAGAAGAGAAAAAAGGCGAGGGGTGGGTTAGGGGTTTAGGTTCCTCCTTATTTTTTTTCCCCGCTCTTTTACTTCGCGTCGCACTCCAAATCCGAACGCCTGGAAAACGCCAATGGTGACTACGGTACTTAGAGGGATTTTCGTATGACCTTGAAAAGTGGTTTCGATAAGTGTTCGTTATTTGTTTTATCAGCCAATGGATGAAAAGATCAAAACATGGCCTCTTAGTTTTCTCGCCAAAGAAAACCCTAATGGAGAGAAGGCATTGTTCGATTGGCCAATCGTGTTGCAGTATGACGTCAAAGCGAAGTATCGGTTGATTTCTAGAAAGTTTTCGGGAATAAAGTTTTCTCATCTGAGCGTTCGCTTAACCAAACAAAAGCCATGCCCGTTTGTATCCGTTCAAATCGCCCTGTTTCTGTTTTGTTCACGCGTTTTCACTTCAAGGTCATACGAAAATCGCTCTATTATTGAAACCTTTTTTGAGACATACATGTAAGAAATCTATAGAGAGCAGTACTATCCCTTTTTCTCCTAAACATTCTTGTGGTAGGATGATAAATTATCCTAATTATTAAATCTCTCAACGAATTCCAAGGAGTTAGCATTCAAATAAAACCTTTTGGCACTTTTTAGTTCTTACGACTTTACAAACGAAATTTGCAAGTCTCTGTGGAGTTTCACGAACATAATACACAATTTCCACGTTGACATTTAACCAATTTGGTACAAAGAATTTCGCCGTTTTTAGGCCTTTCGAGATTTTTTCTGGTCATTCTCTGTCTATAAAGGGCTAAAACCTACCACACTTCGCGGCTTTCTGATCCAGATGCAAAATATTAGCTTGCGAACTTCGGGCATGCACAGAAAGCAAAAAAAAAAACACTTTCTCTCCTTCCCTCTTCTTTCACTTTTATTGCCTCAATTTTTCTTTCTTTGGCCTTGCTAGGCATTTAGTATAGGTTTCATTTAGGTGGGAAATCAAACCTTTTTGGAAAGCTTTTAGGATCTTATGATTAGATGAAAGGAAAAGGTGGAACAAGATATTACAGGAATTTTCGGGTTAACGTTACATGCTTTTTTTTCTGCCTTTTTCTCCGGCTTCCCTGACCGAATCGTGCTTTGAAAGATCTCCTCGCCCTGCACAAGTTAGCAGAAAAGAGGTCTTTGGCCGTTAAAACTGATGGACGTCACAAACGGTAAAAGCGACCGAGTTAAGGGACGAATGGGTCAAGGTAAAGGTGACTATTTTGACGATGAAGCAGACTGTTTCAGAAATTCAGATATTATATATGGTGCAAGGTACCTTGCCAGCAGAGGTAGGTTCAGAAAAAGTGGCAAAGAACAACTGAGTACTACTCTCCTCTAACTAAATTCTCGGCCTCGAACAGGCTACTGACGAGACAGACAATAAAACCATACCTACCCCATACAACCTTGCCACCTTGTGTTACTAAGCCCAACTCGCTTACATTAACCTGAGCCAAAAAAAGCAACAAGATGTTAAAATCTATCCCAGCACCCACTTGTGGGATGCATGCCACCTTCATGCACACCTACAGAGCTGCCGGCAAAAAAAATATTGCCCAGTTTCATAATTCCAATTTACAGCAGTTACCACTAACACGCGCCCTCGATGGGAATTTTTCTTCTTCTCTTTTTCTCTTGGTTTTCTCACGCGCTCTGACAGAGAAGGTTCCCTCATCGCTGAATGAAGGGCCTAGACTTACAAGAATAACTTTCAATACGCCACTTTCATATTTCCCCAATGTATCTCATTAGCCCCCCAAAATTTATAAGGTGCATTATGGGAAATGTGGAACTGGCGTATGACGACAGCGTTTTTAATTATTTCATTATGAAGGATTACGCTGTTAAAACAATGAGGTCTCGGCGAGCTGAGTGAAATAGCCGAAACACTCTTTATAGTTTACGTAAAGGTTTTAAGGCGGTTTATTTATTCGATTGCACGAAAACACGGGAGCCGTGAACGAATTGCCAAGGAGGACAAATTCAAAGGAACGAAAAATATCACACCGACAAGGGAAAAAAGTTTCCTCTGAATGGAGGCTCTTTCCGAAAATAAATTTTACAACCTGCAGATCTTCTTATCACTCCGCATCTTATCGAATAGAATCCAAGCTTATCCACTACTAGCAAGAACTCAGACGAGTTGTGAGCGTGTCATGAGAAAGTTTATGTCGCTGTAACTTATAGTGCAAATTTGTACTCCTCGTGATCTTGACATGAAGTAGTGTCAGGTCCTTAAGCAAAATATTACAAAAACGGCTTCACAGCCGAAATGTTCCTTCGAGAATTCGAGAAAAGGGGAAAAAATCTTCTCTAGGCCAACGAGTGAAAACTATGGTAACGGTTGATTGACGTCCACCAAACCGCAAGTTTGAACTGAAGAAAAAACACTTTGAGAGTGCGTGTTAGTGGTAACCACCGTGAAGGACTCCCTTTCATAACTGAACACAATTTTTCACCCAACTAATAAACAAACAGCATTTTACAGCTTACCTCAATGACTGTTCCTTTCGTAATAACTCCTAGTTGCGTGTACATTGGCGACTGTGGGTTCTTTTTTACACCAATCAAGGGAAGACAGAAAGTTGCTTTTAACTGAAGAAGATCACACAAGCAAATAAAAATCAGTCACTAGCGAACAGAAAACATTTCACCCACAAACATCAAACAAAATCCACAACTCAAGCGGCAGAGAAGGTTCAATTTTATCCTAACATTGCATAACTGTTGCTACAATTCTTATGCTCCTTTGCATCGTGTATGGTGCACTTTATAAGTAAGTAAGTGCACTTTATTTGAGTGCCAATGTATTTCGTATGAAAGTACCAATTGGGCCAGGACACTATTTTTACGTCTCCTACTGGAGACGGACGTGGAGACGGACAGTGTAAAGGGAGTACCTTCATTTCTCAGTTATTTTAAGACCCTGAGTATTGGTCCGGCCCCCAAAATCGAACCTGCGACCTCCCGCTCTGCAGCTAAGAGCTCTGCCGACCGAGCTAATCCTGTGCAGTCATGATGATAGTAAGTAATGACCCTTTAAGCTCTAATATCCACAGTAGAAATTCTTCAATTCTTCAAATTCTTTCATATATTTTTTAAAGAATTAGTGGAGAAAATTTTTTAAAGAATCAAAGTAGTTGACCTTAGTTACTCTAGGGACTTTGAAAGGTTAGACCAAGGAAGAAGCAAAATTGAACCAAGAATGACGAGTCAAGACAATTTACAATAACTGCTTTCCTTGTTTTTTTTTTTTTTGTGGTACTCTGCCACAAACATCAATTTTACAGTCATTAGCAAATTAAATTTGAGGTAACAGAACAGAATCACCCACAGCTTTGTTCCCAGGGTTCTCTCCTACTCACTGCCAGGATGAGGAAGAAAGAACGTTGGGAACAAGTTGAATCACCAAGGAACTCTTACTTCAGGGTGTGTTACATGTGCCTTTTTGAAACGTAGACCCTGAAACAAATAAACAGAAAACATACAGTGATTAAAGGACGTGATTTTTTCTTATCACCACATACATGTAGAAAGATCACAGTTGTTTGAAACTCTTTAAAGTTCATCCACTACTGACAAATGTTTTGCTCAAAAGATTGTAAAGTTCAGTATCATGAACTGTTATTTTGGATGACGACTAACCACATTTAATTCTGTGCAACTTGAAATAGGACAATTGCACATCAACGTCATTTTACTACAGCTACCAGAATCCTTCAGTTTTTTGTTTTATCGTGCCAGTTAAGGCTATTGTTTTAAAAGCCCAGCGGGATTGAAAAATTTAAATAACAAAGCAAGAACGAAATGAATTCTGGAAGTTGTAGTCAAATGCTGTCATCATGAAAATGGCCTATTGGCAGGAAAAAAGATTATCGCAAAATCGTTAGCCTGTGTACAGACACCCCCTCCCCTCACAGGCTACAAAAAAGTTTGTTAGTACAGTGATTCTAACCCAGCCACACCTTGTAACAGATGTAAGATAAAAAGTTTTAATGTTCATAGGCAATGTTGCTGACTGACAACTTGTGCAGGGGGGGGGGGAGAGATCCTTCAAACAATACCCCAACGGGCCACAGAAAAATGTGAAAAAACATGAAAAGTTGATTTGAAAATTTTCATGAAAATCTTGTTCCACTACCCATCTGCACTTCCTTCAGACTAATGGCATTATCACTGGAAGCTTGTTTAAAAGTCAAGGGATCACTTTTGAACCCCAAAACAATCAATTTTTCCTCCTGTCCACACATGAACTTCAGAAGCTATTTGTTAGAACATTAGACAGTGCAGAGCTTGATTGGTAAACAAGGTTTTGGGCAGTTTTAGTCTTTTTGGCCAGATGATCAGAAAATGACTTGACTACATGTGGCCAGTCTGATGGTGTATTATTTTAGCAAAAGATTTTCAGGGGTGAAGGGGTTAATTAGGATATTAGGAAATTAGGAAGGCCAGAAGAAACCAAAAAAATATGGTAATTTCAAAGTCAAACTTAGTTAATTGTCACTTTGGGCTAACCTCCATTTAACAATATTATTTGTAATTCAGAATGTTGCTTACCATTGGCCTGATGAACCTTTCATATTTGGGTGGTTTTCTTGTAAAACCTTCACCAACATAACAAACTTTGGTGACCATCCTTTTCCACGCTTTTTCTAGGATAATACAGTTATATCATCAGTTTCACAACCTACATCAATTTTGTCCCAACAATATTCGTACATCACCAAGAGACAAAGTTAAATGAATTTTTAAAATGATCACCAAAGGGAATGGCTTTGATCTTTTATCAAATTCTTTCAACAAATTAATATTTGTTTCAAGGAAATGCACCCACACAGTGGATATTGGGGTTTACTGCGCTTTTCAAAAACATGCAAACTCTGAAGTTCAAAAGCTACCTTCACACTTGCACTTTTTGCTGCGGTCAATCATATAAGGATCACAAGCAATGAACCTTGAAACACAGAAATACAACAAACGGATGAAATCCACCAATCACAAATCACAAACTATGACTTTTTGAACCAGTTACAGTAAAGCTCTGTTTCCTAAGAGGTCCACTAAGAAGATTGATAGTAGCAAAAAATGCAAACGTCAGTTGGCTTTTGAACTTCAAAATTTGTGTTTCTGAAAAGCACAGTAAAGGGTTGGCCTTTAGTTCAGGATTTGAAAAAAGGTAATGTTCAATCGTTTGTGTGACTAGTTTTTCTGCTGGGCAAATACAAGTAACTGTTAAAGCTCACTTGCATTGGGTCATCCTCCAACTAAATCGTTACCTAAGACAAGCAAGTAGTTGCCCCAGGCTAGCAAAACACAAGAGATGCTTGCCCAAAGGAGGCACTGGAATTTAAGGGGTATTTTTTGAGCATTGTGGTTGTAAAGTGGCCAGGGGCTTGTTTGGTAAAGAGTCTTCTTTTTATGCTGTAGAAATGGACAGAAATTCAGCTAGTTTTTACAAGAAATATGTCTGCAAACTGGACCAGGGTCCAACAACCCAGGGTTAAATTTAACCCCGGTTTCATTTTCTTTTGTTCAAAAGCATTTTCTTGGACAATTTTCTCTGATATTCATAGAGCATTGAAACATCAACTTGTTGCCAAAAAGAATTAAACTAAATTTACTTTACAAGCTTTCACATTTGAATTCAAATTTCGCACTAACCCTGACTTATCTTAACTCAGTTTTGAACAACCTGGCCCTGGCCTTACAGTTTGTATTTGTGGGATAAAAACCACAATAATTATTCCAATCATAAGGTTTTGACTTGTAAAGTATCTAAACCCTCAGGTCTGAAAGGTTAATTTTGTCATAAATCAATGCTACTGTAATAGCAAGAGTCAGTACTTGCCTGTATCCAATACAAAGTTATCTACCGGAGTAATATGGTCCCAGTTCAAAGAAGGTTATCATTTTAAGGGATTTAGTGGGAAAAAGAAAGAGATGAGTTGCTTCAATTACTTTAAAAATAATTATTTATAATAATTGAGGTGTGATTAATTAAACTAATAAAATAATCCACATTAAAAAAGCAAAATAATAATAATAATAATAATAATAACAATAGTAAAAATGATAAATGGATTGAAATTTACTTTTAGACTTTCCAGTTTTTATAACTTTGAAAACCTCATCTTCTCCTACAGCTTTTACTTTAGGAAGAGGGACATCCCATTTTCCCTAACAAAAAAAAAAAAAAAAAGAAAAAAATCAGTACAATTTTTTTAACTTAGTGAAATGCAGCTGTCAAAAAGCATAATTAATTCCCAAAAGTCTAGCTTTATATAATTCAGTAGTAACTGTAGTCTATTGTGCAAGAAAGAAAAAGATAAAGAAAGCTTGATTACAGTACAAAATGATGCTACTCCACTCATGTGCCTAACCTACCTGATGAATTAAGTACGGCAAAAGCGTGGCATCTCAATCAATTTGGTAACTTGCATCTTGGTGTGGTAAAACTGCCAAACTTGACAGAGTCTAACACATTATTCGACATTGGAGTGGCAAGTGATTCATCATTGTGCAAACATTGTGCAATCATTAAACTTATAATTTTTCCCACAATCTTGTCATTTTTACATAGTTGCCATATGTAGAATGCTAAATTGAGGAAAATATGGTACTCCATCCTTGCTACCATTTTGGTCGCCATGGCAAGTGAAAAAAATTGGTGACTAAACGTGCAGCGAACGTCACCGATTTGGCGACCTGTGTTCGGTGGTCATGTGCCAAGGTGTACAAAATTCCTTTTAGCTACAATGTAGTTTCCATGGTCTTTCTTAAGTTAAATTGAGATAAACATTTACAAAAAATATTATTTTATGCTCTGTATTGAAGACAATATTTATCTTTTCAACCTGGTGAAATTTGTGATGTACACTGTAGGCAAGGAAGTTGGTGCAGCCATTTTGATAAGACAAGTGGGAACTGGGCAGATGACAACAAAAATGGGGGTATCTTGTATCTTGTTCAAAGAAACTGTTTTTAATTATTGTTCTCTGGGTTTTGCAATGGCACTTCAGTTGTCAAGCAAGTTAAAAGCAATGAGAATCAAGGGCTATAATCAAATCACAAGGTTAAAAATTTGTTTGACAAATAAGTATTACTTGAAAACAGATTTCCTGTGAGAAAAAGTATTCATTGTATGCGCTCTTGTGAAAAACAAAGTTGGTAAAATGTGTCTGTTCTTACAGGCAACATCCAGGCTTTGTGAATTAAGTAAAATTATCAGAGTTTCAAGCTTTCATCCTACATGTAAAGTGTACATGTACCATACTCAAATATTAAAGTAACACTGGAAACTGCATTATTGTAGATTTGAGTTTTTTTAGTAGCTGTCATCGAGATCAGACAAACATTTCGTGCCATACAGGGTACTGCACTAAATGGGTTTACATGTGTCTCAAATTACCGGTAATAGGCACCACATTAAAGTAAAAGTACAGCATTTCTTTTATTTCATCATTCAATAGAGTTTACAATGATATGCCAGGTAGACAATGTTTTGAGAAATTTGAAGGTTCTTTTTGCTGCTAGAGGTCCATTTGCTGCAGAAAAAGCTACTGAAACTTGGCAAAAATATGAATTGCTATTTCATTCTATGGCAAGAAACTGTTTCAAAAATATACTTTAGCAGCTTACTTGAGGATAGACATAGTCAGACAGCTTCATGTGAAACACGTAAAAATGAAGTACTGGTAATCAACGTGGTCTTCAGTATAACCACTCATGTAAAATTACACCATGCATGTTGTTTTCAATGGCGACCAATATTTTATGTCTGGCAACCATTTTATAATTTTAGGTCGCCAAAAGGTGACTTTGAAAAGCATTGTGCTTGGAGTACTGAAAGGGCAGGTAAAGAAGAACAATCCTGCTCTTCTTGCTTTACGAATACAAAATATAACTATTTACGATGCCAGGAATACTATTGTATGCCTTGTTCTGTCTTTGAGAATGATGAAACTGTTTAGGGCTGGAGTGGGCAGTTCAGTCGCATATTGTGAGCCATGTTTCTGAGAAGTTATCCATGGAAGAGCACGAAAAGGTTGAACGTAATGATTCAAATGAAACTGGCAAAAATAGAGATCTACAGAAGCAAGAAGACCCAGGCCTTCCTCTTTCTCCATACATGAAATAAAGGTTAGGATCCACACAAGGTAGGCCATCTGAATCAGTTGCCGTGCCAATGTCGCTCCAAAGTTGGACCTTATTCAATTAGGTTCAGCACATGAGTGGAGCGGCATCTGAACCGGGCCTAAGCAATACATATTTAACTTGACTTGTAACTGTTTTTTTAAATACAGTGTACAGTACTTACAGCTTTTTCTTTTCTCTTCTGTTTAACCATATTGCTGAGCACTTTAGCCCGGGACTGTCCCTCTCGATCCAACAAATATGCAGGCACAGCTCCTTCTGGCACATTTTGGCTGTCCTTTGTTTTTGTTTGGCGCTCTTCATGCATTCTTAAACTGTGGCACATTGAGATGATAATGGTGATGTTAGCTACATGTATTTTCAATATTCAGAACTAACTTTCCAAATTACTATACATGTACTACTACTATCAACTAGCAGTTTGTGGTAGAGTGCATGTAAAATTTCACCAGCCAAAATTACTTCTGAACAGGCCAGAATTGAATGACCAAGGAGGTTAGTTTACAGTAAGGTGCAACACTGATTAACCCAAGAGTAATCAACATTAAAATTTCTCCTTACTATGTCAAGGTTTTATAAAACAGAGTGGTGATAAGAATTTCATGAGGACATGGCCACAGAAATAAAGTTTATTGATACTTCTATTTCATTTTTTCCCCACTAAAAAAATGTTCTTTGTGAACTGTAGGAAATGTTTTAGGGTGACACATGAGAAATTGAATTCTGACACATTGTGTATATTAGGGTTTAAAGGCTGACGAAAAAAATCTGACTGTGAGAGAAAGTGACAAAATATCACCTGAATATGGACACCCATTAATGTTAAAAATGGACCCTTTTTTGTTGCCCAATCAACAGATTCATAGAGGGTGAACCGTGCTTATGCAGACACTTCATTGTTAATTGTGCACTGCAATAGGCCTTTCGTTTCTGAAGGTAAAAACTTCAGGTGTCAGCGTGTTGATGTTATTAGTGATACAATATACCAGATAGGATGAATTGTAGATGTCAATTTTCATACTACATGTACTTTGGCATCAAAGCAAGTTACTGTATGCAGAGAACGATATTGACTGGTAATGTACAAATAAAGCTACTTTTGGGTGTTTCCATGCAATGACAACTTTGTGAAGGCTAGAAGAAGTGTTTGATTTTCACGATGCTAATGTTCTGTTTCTTTTTTTTTTTAGTATTGTGTTCAAATAAAAGGTATATTCTCGACCATTTTCGGATATTTTAGGGTATTTAAAGAATACCCACAAAAATTCCAAATTTGGAAGAGTGAGACAAGTCCCAACCAGGGAACTTGGTCGGGAGTTCCCTGGTTGGGACTTGTCTCACTTTGGCAAATTTGGGATTTTATGGGTATTCTTTAAATACCCTAAAATATCCAAAAATGGGAATCCATTATTTTTTCCTGTGTTACCAGTAACGAACATGACCTGCCTAATACAGACACCTCATAAATTATATGGACACTCTCTACAGCCCCCCTCAGTGATGGTATTACAAATCAAATTTGATTTCAGGTGAAAATTTTTCAATCTACATTTAGGTTGATTCTTAACCCATTCGCCCCTGAACCGCCCGTAACCGCCCGTGCAGATCCAGGTCCTTTCTACCCTTTGTGACGTCATCAGTTTTAACGGTCAAGGACAACTTTCTTCGCTAACTTGTGCAGAGTGAAGAGATCTTTCAAACCATACCAGAATGAGCACAATTTAGTCAAGGACACCGGAGAAACAAGCAAAAAAACACGTGACAAGGACCTGAAAATCTCCATGAAAATCTTGTTCCATTACCCACCTACCTTTCCTTTCACCTAATCCTAAGATCCTAAAAGCTTTCCTAAAAACTCTTCCCACCAAAATGAAGCCTACTAAATGCCCAGCAAGAGAAAAAAAAAATGAGGCAAGAAAAGCAAAAAAAGAAGGGAGGAGAGAAAGTGAAAAGTAAAAGTCAAGACTGCTGTGTCACTTTTAAACCCAAAAACTATCTCGAAATTTTGCTTTCTGCGCATGCCCGAACTTCGCAAGCTGATATTTTGCATCTGGATCAGAAGGCCGCCAAGTGTACGACCTGTAAATCGGTTTGTGGTAAGTTTTAGCTCTTTATAGCACGACAGTGACCAGAAAACCACTCGACTAGCTTCAAAACGCGTTTTTCGGCAAAATCTCTAGGAGCGAATGGGTTAATTTCCTTTGTTTTCTACATGTAGGGCAAGGAGACAAAGGAAATATTATTGTGAATCAACCTCGGTTTAATCAAAATTAACCTGAGATCAAATTTGCTCTGTAAAATATCCATATTAACAGGGTTTGACTGTACTATGGTTTACATGTACCTGTAGTACATGCAAGCTCTGATCTCTTGGATTGTAAACTTAAAGTAATAAATAAATAGTCAATTAAAATTAATTCAGACTTAACTGGGTAAATAAAGATTGCGCTTGTTAAACTGGACAACTTACGTCTTTTTCATCTGTATTTTCTCTAGACGGCGCTTTCTGTTGTAAAGTTTTGCCCTGTACAGAAAATAATATAAACAAGTCAACTTCCATTAAATACTACATAAATAAGGAGGTTAAAAAGGCTATCAAATCACTACTTTCTGAAAATAAGGTAGCTGGGCTTAGCTGTACACTTTTCTCCCTGTTCTTCATGTATCTAAACTACAGAAGACATGTATTGGAAGTGACTGTACATAATGCAAACTGATTAATCCATAACAGTTCATTTCGTGAGATTAGAAACGCAGGGCTGTCATTAAGAGCCAGGGGCCAGGGATTTCCTATGGCTAATATGAGTGTGGCCCCTGGCTACTTTTATTGCAAAGTAGAAGAAAAGTAGAACCAAAAGACACCCCTAGCTGTTTGATTACCCACCCTCTTGTTGTATTTACTTGGCAAATTGAATAATCTTTGGGACAACCTTGGGAACGTCAAATATATGTGCGTGATTCGTGAAAGCCAGACTGGGAAAAGTATGTGACCAGTGATTTGAAGAAAACAACCCACCCCAAGGATATAATATACCAGAGGGGGAAGGGGATGCATCCAGAAATCTGTTATGGTTTATATTTTATTTTAATTTGCTATTAGGCTTGGTAGTGTACACTGTATGATAATGATTTATCTCTTCTTTGGTGGCAGTAATTTCAGAATTCCACCTTGAACTAATTTTTCTCACTGCTCCCATCATGATCTTGATCAAGTGAATGGTGTGGTTCAGTCAACTTTCCTGTGTGTTGTAGAGTGTTGTATGTCTCCAAGCTAATCATCTTAAGTTCGGGCAGAATACTGTTGGGTGAATTGACTATAAGGAAAACAAACCTAATTCACTACAACATACCTGAGGCCATGGAGTTTGTGGGCATACTTGGCATGAGTATGTGGCTCACGGCTTTCCTTTTTACGCCTGAAAACAAACATTTAGTCTGTTACCAAGATGAAAATGTACTCAGACTCCGATCCACCAACAGACATTCTACTGATAACAAAACACAAAAGTCTCAGAATGTGATCAGGAGCCAATGTTTAAAATATACTGGTCATGTTTACTGCTGTCCAAACACTACGCTGACAAACAAGGTGATGTGTCTGAAGTCTGGGCATGATCCATACAAACGGGACCCTTGGACAAATATTGCTAAATCATTCAAATTAATGTCTCCACTGAACAAGCAAAGAGGTCTACACAAGATAAGAGTGGTTTTGCTGCGCTTGTCGACCATGTAGTCGCCAGTGCAACTCCATGGTAACAGGTATAAGGTCTGGAGGATTTTAACTGTACTGTGCTGTTACTTACAATAAATTTTAAAAGCAGTTTGTGGAGCAAAATAAAACATGTTGAAATACAACGTAGTTCTGTTGTTTACAGGTTTCTGGCTAGATAAACTTGGCTAAATTCATATTGAAAGGATGATTTCACATAAAAATCTTCTCCATCCTCGATTATATGTGAGCCTTTGATTACAAGATCCATTAAGGTTATTAAACGCAAGAATTTAACGGCAAAACCACTGACTGCGAGTAGGACCATTGTATGATCATAAATTCGCAACAGTCGAGAGAAATAAAAATAGAAATTAATTATCAACTCACTTTTTTTCGAAATGATCGAGTCTGTATCCACGACGTTTACGTGACTGTTCTACATATTCGTTCTGAGGCTGAACAAAATCAAGATCAATCATAATGTTAGCAAATTTTCTTTAGCACATCCAAAATAAGCTTAGTTTGCTGAAGTGATCATGAGAAGAATTAGTTTTCGAAAAAGCAAGCTTCTACAGTGTACATGTATTGACTATACTGAGAATTGCACGCAGGAAATCTACACTCTACAACTTTCTAGTACTCACCATGGCTGTATGTAGTTATATATATCACAGGAACTTTACTGCGATAAAGTAAGTCGTAAAATATCGATGTCTCTTTCTGTCGACTTGCAATTTTCGCTCCTACAGTTCGTCGGCCATGCTGAAAAGACCTTCCCGTGGTGCAATGCAAGAGTATGTGGTGCAATAGTGTCTGTGCGGTCACATGACTATGACGTAGGTGAAAAGTTGGTTCCGCCATATTGGAGGAGTGAAATCTGTGTCACGCGACTCCTCGCGTCTTGTAGCGATGCCTTCGTTTTGTCTAATCGTTGGATGTTCCAACGATAAAAAGAGACGTCCAGACCTTAGTTTTTGTAGGGTGCCTAAAGTTATTACTAGTCAAGGCGAGCAGACGGAAATTTTGTCGAATGAACGGCGAACTAGATGGTTAGCGGCCATTAGCGGTCATTTCGTTCCATAGTCAGATCGTTCCAAGTCAGATCGTTCCAATCAATAGTCAGATCGTTCCACAAAATAGTCAGTTCGTTCCACAAAAAAGTCAGTTCGTTCCACATGTGAAAAGTCAAGTAAATTTTTCTAAATTTGTTGAGTGAACTTTATCGAGAAGAAAAACGTTTCGTTCATACCACAAACTGATAAAATAATAATTTATCCAAAGTCGATTCGATCCATCCCAAGTCGTTTGAAAACAAACAAGAAACGATTTCAAACAGCCACGGGCTTTAACATTTAAACCGCCGCTATGAGAGCTTTTGAGCTAGAGACGATTGATGGCTTTGAAAGATATAGCACAACAAGTAAAAGCTATGCCGTTCTGAAGGTACAGTATTTCGAAGCGCTTGCGACCAGAAGCGCTAGAATTATGCAAATTTTGTAAACAACGCGAGTTTCGAATTACAATCTCGATGTTATGGTAATTTGTCTTGCGGAAAATGTAAATGAGCATTATATTCTAATTCGCTACCCCGCTCAAACGAATATAAAACATTTATCATGCAACAAGCAACCTTAATTGGGGTGTGTCAACACGAGCCGTGTGCGAACTAAAAGAACGGGAAATACGGAAAATTAAATACCCAGTGATAACGAAACCGACAACAATGAATGGACATTATCCTTAATGTAACCGTCTTTTGTCTTATCGGATTTCCAACGGCCGTGTCTTTTAAACAATCTGTCAGGCACTCGGGCATTAGCAGCAGCGGAGGCACCTCCAGCCCTAAGGCTATGGAGACCGTAGTCTTGCTTGGGAAGGCCGATAGAATCGAAAGCGCTAAGCACTCTCTCGCGCGCTCTAGTATAAGACAAAGGAACGGACCCGCGCAATTTATAAGCTCCGGTACCGCGAAGGAAAACAAGAGGGCGAAAAATGAATTCTTCGCTGTCAGCTGAAAAAGAAGCGGCCACAAAATATCGTTGAACTAATAAATACGGACATGTATTCTTGAAAGTCTTAGCGATAACAACCCAAGCCCCATCCCTGTAAACGTCAGTCTTACTTCGATGAACAAAGATTCTCATAAAAGAATCCTCAAACTGAAAATCACACCTGCGTAACTGGACCAACTCGTTAAAGCGAAAAAACCCTGCATAACCTAAAACGCACAAAGGAAGCACTCGTAAATAGGACAAACTAGCTGAAGACGATCCATACTTAGCAAATAAAAGCTGAATAGCCTCGGGGGTCACAGGCTCTTTCTTTTTAACAGGGATACTGAGAAGCCTCTTAGCAGATTCTATTAAAGGTAAAACTAACGAGGAATTACAGGGGTCGGGTAGACCTGCCAAATCATGCACCCACTTGAGCCCATAATGGACTTCATCAATAGTACTGCAAGAAGCAGATTCTTGAATCAAGCTAAGAAAAAAACAATGAAACGTACACACTAGAAGCGGGAAATATTACAATTTCTTTTAACTGAGAAGCCCATTTTCTCCACGTATTGAAGCCCTTTTCGTACTTCCTCGCGGTACTGTCGGCTTCGGATTTAAGAAGAACTGCGGGGAGATCTTGAACCAGTGCCCGGAGTCGCCTGTCTTCAACCTGTTGAAAATTAGGCTGCAAGGCATCTTTGAGAACTTCTACGAGGGTAAGAACAACAATATATGGCAAAATTCTTCAATACACGCACTGGGAGTCAATACAGCAATAAAAAATGGACGCTTGGTGATGCCGCTGACCGGATGCAAAACTATTTAAGGCCATATGGGCCAATTCAAAAACGAAGGTAAACAAGCCACTCGGCGAGCTAGTTTCATGCGAAACGAGAACAAATGAACTAACAAGCGGAATAAAAAAACACGTGGGCCAACCTAAAGCCACTCGGCTTGAAAAAAAAACAAACACAAAAACAAAAACTAAGGCCCCTTAGCGCCAATTCTGACTGCCAGGACCGCGCTGTTAAACCTGTCTGAACCAATGAGTGAATCTTTGTAACACCCGAGGGCAAAAATCCCTGAGGGGTTGGGAAAATGAATGTACTCAAGGACGTACGGTTGGAATTGAATTGCATTTGCGAACAAGAAAGGCCAAAACACATTAGACGGCCAATAAGGGACGACTAAAGTACCAACCGCACCGCATACAAGGAGATGCTGAACCACCCTAGTAATGCAGTGGACGGGAGGGACTAGCCAATTATTCTCTCCATTCCACGAGATTGAAAATGCGTCAACAGCTTCAGTGCCGGGTACGCGAAACCTGGAATTGAATCTGGGAAGATGGGCGTTGGCAGCATTCGCAAACCTGTCGACTGTATGTGGGCCCCAAAGGCGGTCCAAGTGTGCGAAGAACTCGGGGGTTGTATACCAGTCATCGAAGTCTACAATGTGGCTAATCGCATCAGCACAAGCATTAAGTTCCCTGGGAACCCACTGGGGAATAATTGTAATACTGTAAGCTCGACAAAAATAGAAAATATCAAGCGCAATAGAATGCAATTCTGCACTAGGACTCCCTATCTCCACAATACGAACGGCCCCTTGGCTGTCAGAATGCCACTTTACACACTTACCCCGAACCGAGGCTTTGAACGCACTTAAGGCAAATTGTATAGCCTTAAGTTCTCTCCAGGTAGAGCTCTTAGCTGCTTCGCAAGCAGTCCACATACGATGGGACACCTCATTAGTGCCCACAACAAAAGCCCCGCAGGTGACGTTTCTAGCGTCCGAATAGCTAAACAAAAGGGGAGCATTATAAGGCAAAATAGCTCTCATATTAAGACTAACGATATTGTTTTTCCAGAAAAATATTTCAGAGAGGCAATCATTATGAAGCCCGATATTAAAACGGGAATCTCAACTACGGCGGGATTCTATGACCTTGTAAAGAAAACGGGTTTTGAGACGAGTCAGGTTACCCAAAACTGGCGACTTGGACATAACATGACCTGCGATAACGGCACAATCCCGAGCCGTAACATAAGGTGCGGATAGAAGAAATTTGTCAATCAGAGCGATAAATTTGCAAATACCTCTATCGGTAATAGAAATGGTACCGATAACTAAGTCCCAGTTTAAACCCAACCAAACAAGCACCTGAGTGGGGTTCCATAGTGATTTGGCGGAGTTCGCAACAAACCCCGCACTGCTTAAGGATGATTGCACAAACAATGAATTTTCCTTGGTCATAGGCAGTGAATCCCCTTTTCCGCACCCATCGTCGAGGAACACAACAATTTTAATCCCGTAAGACCTCCAAAACTTAACGAGTGGTCTGAGACACTTGGTGAAGACGTATGGGGCTGAGCTTAGACCGAACGGAAGTGATGCAAAAGAAAAATACCGAACGGTACCAGAAAAAACCCAGGAGAAACCCAGAAAAGTTTGGTGATCCGGAAAAATATCGATATGGTGATATCCAGACTTGAGATCGAAACTGAAAAGGTAATCGCCCTTATTAACATGTGATAATAAAACTCTCCAATCTTCACACCTAAGCTTCTGTTTCCAAATGAAATGATTGACATGACGTAAGTCCAGAATAAGCCTCTTCCTGCCTGAAGACTGTATCGAGACAGAGAGCGGATTAACTACATGTGGAATAAAGGGCACCTCAACGACGGCATGAGTGTGGACTAATTCAGCGATAGCCGACTCCACGAAAGAGGCATTATTAAGAGCTGACTGATTGTTAGAAAAACGCGCCTGACAAGGTGTGCTAATGAATGGGATCCGATAACCGAATTTAATAGTGTCGATAACAAAACTATTGGCACCAATAGCGTGCCAATAACTTAAACAGGACCTAAGTCTACCCTTAAGTACTGGCAATGTAGAATTCTGTTCAAATTCAAACAGATTGCGATCATAATCGAAATCGACTAATGAACTAGAGTCTCTTTCCCTGAAATACTCCAAATAGGAAGGATACATGTCTAATAAATTGAGTAAAGCTAATATCTAACCTTGGAAAACAAGTTTTCAATTCTGTGGTCCTATTTACCTCCAATGCCCGAAAGACCAGAAGAACTAGGAAAGGACGGCCCCGAGCTTGAAGATCTGGCTTGAGGATTAACTTGCCACTGAGACCTCCAATGACCTTGCTGGCCGCAGGCGAAACAAATATCACTTGGTCTTGGTTTGCTGAAAGCGCCAAAAGTACGAGGAATAGGTCTGGACGTTGATGAATGTTGGCCAGCAAACGCGGTGGTTGCGGTAGATGATTGGAGTTGTGAATAACCTTGCTTGGATGGCTTCGCTTTCTGTTGGCGTTGGTTGCGTTTACGAAGGGCCCTCTGTTCGGCACGGCGGATACGCTTTTCGTCCTCTGACCCGCTAGCCAGCTCGTCAGATAAATACTCGTTCACCAAATCCCAACCGGCGGTGGACTTGTCTGCCAGTCTGATAAGTTTGTTGCGCTTCTTGATGTCAGAGTCTAGTTCTTCCAGGTGAGTTTTAACAAGGTCTAATTTTCTCTTCCCGAGAGCAACTGACGCCGACTTCACCTTCTCTGCAAGGTCGGAGTTGAATTGAAACTGTTTCTTATTACCTTCGAATCTAAACGTGATCTTGGATTCTTCTTTGAGCTTTTTGGCCACAGAATCGGTATTACTGCACGACTCGTCTTGAATATCGCGCTTCAAGGCGCCCAACTTCTTGTCGAAATAATCCCTAAATAGAGAGAACGCGGACGCTATATCACTGGTTCTGAAGACTGGATTGGTACTGACGCTTCGAGAGATTGAGACAAAGGTTGTTTAGGAAACGAAGGCAGCAAAACGTCGCTGCTAGGAAAATCTGTGTTTGCTGGAGTAACGTCTTCGACATCAGACATAATTTTGAGGGCGTAGGGACGGACGTAAGACGCGAATGAATATAAATGAGAACAACTCGAATACATATAGCCTACCGCTAATGAAGCAATTGTAACAGCATACCATGTAACACCCCAAAGAAAAGGTTACATAACCCATGATAAATACATTTACAAGCATTTTATCGCCTTCAACCTTTTATTAATATCCTTTTTACATGCGGGGACGTTTCGGTCGTCCTAATGACTCCCGCCCCTAAACAACATACAGAATTACATAAAATAACTAAAACTAGCTCTCGTTAATTTCGCAAAGCAGCTTCCCTCTGGGATAAATTCAATCTAGACTGGGTGCCTAGCTTGCATTTGGGCCACAGCAAGTTAAAGAGTTCAGACCAACAAGAGAAACAACAGGAAAGAGCCCAGAGAGTAAGAGAAAGACGTAAACGCGAGAGGGAGCGTGAAGAACAGGTTCAGGCTGTGAAAGAAAAAAAGGCAAGGGAAGATGAATCAGAAGCCCATGGCGATAGAATCAGGGATATTTCTTTCGCGGTTCAAGATGAAGAAGATTTGGCAGAGGTTCCAGAGGAGGAGGAAGAGGGGAACAACATGGCCACGCAAACTGAGCGAACTCACGCAATCACGGTCAACGCAAACCGAGCAGTGTGATTACATGTTTCGAACGCCTAAACCTTGGATGCCAGAAAAATCCACCATATTTGAACAGGAATTTTTTGAGGGAGATGACGGTAAAGTTCGCTTTTACACTGGATTACCCTCGTGGGAAGTTTTAATGAAAACATTCTCCTTTGTATCTCCACATGTCAACAGACGCTCCCGGTCATTGAGTAAATTTCAGGAGTTTGTTCTGGTGTTGATAAAACTACGACTGGCCGTCCCACGCCAAGATGTTGCTTATCGTTTAGATGTTTCTAGAACTGTTGTTTCTCGCATTATTGTTACCTGGTTAACTGTCATGGATGTTCGTTTATCTCCTTTAATTTCCTGGCCAAGTCGGGAACAGCTTCAAAGAACAATGCCGAAATGTTTCATTGACTCTTTTGGTCTAAAGACAAGTGTGATCATTGACTGTTTCGAGATATTTATTGATAGGCCATCCAATCTTTTAGCAAGAGCACAGACCTTTTCGAACTACAAACACCATAACACTGCGAAAGTGTTGATTGGGATAACACCACAAGGAACAATATCATTTGTTAGTGAGGCCTGGGGGGGGCGCACATCAGACAAATTTCTTACAGAGAACTGTGGCTTTTTAAAAATTTACTTCCTGGGGATCTTGTCCTTGCAGACAGAGGTTTCACTGTCCACGAGCAGGTGTGGTTTCACCAGGCAGAACTGAACGTCCCTGCATTTACCAGGGGCAAACAACAGCTGGATCCAGTTGATGTAGAAAAGACACGTAAAATCGCCAATGTCAGAATTCATGTGGAGAGAGTTATTGGAATTCTGAGACAAAAGTACACAATCTTACAAAGTACTCTGTCAACTGACTACTTAGCATGTGAGGACAAGAGCAAAGCCCCACTGATTGACAAGATAATTCGAGTTTGTGCTGCCCTTGTTAACCTCTGTCCTCCTATTGTGAGTTTTGATTGATTTCTTTAATGGGTAATAACCCGTCAAGTTGTCCGAATTAGCCATACATCTTGCCTGAGTCCCAGTCCATTTACGGTACACCTAAATACATAGCCAAGAAGTGTAGCAAGCTTGTTCAAAGTGTGGTTGTCAAATCCTTCAAGACCTGCGGTATTTCCAATGCCTTGGACAGAACAGAGGACAACATGGTCTACGCTGAGGAAACCCCAGAAGTAGACGATGAAGACATAGAAGAGAACGAGTTCGAGACAGACAGCGAAAACAAAACGGATGGCGAGTAAACTATTGGGTTGAAAGCCCTTGCACATATCCATCAAACGGCTCCTTTAGGAGCCACCAATTTCATAAAAGTGAATAACCAATATTCAGAAGTTATTTTTGTTGTGTTTCATCACTTCTGCTTCATTGCTAACTTGACTACAAGCCGGGGGGGTAAGGTTATTCAGCAACTGTATATTTTTAAAATGTAAAACCCTCGGCTACAAGCCGAACCCCGTTCTCCGTGAAAAATCTCCCAAAATTTTGGGTCGAAAACTGAAAAAAATCGCTCGGCTTATAGGTGAAGAAATACGGTAGTTGTTGTTACTTAAGCCTGAAAAGTAATATGCATGAAAAGAGGGTGATTAAAAACACTGCAGCTCTATGGGGAGTCAGCTGCAAATCCATTCAAGCAAGATGAGTTTCAGGGCCCGGTTGTTCGAACGCCAGTTAGCACTAACCCCGGGTTAAATTCTAACCCCGGTTTCTTTTTCTTTTGTTCAAAAGGATTTTCTCAGATAATTTTCTCTGTTATTTTCAAGAGTATCCAATCATCAACTTGTTGACAAAAAGAATTAAACTGAATTTACTTTTTAAGCTTTAATGTCTGCGTTCAAATTTCGCACTAACCCTGGGTTATCTTAACGCAGCTTCGAACAACCCGGCCCAGGTGACCAACCTTGACTGTAAACTCACGACTTAATGGTTGAAAAAAATAAGGATTATTGAGAAAATGTAAACATTTCTTACATGGTAATGATTCACCCTTGTCACAAGCTTCAGCAGGTTCACAAACATTTTTTTATTCAAAGAAGTTTTGATCAGTATGGTAAAACATTTGGTTAAAAAAAAAATTATGCAGTTGGCCCAGGAATTAATTAAGTAATATTAATTAATAGCAATTGAAGTCAAGCTTACTAAAACAAAAAAATTGTTTTGGTTTCTAAGAGCAGTGCTTGTGGGATTGAGAATCTAGTACCCAGTGCAGCACTTATTTGGGTTCTAGTGCTTAGTTGAAAGAGTTTGACAGTGTATTTCAATTTAGTAAAATCCAGCTAGTGGTCGATTATCAATGCTACGTTCTGATTGGTTGAGCTACTACTAGGCTATATGTTACAGCCCACCAGTAGCGAAGAGTGTCGGCTTTGAAAACCAAAACTATGTTTTTGCTAGCTAAAGTTGTTTTGTCTTGATATTTTTGACCAACAAGTTGGTGTCTGCTATAGAGACATTTTGACCATGTATTTGGTTTTTTTATATGGTAGCTTTCCTTTGTAAATAGTTTTTTATTGTATAATTTTAATAATGCAGCTTTCTTTCATACAAATATATATATTGCATGGTTCATATTAGCCTCCCACACAGATACTTGACACTGTTTCGATCAAATTTTCTGATCCTGTAGAAAATATGGTGAGCCTTAGTAGTAAATGATATTTTTATCCATGGATAAGGGTAATAAAATTGATCAACTATAAAAATATTATTGAATGGATAGTGTGATCCTCCTTTAATATCTAACACTGGGTTGGAGAGGCAGTAAAATAATTACAACAATATTTCTAGCTCTTTGGAATTATGCCTCAAGTGCCTCCTGATGAACTGCTAGATTCTCCTTCCAATTTGTCTTGTTTATGCTCAATTATCAAAGGGAGAATTTAGTACATGTAGTAATATCAGGAGTCATTTGTAACTGGGGCCTTATTCCACACATTCCTTTAGTACAGAATGAAAAAATGCCTCTCAAGATAACTGGGTCCTTTCATTCTACCTTAAAATTAGTTCTCTACTGGGATTTAATCTTTACGGGTACTACCTGGCAATCACTGTCCCTCATCTATGGGATTTTTCCCAATAAACAAGTACAAGATGTGGCAATGGTCACTTACAGCGTATCATAACAACAACGGTATTTACATAATTTTATATAACTGTGTGCAATGAAGAATGTAACCTTTTAAGCCCCATATCAAGTTCTGCCATACAGTGCATTTCTTATGGTACTGTTCAGTTAAACATTGACACATTTTATCTTAGATGGTCCTTTTATTCATTCTCCTGACCTGTACGTTTCATTAGGCAGTGATAATGTAAGGTCAGGAGAACTTATTTGCTACGCGCTGTTTGGGCTTGAAAGGTTACCAGTTGGGAAAATGTCCATCATTAAAGATCAACGGTCGGAAAAAGTTCCATTCTACTGGACCTCAAACATCTTGAAAGGTGAGGACGCATCTTCGGGATATCAAATTGAATACTCAAGGGGTCTTGCATAAAAACAAGGCTCGTAGCAAATGCTATAGCAAATATCCCACAGTCAGATCCATTTAGTTGCTGCTGAATAGGGACAACATTAATTCCCCTGAAGTCCTGTCCGAGTAGACTTCTTGCCTGTTCCTCAATGTCGTCACAGACAACATCATGAAAAAAACTGTCATATAAATTAACATGGCCACTGGAGCAACCAATGGAACTTAAACATACCCAGTGGTTACCTCCAGTGTTCAAAATCTGTATGAATTCACCACTGATAATGTCAAAGGCTCTTACTGGACCAAGTGTTGGCCTTTGAAATCCTTCAATAATAATAATAATAAAGTCTTTATTCATCAAGAGATAAAAATACATATCTTTTGTTACAAGTAAGTGTAAGAAATTTAAAAAGTTAAAAAGTAAGAAATAAAAAATATATACCGGTATATATATCTAGTATATTACATAGCTAATTCATATTTAAAAACTAAACGATTAATAAAAGAGTTTTTAAAGCGCATAGTGTTAATCTTAGGTTTAAAACTAGTTTCTTTTCTAAGATTGTAGCTGGAGGGTTTAACACGAAGCATAATAGATAAAAGTGGATGTCCTTTGGCATTAAAAACTTTTTTGAAAATTTTACGGTCTTGCCTCTCTAAGAAATCATAAACACTTACAGGCTTAGACGTATATTTCCTTTTAAAACAGCGGTCTAAGAAACATTGTACGGGTGTAAGATCGGACTCGGACGCGGCGTAGACAGATAATGCGTAATTAATATTAGGTAGAACTATAGTATTAAAGAGAAGGTCTATTTCTGACTGATTGTACCCTTCTTTGCGCAGCGTTCTAAGGATATGTAGGGATTTGTTAGCTTTAATAAGTTTGTTCTTCACGTGCACTGAAAATTTGCTGTCACATTGGAAGGTGACGCCCAAAATCTCAACTTCTTTACAGCTTGGTATCATCCCAATGGGTGAATAGAGATCGTGGTTGCCTCTCTTTTTGATCTTCAACTCTTTACATTTGCTTGGGTTGCAAGACATTCCATTTGTATTCGTCCAATCTAAAAACTGTGACACTAACTGATCGGAGTAGTCTACCTCCTTCCATACAGGAGCAATAATTGTCGAGTCATCAGCGTACTTAAATAGCGCGTCATGATTACCTAAAGTGATGTTAAGATCATTGAGGAAGATATTAAAAAGGTAAGGACCGCTAACGCTACCTTGAGTTGTCCCTTGGTTGACCGGTTTCCAGTCACACTCAAAGTTGTTACAACATACCCTTTGTTTTCTATCCTTTAAAAAGTTCAAGTACCAATGTTCGGATTTAACTGTTTGAGGTAGATTTGTGCCTGGTGGATTATAGAACAGTCTAACCAGCCATGTGTATCCTCTATCAATGCAAATTCTCTTTCAGTCAGATTCCCTAGTGAACCCGTCTTATTAACATTTGTATTGACAGTTTCTTTGACAAACAAAACATCTGGGTCAGGATTTGGGGATGATTCTCCTTCCACATCACTATCCTGTGGGGTGTTTGCACCGATGTTGATTGGTGTTGCAGGTGAATCTGCCTTCAAATCATTATCACTTTGGGAGCTTGAATCATTAATAATAGGGGCTGACATTACACTATCGGGTGTTCCAGCTGGTTCTCCTACCAAATCAGAATTCCCTTGAGCTGGTGTTGATGGTCTACTTTTAGGTGCTGTAATCTTGCAGTTATAGCAAAGCCAGGTTGTTCTTGCATTGATTGGATAACGTTTGTAAGACATGCATGACAGATGAAAAAATTTACCATTTGAGCACTGTTCATTATGACATTTCAGCAGTTTATCATTTGTCTGTGCTTTTTTTTGACATGTGCAGATAGTTGCAAGTTTTGTTGCCTCACTTAGGAATTGATCCTTCATTTCAGGCAATTTCTTGCTTTTTGCCCTGGTAAATTGGGGCAACTTTCTACAATGAGGGCAGTACCACATTTTTGGAACTGTTACATTCTTGATACCCAAACAGGATGGGTGAAATTTGGATATTTTGCATGTGTGGTTGGCACATGTTATTGGTGCTTCACTAGTTGTTTCCCTGCAGTAACAGTCACCAGGTTTTGTGACTTCTTCTGGGGAAAGCTGGGCTTTTAAATCCATCTTTCGGGTATACCATCTTCCCAATATTTCTGGTAATATGCAAATTCTCCAGAAAGTCTCTAGTTTGGGAATTTGTGTTTCCCAGTGTTTCATGTCTGGAGCAAGCCTTTCCAAGAAAAATTTCGATGTTTGCCCATCTGAGGCGAACACAATAAAATCTAAATATCCTCTCCCACTTGTATGGATTTGTTGTTGTGCTTGGTAATAATAGTCATGATCTCTTTTGAGTTGGAAACAAGATTCTGTTTCAATCGCCTTTAGATATTGAATGAAAGGAAATAAAATCATTTTACTAACAGTGACCCGTCATAACCTGTTTGCCAACGTCTCGTGAAGTATAACAGTACGCACCCAAAACGTCGCGGTACTACCAGTGACACGCGACAATCGATGTACTTTTCCTAAAAATAACTACTTCTGCCATTTACTTCTACGCTTTATTTTTGATAAATGACAATCGTGCATGTTGGTGTTCCATGGCCTTGTTGATTTTACAGGTACCTTTCAAAAAAATGTCATCTCGACCAGCAACCAAACACAATGTCTTCCCAAAGTCAAAATTCAGTCAGTAAATCGATCATACAATTCGTTCATGGTTTGAATTAAGTAATGTGGATGTACCAGGGGAACCAATCACGAAACTCCACTTCACCCCTTAACCATAAAAAGACAAACAATGTACAACCAGCTTCACTACGTTGCTATTGACTCGTGACATCCTATTTAGCGCGCTGTAGAAGGCTCCCAAGTCGTGTTTTCTTTTGAGGGGCTAAAGGAGCAACATGGCCTTTCAGAGATTGCCTTTACTTCTTGTACTTTTTGTGTTAAATGTACCCCCCCCTGTCCGTTGGTCAAGACAGCAATGATCTGTCAGCCGCCTCCTATACCCTTTGCGAAGGATCTCCTGAAAACGTGAACTTTCGGATCAAGGTACGACCGAAAGACAAAGGAGGACAAAAAGGAAAACGCTTTCCGCCAAATTCAAAGGAAAGACACGCCAAGAAAACTTAGATGGAAAGATCGAACAGGCCAACGTGAAAGATGTCATAGTCATCTCTAAGGAAGAAATATGTTTTCAAGCCTTCGTTGTCGATACAACAATCATCGTTGATCAGCCAACCGACTTTAAGATGGCCTGTCCGACTCCCACAGATGACGACGCTCTCCCTTGCAAGGAACTCGGGTCCAAGGTAAAACCGGTCTTAATTTGTCCACAAGCCTTAACGGACTTACTGATGAAGAAAGAGATCATCCAGACTGAGCCAAGTGAAAGGCCTGGACCGAACTCTTTCAAAACCCCAACTTATGACATCACCAACGATATGCGACAAGCTTCACTTGTCATCGCCGACGGCCTAACCCAAGAATTCAACAAAGTGGTCAAGAACCGAAGAAATGTTTTCAATGCCGCAAAAACACTGACTTTCGCGACATAGGTAAAAAACTTGGGAGCTTTTCATCTTTTCTGGATGCTCTGGGTCCAATGCTAGGTATTTTTGGCGGCATTACGTCCATCATTACAACCTTCCTCACGCCCAACCCTTTTGATGAAATGGTCAAGTATTTGGCAAAGGAGTTTGATGAAGTCAATCGACGCCTTACATACATAGAAACTGACATTCAAGACTTGAAAAAAGTCGTTCAGAGCGAAAATAATATTGTTGCAATGGCGTCTCAAATGAAAGCCATAAGATATTCCCTTCGTGCATATGAGCCAATGGTAAAGAGTCTGTCCAATGCCCCCGTGTGTGGATCAAAAAATCTACTCAAGCGACCTGAGGTTCGTGCATTTATGAAGCAATACACGAAGGATAATGTGGAAAACAGTCTCAAGGACCTGTATGGAGTGGATTTTGGCGAGGTACTGGAAGCCTCATCACTGATGAAGTCGTTCATGCGTGCTTACTGTGGTAAAAACCCTGCTAAAGTTGAACGCTTTATGACTGAGATATCGAACTACGCCTACGCTGGCTCCATGGTCCACTTTGCATTCAGGGCTCTTGAGTGCCGAAAGCCAAAAAGGAAAAGGCCCATTTACTGTAAGAAGGAAGAGGAGGAGAAAGACGAAGGGAACGAATTGTTGAATAAGCTCTACCGATTTTTGAAGAAAGCCAATGCCATGAAAGAAGCAATTCAAAATCCTCCCTATGGTCTGCAGCTGGATATGCAACCAGATCTTGATGACCTGATCAAAGACGAGGTATTAAAGGCAACAAATAAGAAAGAGTTCCCGGGAATCCTTGATAAAGTATACGATTTCATTATCAAAACGTTATATGATATAAATGATTGGCCCGAAGCCTGTATTGTGAACCTCAAACCTGATAGTGTAGTTATTATTCAGGTAGCTCAATTAATTAAAGACGCGGTTGTTTACGGTTATGATTATAAGCCCTGGGCCTTGGGATATGAATATACTAACATAGGCTTAGAGAAAACTAAGTACAGAGTTAGGGGCGTTGGTAGGGGATTCCGGCATACATTAGTAACTGATGACATGCAATTCCAACCACTTTACAAGGAAGGTGACAAATCATGTAAATGCCAGCAAGGGCCTAAGCTTAAGGAATCTTGTAATGTGACAGCTTGGCAGCATTTCCCCCCACAAAACTGGAACCCCCCGTTCGAGTATCATCCATTCGAAGATCGAATTCTCTACTTCTTGTTTAACCCTATGAGTTACTTAATCCGATATCATCCTTCATTTAATAGCATCAGGAACAGGATTAAGCACACTCCCATCGTGGTAACTAATTTGATTCCGATTTATGTGTTTTACAAAGAAAAATCGTTCACTAAAGATTTTTGCAAGTTTGACTCAGAACCGGACGTTGTAGTGGCGTGTTTGCATTACTTGAAGTACGTCGCTAAAAACCAATTTTATGACATGACTTGTCGAGGTCCAGATCCAAGTGATCCAAATCGAGGACCTTTGTGGCCGGAATTTGAAAACTATGTGGCAATCGTTTCAGATAAGCTGTAGCAGTGTCTGGGGATCTCAGTTGTAAAGGTTACGATTTGAGTGTACCACTGGGACACTAAGCGCCTTACCTTAAAACAGATCATAACAAGCAGTATTGTCGAAACAGGCAACTGCTTAGCTAGAATTTGAAGCATGTTAAAAGTCCATATGACTCAATAAACCTGTTTTGATTCTGTGGCCTTGTGTTTACTTATTCTTCTTCGCATGATAGTTTCGGACGCTCCATTTAACTTTTGAGATGACCGGGGGGGAAGATTTAGATTTCTAATTCAACTCAAGGAAAATTCGCCAATTCTTAAGATCCCTATTATTTCTTCGTCTAGAATTGAGCTGACTAGCCCATCTGCTGCTAAACCTTGTTCATCGCTTTGTGTTGTTTCCCACTGATCTTTAGAACAGGAAAGCTTACAACAAACCTACACGTGCATATCAAATGGCCCTACCATCTATTGTGACTTCATGTTCTAGTAAGAACCTCTCAATGGTTTTAAATGCGTCAGAGTCCGCAGTACCTTCTGTCTATTTCTCTATTTCTTCCCTGAATCGATCCACCAGTTTTTTTTTCTATCTCCAATCAACGAGAAAACTACCGAATATTACAGTGCGACTACTTCAACCAAGACCACCCAGGAAAATTTCCTGCAAACTTGCCAATGAGAATCTCACATCGGAACAATGGATTTTCACAAAATTGATTATGTATGACAAATTTACCCACTATCGAAGCACAGCAAAATTCAAATTGTGGCTATTCTGTTGTTTCATCACTCGAACACTATTGGCCAATTTTCTAAAAAAAATTTACCATTTGAGCACTGTTCATTATGACATTTCAGCAGTTTATCATTTGTCTGTGCTTTTTTTTGACATGTGCAGATAGTTGCAAGTTTTGTTGCCTCACTTAGGAATTGATCCTTCATTTCAGGCAATTTCTTGCTTTTTGCCCTGGTAAATTGGGGCAACTTTCTACAATGAGGGCAGTACCACATTTTTGGAACTGTTACATTCTTGATACCCAAACAGGATGGGTGAAATTTGGATATTTTGCATGTGTGGTTGGCACATGTTATTGGTGCTTCACTAGTTGTTTCCCTGCAGTAACAGTCACCAGGTTTTGTGACTTCTTCTGGGGAAAGCTGGGCTTTTAAATCCATCTTTCGGGTATACCATCTTCCCAATATTTCTGGTAATATGCAAATTCTCCAGAAAGTCTCTAGTTTGGGAATTTGTGTTTCCCAGTGTTTCATGTCTGGAGCAAGCCTTTCCAAGAAAAATTTCGATGTTTGCCCATCTGAGGCGAACACAATAAAATCTAAATATCCTCTCCCACTTGTATGGATTTGTTGTTGTGCTTGGTAATAATAGTCATGATCTCTTTTGAGTTGGAAACAAGATTCTGTTTCAATCGCCTTTAGATATTGAATGAAAGGAAATAAAATCATTTTACTAACAGTGACCCGTCATAACCTGTTTGCCAACGTCTCGTGAAGTATAACAGTACGCTCCCAAAACGTCGCGGTACTACCAGTGACACGCGACAATCGATGTACTTTTCCTAAAAATAACTACTTCTGCCATTTACTTCTACGCTTTATTTTTGATAAATGACAATCGTGCATGTTGGTGTTCCATGGCCTTGTTGATTTTACAGGTACCTTTCAAAAAATGTCATCTCGACCAGCAACCAAACACAATGTCTTCCCAAAGTCAAAATTCAGTCAGTAAATCGATCATACAATTCGTTCATGGTTTGAATTAAGTAATGTGGATGTACCAGGGGAACCAATCACGAAACTCCACTTCACCCCTTAACCATAAAAAAGACAAACAATGTACAACCAGCTTCACTACGTTGCTATTGACTCGTGACATCCTATTTAGCGCGCTGTAGAAGGCTCCCAAGTCGTGTTTTCTTTTGAGGGGCTAAAGGAGCAACATGGCCTTTCAGAGATTGCCTTTACTTCTTGTACTTTTTGTGTTAAATGTACCCCCCTTGTCCGTTGGTCAAGACAGCAATGATCTGTCAGCCGCCTCCTATACCCTTTGCGAAGGATCTCCTGAAAACGTGAACTTTCGGATCAAGGTACGACCGAAGGACAAAGGAGGACAAAAAGGGAAAACGCTTTCCGCCAAATTCAAAGGAAAGACACGCCAAGAAAACTTAGATGGAAAGATCGAACAGGCCAACGTGAAAGATGTCATAGTCATCTCTAAGGAAGAAATATGTTTTCAAGCCTTCGTTGTCGATACAACAATCATCGTTGATCAGCCAACCGACTTTAAGATGGCCTGTCCGACTCCCACAGATGACGACGCTCTCCCTTGCAAGGAACTCGGGTCCAAGGTAAAACCGGTCTTAATTTGTCCACAAGCCTTAACGGACTTACTGATGAAGAAAGAGATCATCCAGACTGAGCCAAGTGAAAGGCCTGGACCGAACTCTTTCAAAACCCCAACTTATGACATCACCAACGATATGCGACAAGCTTCACTTGTCATCGCCGACGGCCTAACCCAAGAATTCAACAAAGTGGTAAAGAACCGAAGAAATGTTTTCAATGCCGCAAAAACACTGACTTTCGCGACATAGGTAAAAAACTGGGAGCTTTTCATCTTTTCTGGATGCTCTGGGTCCAATGCTAGGTATTTTTGGCGGCATTACGTCCATCATTACAACCTTCCTCACGCCCAACCCTTTTGATGAAATGGTCAAGTATTTGGCAAAGGAGTTTGATGAAGTCAATCGACGCCTTACATACATAGAAACTGACATTCAAGACTTGAAAAAAGTCGTTCAGAGCGAAAATAATATTGTTGCAATGGCGTCTCAAATGAAAGCCATAAGATATTCCCTTCGTGCATATGAGCCAATGGTAAAGAGTCTGTCCAATGCCCCCGTGTGTGGATCAAAAAATCTACTCAAGCGACCTGAGGTTCGTGCATTTATGAAGCAATACACGAAGGATAATGTGGAAAACAGTCTCAAGGACCTGTATGGAGTGGATTTTGGCGAGGTACTGGAAGCCTCATCACTGATGAAGTCGTTCATGCGTGCTTACTGTGGTAAAAACCCTGCTAAAGTTGAACGCTTTATGACTGAGATATCGAACTACGCCTACGCTGGCTCCATGGTCCACTTTGCATTCAGGGCTCTTGAGTGCCGAAAGCCAAAAAGGAAAAGGCCCATTTACTGTAAGAAGGAAGAGGAGGAGAAAGACGAAGGAACGAATTGTTGAATAAGCTCTACCGATTTTTGAAGAAAGCCAATGCCATGAAAGAAGCAATTCAAAATCCTCCCTATGGTCTGCAGCTGGATATGCAACCAGATCTTGATGACCTGATCAAAGACGAGGTATTAAAGGCAACAAATAAGAAAGAGTTCCCGGAATCCTTGATAAAGTATACGATTTCATTATCAAAACGTTATATGATATAAATGATTGGCCCGAAGCCTGTATTGTGAACCTCAAACCTGATAGTGTAGTTATTATTCAGGTAGCTCAATTAATTAAAGACGCGGTTGTTTACGGTTATGATTATAAGCCCTGGGCCTTGGGATATGAATATACTAACATAGGCTTAGAGAAAACTAAGTACAGAGTTAGGGGCGTTGGTAGGGGATTCCGGCATACATTAGTAACTGATGACATGCAATTCCAACCACTTTACAAGGAAGGTGACAAATCATGTAAATGCCAGCAAGGGCCTAAGCTTAAGGAATCTTGTAATGTGACAGCTTGGCAGCATTTCCCCACAAAACTGGAACCCCCGTTCGAGTATCATCCATTCGAAGATCGAATTCTCTACTTCTTGTTTAACCCTATGAGTTACTTAATCCGATATCATCCTTCATTTAATAGCATCAGGAACAGGATTAAGCACACTCCCATCGTGGTAACTAATTTGATTCCGATTTATGTGTTTTACAAAGAAAAATCGTTCACTAAAGATTTTTGCAAGTTTGACTCAGAACCGGACGTTGTAGTGGCGTGTTTGCATTACTTGAAGTACGTCGCTAAAAACCAATTTTATGACATGACTTGTCGAGGTCCAGATCCAAGTGATCCAAATCGAGGACCTTTGTGGCCGGAATTTGAAAACTATGTGGCAATCGTTTCAGATAAGCTGTAGCAGTGTCTGGGGATCTCAGTTGTAAAGGTTACGATTTGAGTGTACCACTGGGACACTAAGCGCCTTACCTTAAAACAGATCATAACAAGCAGTATTGTCGAAACAGGCAACTGCTTAGCTAGAATTTGAAGCATGTTAAAAGTCCATATGACTCAATAAACCTGTTTTGATTCTGTGGCCTTGTGTTTACTTATTCTTCTTCGCATGATAGTTTCGGACGCTCCATTTAACTTTTGAGATGACCGGGGGGGAAGATTTAGATTTCTAATTCAACTCAAGGAAAATTCGCCAATTCTTAAGATCCCTATTATTTCTTCGTCTAGAATTGAGCTGACTAGCCCATCTGCTGCTAAACCTTGTTCATCGCTTTGTGTTGTTTCCCACTGATCTTTAGAACAGGAAAGCTTACAACAAACCTACACGTGCATATCAAATGGCCCTACCATCTATTGTGACTTCATGTTCTAGTAAGAACCTCTCAATGGTTTTAAATGCGTCAGAGTCCGCAGTACCTTCTGTCTATTTCTCTATTTCTTCCCTGAATCGATCCACCAGTTTTTTTTTTTTTTCTATCTCCAATCAACGAGAAAACTACCGAATATTACAGTGCGACTACTTCAACCAAGACCACCCAGGAAAATTTCCTGCAAACTTGCCAATGAGAATCTCACATCGGAACAATGGATTTTCACAAAATTGATTATGTATGACAAATTTACCCACTATCGAAGCACAGCAAAATTCAAATTGTGGCTATTCTGTTGTTTCATCACTCGAACACTATTGGCCAATTTCTAAAAAAAATTTACCATTTGAGCACTGTTCATTATGACATTTCAGCAGTTTATCATTTGTCTGTGCTTTTTTTTGACATGTGCAGATAGTTGCAAGTTTTGTTGCCTCACTTAGGAATTGATCCTTCATTTCAGGCAATTTCTTGCTTTTTGCCCTGGTAAATTGGGGCAACTTTCTACAATGAGGGCAGTACCACATTTTTGGAACTGTTACATTCTTGATACCCAAACAGGATGGGTGAAATTTGGATATTTTGCATGTGTGGTTGGCACATGTTATTGGTGCTTCACTAGTTGTTTCCCTGCAGTAACAGTCACCAGGTTTTGTGACTTCTTCTGGGGAAAGCTGGGCTTTTAAATCCATCTTTCGGGTATACCATCTTCCCAATATTTCTGGTAATATGCAAATTCTCCAGAAAGTCTCTAGTTTGGGAATTTGTGTTTCCCAGTGTTTCATGTCTGGAGCAAGCCTTTCCAAGAAAAATTTCGATGTTTGCCCATCCGAGGCGAACACAATAAAATCTAAATATCCTCTCCCACTTGTATGGATTTGTTGTTGTGCTTGGTAATAATAGTCATGATCTCTTTTGAGTTGGAAACAAGATTCTGTTTCAATCGCCTTTAGATATTGAATGAAAGGAAATAAAATCATTTTACTAACAGTGACCCGTCATAACCTGTTTGCCAACGTCTCGTGAAGTATAACAGTACGCACCCAAAACGTCGCGGTACTACCAGTGACACGCGACAATCGATGTACTTTTCCTAAAAATAACTACTTCTGCCATTTACTTCTACGCTTTATTTTTGATAAATGACAATCGTGCATGTTGGTGTTCCATGGCCTTGTTGATTTTACAGGTACCTTTCAAAAATGTCATCTCGACCAGCAACCAAACACAATGTCTTCCCAAAGTCAAAATTCAGTCAGTAAATCGATCATACAATTCGTTCATGGTTTGAATTAAGTAATGTGGATGTACCAGGGGAACCAATCACGAAACTCCACTTCACCCCTTAACCATAAAAAGACAAACAATGTACAACCAGCTTCACTACGTTGCTATTGACTCGTGACATCCTATTTAGCGCGCTGTAGAAGGCTCCCAAGTCGTGTTTTCTTTTGAGGGGCTAAAGGAGCAACATGGCCTTTCAGAGATTGCCTTTACTTCTTGTACTTTTTTGTGTTAAATGTACCCCCTTGTCCGTTGGTCAAGACAGCAATGATCTGTCAGCCGCCTCCTATACCCTTTGCGAAGGATCTCCTGAAAACGTGAACTTTCGGATCAAGGTACGACCGAAAGACAAAGGAGGACAAAAGGGAAAACGCTTTCCGCCAAATTCAAAGGAAAGACACGCCAAGAAAACTTAGATGGAAAGATCGAACAGGCCAACGTGAAAGATGTCATAGTCATCTCTAAGGAAGAAATATGTTTTCAAGCCTTCGTTGTCGATACAACAATCATCGTTGATCAGCCAACCGACTTTAAGATGGCCTGTCCGACTCCCACAGATGACGACGCTCTCCCTTGCAAGGAACTCGGGTCCAAGGTAAAACCGGTCTTAATTTGTCCACAAGCCTTAACGGACTTACTGATGAAGAAAGAGATCATCCAGACTGAGCCAAGTGAAAGGCCTGGACCGAACTCTTTCAAAACCCCAACTTATGACATCACCAACGATATGCGACAAGCTTCACTTGTCATCGCCGACGGCCTAACCCAAGAATTCAACAAAGTGGTAAAGAACCGAAGAAATGTTTTCAATGCCGCAAAAACACTGACTTTCGCGACATAGGTAAAAAACTTGGGAGCTTTTCATCTTTTCTGGATGCTCTGGGTCCAATGCTAGGTATTTTTGGCGGCATTACGTCCATCATTACAACCTTCCTCACGCCCAACCCTTTTGATGAAATGGTCAAGTATTTGGCAAAGGAGTTTGATGAAGTCAATCGACGCCTTACATACATAGAAACTGACATTCAAGACTTGAAAAAGTCGTTCAGAGCGAAAATAATATTGTTGCAATGGCGTCTCAAATGAAAGCCATAAGATATTCCCTTCGTGCATATGAGCCAATGGTAAAGAGTCTGTCCAATGCCCCCGTGTGTGGATCAAAAAATCTACTCAAGCGACCTGAGGTTCGTGCATTTATGAAGCAATACACGAAGGATAATGTGGAAAACAGTCTCAAGGACCTGTATGGAGGGATTTTGGCGAGGTACTGGAAGCCTCATCACTGATGAAGTCGTTCATGCGTGCTTACTGTGGTAAAACCCTGCTAAAGTTGAACGCTTTATGACTGAGATATCGAACTACGCCTACGCTGGCTCCATGGTCCACTTTGCATTCAGGGCTCTTGAGTGCCGAAAGCCAAAAAGGAAAAGGCCCATTTACTGTAAGAAGGAAGAGGAGGAGAAAGACGAAGGGAACGAATTGTTGAATAAGCTCTACCGATTTTTGAAGAAAGCCAATGCCATGAAAGAAGCAATTCAAAATCCTCCCTATGGTCTGCAGCTGGATATGCAACCAGATCTTGATGACCTGATCAAAGACGAGGTATTAAAGGCAACAAATAAGAAAGAGTTCCCGGAATCCTTGATAAAGTATACGATTTCATTATCAAAACGTTATATGATATAAATGATTGGCCCGAAGCCTGTATTGTGAACCTCAAACCTGATAGTGTAGTTATTATTCAGGTAGCTCAATTAATTAAAGACGCGGTTGTTTACGGTTATGATTATAAGCCCTGGGCCTTGGGATATGAATATACTAACATAGGCTTAGAGAAAACTAAGTACAGAGTTAGGGGCGTTGGTAGGGGATTCCGGCATACATTAGTAACTGATGACATGCAATTCCAACCACTTTACAAGGAAGGTGACAAATCATGTAAATGCCAGCAAGGGCCTAAGCTTAAGGAATCTTGTAATGTGACAGCTTGGCAGCATTTCCCCCCACAAAACTGGAACCCCCCGTTCGAGTATCATCCATTCGAAGATCGAATTCTCTACTTCTTGTTTAACCCTATGAGTTACTTAATCCGATATCATCCTTCATTTAATAGCATCAGGAACAGGATTAAGCACAATCCCATCGTGGTAACTAATTTGATTCCGATTTATGTGTTTTACAAAGAAAAATCGTTCACTAAAGATTTTTGCAAGTTTGACTCAGAACCGGACGTTGTAGTGGCGTGTTTGCATTACTTGAAGTACGTCGCTAAAAACCAATTTTATGACATGACTTGTCGAGGTCCAGATCCAAGTGATCCAAATCGAGGACCTTTGTGGCCGGAATTTGAAAACTATGTGGCAATCGTTTCAGATAAGCTGTAGCAGTGTCTGGGGATCTCAGTTGTAAAGGTTACGATTTGAGTGTACCACTTGGACACTAAGCGCCTTACCTTAAAACAGATCATAACAAGCAGTATTGTCGAAACAGGCAACTGCTTAGCTAGAATTTGAAGCATGTTAAAAGTCCATATGACTCAATAAACCTGTTTTGATTCTGTGGCCTTGTGTTTACTTATTCTTCTTCGCATGATAGTTTCGGACGCTCCATTTAACTTTTGAGATGACCGGGGAAGATTTAGATTTCTAATTCAACTCAAGGAAAATTCGCCAATTCTTAAGATCCCTATTATTTCTTCGTCTAGAATTGAGCTGACTAGCCCATCTGCTGCTAAACCTTGTTCATCGCTTTGTGTTGTTTCCCACTGATCTTTAGAACAGGAAAGCTTACAACAAACCTACACGTGCATATCAAATGGCCCTACCATCTATTGTGACTTCATGTTCTAGTAAGAACCTCTCAATGGTTTTAAATGCGTCAGAGTCCGCAGTACCTTCTGTCTATTTCTCTATTTCTTCCCTGAATCGATCCACCAGTTTTTTTTTTTTTCTATCTCCAATCAACGAGAAAACTACCGAATATTACAGTGCGACTACTTCAACCAAGACCACCCAGGAAAATTTCCTGCAAACTTGCCAATGAGAATCTCACATCGGAACAATGGATTTTCACAAAATTGATTATGTATGACAAATTTACCCACTATCGAAGCACAGCAAAATTCAAATTGTGGCTATTCTGTTGTTTCATCACTCCAACACTATTGGCCAATTTTCTAAAAAAAAATACCATTTGAGCACTGTTCATTATGACATTTCAGCAGTTTATCATTTGTCTGTGCTTTTTTTGACATGTGCAGATAGTTGCAAGTTTTGTTGCCTCACTTAGGAATTGATCCTTCATTTCAGGCAATTTCTTGCTTTTTGCCCTGGTAAATTGGGGCAACTTTCTACAATGAGGGCAGTACCACATTTTTGGAACTGTTACATTCTTGATACCCAAACAGGATGGGTGAAATTTGGATATTTTGCATGTGTGGTTGGCACATGTTATTGGTGCTTCACTAGTTGTTTCCTGCAGTAACAGTCACCAGGTTTTGTGACTTCTTCTGGGGAAAGCTGGGCTTTTAAATCCATCTTTCGGGTATACCATCTTCCCAATATTTCTGGTAATATGCAAATTCTCCAGAAAGTCTCTAGTTTGGGAATTTGTGTTTCCCAGTGTTTCATGTCTGGAGCAAGCCTTTCCAAGAAAAATTTCGATGTTTGCCCATCTGAGGCGAACACAATAAAATCTAAATATCCTCTCCCACTTGTATGGATTTGTTGTTGTGCTTGGTAATAATAGTCATGATCTCTTTTGAGTTGGAAACAAGATTCTGTTTCAATCGCCTTTAGATATTGAATGAAAGGAAATAAAATCATTTTACTAACAGTGACCCGTCATAACCTGTTTGCCAACGTCTCGTGAAGTATAACAGTACGCACCCAAAACGTCGCGGTACTACCAGTGACACGCGACAATCGATGTACTTTTCCTAAAAATAACTACTTCTGCCATTTACTTCTACGCTTTATTTTTGATAAATGACAATCGTGCATGTTGGTGTTCCATGGCCTTGTTGATTTTACAGGTACCTTTCAAAAAATGTCATCTCGACCAGCAACCAAACACAATGTCTTCCCAAAGTCAAAATTCAGTCAGTAAATCGATCATACAATTCGTTCATGGTTTGAATTAAGTAATGTGGATGTACCAGGGGAACCAATCACGAAACTCCACTTCACCCCTTAACCATAAAAAAGACAAACAATGTACAACCAGCTTCACTACGTTGCTATTGACTCGTGACATCCTATTTAGCGCGCTGTAGAAGGCTCCCAAGTCGTGTTTTCTTTTGAGGGGCTAAAGGAGCAACATGGCCTTTCAGAGATTGCCTTTACTTCTTGTACTTTTTGTGTTAAATGTACCCCCCTTGTCCGTTGGTCAAGACAGCAATGATCTGTCAGCCGCCTCCTATACCCTTTGCGAAGGATCTCCTGAAAACGTGAACTTTCGGATCAAGGTACGACCGAAAGACAAAGGAGGACAAAAAGGGAAAACGCTTTCCGCCAAATTCAAAGGAAAGACACGCCAAGAAAACTTAGATGGAAAGATCGAACAGGCCAACGTGAAAGATGTCATAGTCATCTCTAAGGAAGAAATATGTTTTCAAGCCTTCGTTGTCGATACAACAATCATCGTTGATCAGCCAACCGACTTTAAGATGGCCTGTCCGACTCCCACAGATGACGACGCTCTCCCTTGCAAGGAACTCGGGTCCAAGGTAAAACCGGTCTTAATTTGTCCACAAGCCTTAACGGACTTACTGATGAAGAAAGAGATCATCCAGACTGAGCCAAGTGAAAGGCCTGGACCGAACTCTTTCAAAACCCCAACTTATGACATCACCAACGATATGCGACAAGCTTCACTTGTCATCGCCGACGGCCTAACCCAAGAATTCAACAAAGTGGTAAAGAACCGAAGAAATGTTTTCAATGCCGCAAAAAACACTGACTTTCGCGACATAGGTAAAAAACTTGGGAGCTTTTCATCTTTTCTGGATGCTCTGGGTCCAATGCTAGGTATTTTTGGCGGCATTACGTCCATCATTACAACCTTCCTCACGCCCAACCCTTTTGATGAAATGGTCAAGTATTTGGCAAAGGAGTTTGATGAAGTCAATCGACGCCTTACATACATAGAAACTGACATTCAAGACTTGAAAAAAGTCGTTCAGAGCGAAAATAATATTGTTGCAATGGCGTCTCAAATGAAAGCCATAAGATATTCCCTTCGTGCATATGAGCCAATGGTAAAGAGTCTGTCCAATGCCCCCGTGTGTGGATCAAAAAATCTACTCAAGCGACCTGAGGTTCGTGCATTTATGAAGCAATACACGAAGGATAATGTGGAAAACAGTCTCAAGGACCTGTATGGAGTGGATTTTGGCGAGGTACTGGAAGCCTCATCACTGATGAAGTCGTTCATGCGTGCTTACTGTGGTAAAAACCCTGCTAAAGTTGAACGCTTTATGACTGAGATATCGAACTACGCCTACGCTGGCTCCATGGTCCACTTTGCATTCAGGGCTCTTGAGTGCCGAAAGCCAAAAAGGAAAAGGCCCATTTACTGTAAGAACGAAGAGGAGGAGAAAGACGAAGGAACGAATTGTTGAATAAGCTCTACCGATTTTTGAAGAAAGCCAATGCCATGAAAGAAGCAATTCAAAATCCTCCCTATGGTCTGCAGCTGGATATGCAACCAGATCTTGATGACCTGATCAAAGACGAGGTATTAAAGGCAACAAATAAGAAAGAGTTCCCGGAATCCTTGATAAAGTATACGATTTCATTATCAAAACGTTATATGATATAAATGATTGGCCCGAAGCCTGTATTGTGAACCTCAAACCTGATAGTGTAGTTATTATTCAGGTAGCTCAATTAATTAAAGACGCGGTTGTTTACGGTTATGATTATAAGCCCTGGGCCTTGGGATATGAATATACTAACATAGGCTTAGAGAAAACTAAGTACAGAGTTAGGGGCGTTGGTAGGGGATTCCGGCATACATTAGTAACTGATGACATGCAATTCCAACCACTTTACAAGGAAGGTGACAAATCATGTAAATGCCAGCAAGGGCCTAAGCTTAAGGAATCTTGTAATGTGACAGCTTGGCAGCATTTCCCCCACAAAACTGGAACCCCCGTTCGAGTATCATCCATTCGAAGATCGAATTCTCTACTTCTTGTTTAACCCTATGAGTTACTTAATCCGATATCATCCTTCATTTAATAGCATCAGGAACAGGATTAAGCACAATCCCATCGTGGTAACTAATTTGATTCCGATTTATGTGTTTTTACAAAGAAAAATCGTTCACTAAAGATTTTTGCAAGTTTGACTCAGAACCGGACGTTGTAGTGGCGTGTTTGCATTACTTGAAGTACGTCGCTAAAAACCAATTTTATGACATGACTTGTCGAGGTCCAGATCCAAGTGATCCAAATCGAGGACCTTTGTGGCCGGAATTTGAAAACTATGTGGCAATCGTTTCAGATAAGCTGTAGCAGTGTCTGGGGATCTCAGTTGTAAAGGTTACGATTTGAGTGTACCACTTGGACACTAAGCGCCTTACCTTAAAACAGATCATAACAAGCAGTATTGTCGAAACAGGCAACTGCTTAGCTAGAATTTGAAGCATGTTAAAAGTCCATATGACTCAATAAACCTGTTTTGATTCTGTGGCCTTGTGTTTACTTATTCTTCTTCGCATGATAGTTTCGGACGCTCCATTTAACTTTTGAGATGACCGGGGGGGAAGATTTAGATTTCTAATTCAACTCAAGGAAAATTCGCCAATTCTTAAGATCCCTATTATTTCTTCGTCTAGAATTGAGCTGACTAGCCCATCTGCTGCTAAACCTTGTTCATCGCTTTGTGTTGTTTCCCACTGATCTTTAGAACAGGAAAGCTTACAACAAACCTACACGTGCATATCAAATGGCCCTACCATCTATTGTGACTTCATGTTCTAGTAAGAACCTCTCAATGGTTTTAAATGCGTCAGAGTCCGCAGTACCTTCTGTCTATTTCTCTATTTCTTCCCTGAATCGATCCACCAGTTTTTTTTTTCTATCTCCAATCAACGAGAAAACTACCGAATATTACAGTGCGACTACTTCAACCAAGACCACCCAGGAAAATTTCCTGCAAACTTGCCAATGAGAATCTCACATCGGAACAATGGATTTTCACAAAATTGATTATGTATGACAAATTTACCCACTATCGAAGCACAGCAAAATTCAAATTGTGGCTATTCTGTTGTTTCATCACTCGAACACTATTGGCCAATTGCTAAAAAAAATTCCTGGGAGGCCTGGGTGGGAGTAGTTGCACTGTGAAATCATTACACGGACTGTCTACGTTTTTGTGCTTAGTGGCATAAAGCCAGTACGCATAATGTCATTATGTTGTTAGTAAGATAGTCTGTAACTTCCGAATATACTTTATGGTAGTTCACATATAGTCGGGGAGACTATATCTGAAGTACCATGAAGTATATGCCCTGGATACAGGGGTCTACAGGAGTATACATGTGTATACATATGGGCATATACTTCATGGTACTTCACATATAGTCTCCCCGACTATATGTGAACTACCATGAAGTATATGCCGAGATGATGTTTGTCAAGTGTCCTGGAATACTTTGATTGAGAATGGGGGAAATGATGTGGATAGATTATTCTCATCCTTTTATAATAAACTTAATAAAATTGTTAATAAGCATGCTTCGTTGAAGGTTTTATCCCAGCGCAAAGCAAAGCAGCTCTCTAAACCTTGGATAACAAGGAGAATAAAAATTTCAATTAAGGTTAAAAATAGATTATTCGCTTCCGGTGATAACACTAGATATGAGCTCTATCGAAACAAAATATGTAGCCTGATCAGGTCAAGTAAAAGGAACTACTATTTTGACGGGAGCGTAGCCATTGATGTTATATAACGAGAACAGAAACGATTTACTTGAATAGACAGAACGACAAGAACCTGTGGAAAAGCATTTTTCAGATATTAATATATAAATATAAAATATTCCATACACTTTAAGTAGCCGGTAAGGGCGACAATGGCAGCTATAAAAATTTGAGTTCGAAGCTGGATGTTTTTCACCCTAGAACCTTCTGGATAAAATATGCTAATGGTTAACTAAGCGAGGAAATACACCAGTCCTCACCAAAAATCAGTTAACTTTTCAAAAAACACTGTCCTATACATTATAAAGCTACTAGTAAGCTCTTGGTAGAAAAATAAAATTTCAGGCATGTTCGCTTTCAATTGGAATTTATTTACTCTACTAGTTTGCTGTTTCATTTAACTCCATTAGAACAATCTGTTATATCGACATTACAACTTTTTACCAATTGTTTGGCGTGAAAGCATTTCAATACTTTCAATCCGTTTATCAGAATATTTTTAAGAGACAAACAGAATAATCCCGGGAGAAAAAAAAGATCGAAATAATACAGCCCATGCGGCTTTGTTGTTGTTGTTGTCTTCTTAACCGTCATCTCCTTATGCTAACGGTGTCTGTGAGTTATCCTTACTTAGGAGGCTTTATCTACTCGTATCGGGTATTATTTTCTGAAAACGGAGTTTTTTTCCTCCGTTTCTGTCATGCCTTTCGTTCACGCATAAAAAGGCGTTTTTGTGCAAGGAAAACGCTAGTTTTAGGCCTAGTCAACACGCGTCCGAATATTTTTGAAAACGGAGAAATTCATCTCCCTGTTTGTGCTAATAAAGCTGTTATGAACTGATACATACCACCCCAAGACTTGTCAGTGTACCCACCAAATATGTAACTACCGACTTGGATGATGGTTACAGTGGGACCCTTTCCATCACAGTTGCTGTGGAATGTTGATGCCGCCCAACCATCTGTCTTAGCGTGCCAACACCTCACAAACCTACTGCGACCTGGACTCTGAAGGACTGGGTCTAAATATAAACTCAACTTAATGAGGTACTTGCTGTCAAGGCTGCTAAGAATAGTGGATGAGGAGATGCGTTCTTCAAAAGATAACACAAAACAAAACAGACGCTATGGAAATTATGTATATTACTAAAAAGAGCGGGGGTGCTTTATCAAGCCTAATTAAAAACTGCTAATTTTGAAGGTTTCAGAAATTTACTTTAGATCGATGTCACCAATTCCTTACCGTCTTCCATTAAAAAAAAAAAAAAAAAAAACCCAACACCAAATCATCATGAACCATCACCAAAATACTCTCAGTCTCTTCGCCGAATTTAACTTTAATCCCTGCTGCGTGTTGAAGTAAACAAAAAAATGAATTCTACAAGTTATTGTACAATTCTGCCATACTCGGACGTTGTTGGGAAACTGAGACATTATATAACATGGCGGCCATTTAAGTGCGATTTCACTGAAAACCTCAAACCTATGAAAATATTGTTGGCACAAAAAAGCGCGAACAAAATTATTCGCACTCTCTTTCTACTCCCTCACTTCATTAAAAACCGTATATCTAGTAATCATAGCAACAATTTGTTTCCCTAAACATCACCAAAATATTTCCAAAGAATATACAAAACTTGCTCTCCCCTTGCCCCCACCCCGCTCCTTTCAAGTGTAAGTGTAAAAAATGGATGAAAGTTTCGTTAACCTGTCTTTTGAAACGTATATATATGCTGACAGATATTCCAAATGTCTTAGTCATATATATAAAATCGCACCTCTAACTTCAGTGTAGGTTCCAGTCTCAGCCTTAAACACTCCTGCATTCGTTGCCATACAAATGTAATTTCCTCTATCGTTCCTTGATATATCTCTTATCACTAAGGAGCCATTAATCTGCTGACTCCGCCCGACCGGCAGTTGACCCCCTTGTTTTTTCCAGCTGATAACCGGTTGTGGATCACCAGTAGCGCTGCAGTTTAACTTCAAAGTACCTCCGACCACTGCAACAATTTTAGCAGGTGGTTTAACAGTGAACCGAGGAGGAGAAACAACAACTAACAGAGTTTTCTTTTCAACGCGTCCCAACAGGTTTGATCCTGAACAGACGTAGAAGTCAGAGTCACCTTTACGAAGATGAAGAATTTGTAGTGTACCGTTGTTGTACTTCACTCTTCCCTTGGGTAATGAACCGGATGTCTTTCTCCATGAGACCACTGGTGCAGGATACCCAGTCACGTGACAGGATGGGAGAGTATAACTACTTCCTTTAATAGCGTGATGAGGTCCCGGATGAAGGGAAACTGGAGGGTGAACTGGAACAGATAGAATATTTTGACTGGTTTGCTTTCAATTCGTTTTATTGATAAGACGATTCTAGGATTTTAGGCTAGATTTTACGATACGGCTGACTAAGCCACGAGAAAAGCATAAATAGCTCTGAAGAAAAAAAAACAACAACAACAACATAATTATGATATTCAGTTGTGTATAACCTTTTTTTTTACTATGTTTTGAAAAAAAATGTATCCGAAGCAAAATGTAAGGACAGGACGGTTGGTTTCTTACTATTTATTATTTTTTTAAATTTCATAAAGGTCTTACCGTTTACTATCAGCTGTACCAGTGCCTGCGCCTGTCCTAAAATGTTAACCGCTGAACAGTTATATGTACCCGAATCACTTCCTCGGACATTCGTAAGAAGCAACTTTCCTTCTGAAGCCAATGATCGGCTTATTTGTGACTTGCTGTTCCGTTTACTCCAATTGATTGCAGGTTTAGGATTACCACTCACTGAACACTGAAACGAAGCTGATCTACCTTCGTTAACTGTCAGTGTTTTAGGAGACAAGGCAACAATAGGAGCTGAAATTGATTCACCAGGTACTCCTTTAACTCCCGGCATGCCTGTAGGTCCAATGTCTCCTTTTTGTCCCTTTAGTCCAGCCTCACCCTTCGGACCTACAAGTCCCATGATGCCTTGCTTGCCACTTTTTCCAGGAGATCCCATAATGCCCTGGTCGCCTTTATTTCCTGATTGTCCTGTGTGTCCTCTTCGTCCTCGGGATCCTTTGTCTCCCTTCGGTCCCGGTGGACCGGGAGGACCTGGGAGACAGCTATCGCCATTTGAATGACAGAGTTGAGGTTTTAGCTCGGATAACAGTTTGTTTATCTTCAGAATTGTTTCCCTGTCAACTGTGATTTTAGCTCCCGTGGTGTTTTTCAGTACATCGGCTGCTCGCCTATTTCTATGGAGCTTGGCGTATTCAGATTCTACAAAGAACGTTTTTAATATGTCAGTGCTAAAGACCAAAGCAGAGAACCCTCTACCTCTAGTTAATCTTAGTAAATACCCTTCAATGCAGAGGTCCACTTAACGCGTAAATAAAACTGACTGGTTCTTTCTTTCCGGATCTCTAATGTAGAGATGCTAATGCCAGACGTCACTTGAAGTGGGAATTAAAACAAAACTAAATACAAGGAAAAAAACGCCAGTGCAGAAAAATGTCAGAAAAACTGAACGAACTTACATAAAAGGCAGCTACTGAAAAATTGGCCTTAACACTGAATTAAGTAGAAGATAAGGGAATTGACTAAAACGCAGAGGCGTGAAATTAGAAAGGTAGTTATACAGGTACTCACAGTTGAGTCTAAACTTTCAAAGGTTGCATTAAATGTTGACGTTTAATCAATATAAGAAGAGTGATGGGTTTAGTTAGCACACTGTATAGTAAATTAAAGCATTGTATATGACTATATGTAATTTAATGTATTGTTTGTGGAGTCGTTGTTAAAGTTTAAAAATTTATGTTTTTGTAGTAACGAGAGTCCAAGAATTTTATACAGTAAAAATGACTGTAACATTCGCCGGCGATTCAGGTGATCTCATTTTGGCGTGGTTTTCAGGCGAGGTTTTCCAAGGAGAGAGATGACAGGCGTTTGGTACTTTGGGTAATATAGCACTAAAAATAAATTTGAATACTTGGTCAGCTGGTAGAGAAGGAGATTAGGAAAGGACCTCACCTCAGCCTCACTGATCTCACTTATTCGCCTCTCTGCTTTCAAAACAAGAGAAATTGACTGGCTAGCCTGTGTACAGACTCCACCTCCCCTCAGGAAAAATCGGAGAAGGGGTCCGTTCTCCTATTTTTCCTGGGGGGAGCCGGGGGGTCTGTACACAGGCTATAGACAGGAAATAAAAACATTGCTCTTCCGAAAATACAACATGCAGACTATCCTCGTGATTGACAGGTCAATCTAGGAAAAAGAAAAAGGTCCACTAACTCCAAACATAACAATGTTTGTTCGCCAAAAAGGAATGAGGGCTTTTCTTCTGCGAGAAAATAAAGTGTTGTCTACTCAAATTTGACGACTGTTTCAATATATACTCCCAATCACCACGTTTTTAATGGCATGCTGACTCAATTATAAGCAAAGGGAATCAGGTTAGAAAATATTAATATTCCTTATAAGAAAACTTGCTTATTGAGACGAGACTGAGTGAGAAGCTCGGAATGATAATTACTCGTCCGATCGATGCTCGGTTTCTGAAACTTAAAAAGTTCAGGTGTTATTTGACACAATAAGACAGTTCACCTACTTTTGAGAAACAAAGATCATCAAGTGATCAAAAGTCGATGTTTTGAATATTTCTTCCCTACAAAGAAAGCATATGATGACCTGTTCACCTTCGGTTTTCTTTACTAGTTCTGCGCCACGAAAACGCAAGGACAGGATATTTTCTAAAATCGCAGAGTTATTTTTAGAGCAAAAATAAAATAAACATTCTGTGTGATACTTTTACGGTAAAATATTCATACTCTTAGTAAACTAGAATAGAAAAGACTTACCACGAGTTTTCTTAGCTAACTGGTTAAGGTTAGGGACGTCTGACGGCGCAGTCTCCTCGTTGTTTTCAAGGGCGTTTATTCTCTTCTTCTGTTCGTTTAGCTCCAATTCTACTCTCAGAAAACCGGCGCAGTAAAAAACAATCGATAAAACAGACAGAATCGAGGTAAAGGAAGGCAAACTCTGCTTCTGAGAGGCCATCATGGTCTGATGATTAGTTTACATATGGCAAGAATTGTTAAATGTTGTAACAGCTGATAGTCAATGCGAAGATCACGATTCATAGGTATCTTGCCAACTTTGTACTCCTCTTATCTTGTCTGTAATATCATCCGCAGAGTCAAAGTTCACTTTAAGCCAGGAAGTTTTTCATAAGGGGCTTCAGTTATCGGCTTGCAGCGACCACGTTCCTTTTTAATGCTTTGCGCTGTTGTCGTTTTTGCTGTAACACGTGTTATTTTAGAAACATGCACGTGCCTTAACGTATTTACTGAAAAACCATGCAAAAAGCAAAATTAAGGAAAATTTATACAATAAGAGAAAGAGACTTACTAGTACTATCTCAAACGTACATTATCGTGACTTTTCAGAATTCCAGTAGTTCGGCTGTTTTGCGATATGTACATTTACATGTAAATCCCTTCCGTATTCTCGGTTTTCAAATGACGTCACCAAAATTTAAAGTAATATATTATCGCGAGGTATTACTGACAGCACTTACAAATTTTCTGTTCGAAAGGGTTCTATGTTTTGCAATAGAGGACGATTGAACTTTCAGGGTTTTGCGTGACGCGGCCGTTTAGCTGGGAGCCTGGAAAGCTATTATTTGGGTTAAAAACGTTTTACCAATTTTTTTTGAGACTTTGCTCTCTTAACATTCCTTGTCTCAGAATAAATATAACTTTAAAAAGTTATATTTGTTCTGATCTCTATGAGTTCCTCAATAAAAGAATTCATGCGTTACGTAGGAAAACTCAAAAACAGACTCTGATGTTTCTGTTAGTTTTCGGCGGCCATATTTAATTGTGCCCCCAAAGGGACACCAACATGGCGTCTCCTTACAAAGCGTTCTAAATTTGGGTAAAACGCACAGACCTGATTCTAGGCGAGGCTTCTGCTATATTTACCCTCCGTTTCATTGCCCAGATTCTGGACTGTCTGTATTGACTGGTTTGCAATTCTATTTTTGATGGCGTGACAGTGAAAACAGAGAATACGATACACAACAACATTTTACTTTAGTTACCTATCACTTTTAAAGGAAGTTCGTACAGCTAAGTACTGATTGACTCGCAAAGGTAAAGCAAAAATAGCGCTTAAGTCCTCTTCTTGTCAACATGTAGATGTAAGCCAAAAATTAAGGGATACAATGTAAAAGGGAGAGATCGTTGTAACAGAAAAAAGAGACTGAGGAGTTCGACGGTCTAAATTCTGATTCCTGTACCCCTCACCCTTGAACTTGAATATTCTCTGGTGCCGATTGTTACGAGACTCAAGAGTCACATTTGTTTTGACTACAGTTTCCGTTTAATGATATCTCCAGACTTTAATAAAGTTTATTTGTCATCCTTTTTCAGATAGTTTTGTTGGATCTCTAGGAGTTAGACGGCAGTGAGTAATAGTGACATTCATCCCTTCTCATTCATTAGTTTTCTTCAATTTCATCTAAAAAATAGTCAACCATCTCTAAGGCCGACACCTTCGGGACCGACTCTGACTGTCTGTCTAAGAGAGACGTCCGGCTAATAGGGCGATCGAGGTATCGTGATACCAATTTTATTTTTAAGCTGAATCTCTTAGCAATGAATACACGTCTGTTTTATGAGTCTTTAATTTGTACTGAAAACAGCTAAAACTGGGACTTGAGACGGAAAGTGGAATCATTTTCTCATCGTGCAATCAAGCGTTCATTACAACTAAACGTTCACGGCTTCGTGATCTGAAAGCGTAACAGTATACACTCTAGGAACTGGTTCAAGACTACAAAGTATCAAAAATTTTCACAATTTACTGTCATGTACAGCACCTACATTACCGTTTTGCGGTATTTTTCACTACATAAAGCACCTCCTAATTGTCTGTTGACGGTTTCAAAAGTGTCCGTTGTCCGTCTTAGAGAGGTGTACGTCTTACAGAGAGTATAGTTACAGTAAAATGACTGAAAAACGACAGGGCCCAACACCAGGTGTCCGTAGTCTTAGAGTTGAATGTATATTTTGATCATACTCTTCAAATATGTTATTACAACTTTTATCTTTATATGCTGCTTTTCATTTTTTTATTTATTATTATTTGTTCAATTGGTGCCCAACCTGCGTGACAAACTTTTAAAGAAACAGGATAGGCTCCCCCGCGCTTGGGTGTCTTAGTTTCCCCTTTCTTTCATCCCTTTCAAACGTCTGCACAAAGGCGCATTACGCGCGCTGTGAAAGCTAATCATTACAGGTATTATTACTAGTAAGAAAGAAAGCATATTTCAAAAGGCGTGGGATTGGCGTTGTAACGGCGTACCTCGGCCAATCCATCTATTCGCTTTAAAAAGGTTTCTTTCAAGTAAAGCGCATAAGTGAAACCAAAACCGAGCGAATTAAATTAAGTAACTTAATTTTCATCTTTCTGATGTTAATAACCCGCTCAAAAGCATTTTTGGAAGTTTAAGAGTGTGTCCATGAGAGAACCAGGCAGGCAGTGATAATGCTCAAATCACGGAATTCGCTCAAACTTGGCACAATTGATGGGTGTGGTGAGATATTAACCTCGACAAAAAATAAGGTCGCAATATTGAATTCCCTGGGATTTACAGGGACCCCCCCTAAAAACGACAAAATCTACTCATTTTTGCATAATTAATTAGCTAACTTTGGTTTGGCTGTTCAACAAGAAGAAAAGACAACTTCAAATCTAATCAACTTTATCATCTTCTATGTTTATCAGACTTAATGCTCAGTAATTTATTTTTACTCTCTAATTCCATATCTTCCTATTATTTAGCCTAAAGTAAAGACATCTTCTAACTGTTTTGACCAAACCCTAAATTTAAGGTATTTTAGTGGCTAACATCTCCCATGAGCAACAACCTATGTACTTAATTCTCACATATTCTTTGAAAGACATCTTTAAGGTTATCAAATCAATCATAAAATATTTGGGCAATCTCATACTTTATCAATAATGACGTATTATGTACATCTGACTTGACTCTTTTTGTCATTTGACCAAAATACGAGGAAACGTAACATTCGTTTTTCTAAACAAAAATAGCACAAAGTTGGCGAGAAGTCACAAATCAGATGCCTCATTGTCGATACTAATAGCGGAATTGTTAGAAAGTGTCACCTGAGGCATGTTTTCTGTGTTATTTATGGACGTTTGGATGGATATTTTATGGAACGCTTGAGTAAACACAAGGAGCAAAAGATTTAGTTCAAAACCTCGATCGGTCCAACTTGTAGGTGAAACAAGACCCAACAAGGATAAAAGATAGTGAATAAATGTTACATACACGTCTCTCAGATGCTTTAGTTCAGATTTGCTGCTCCAGTTTCGTCTGGTCCTCTGTGGCGTTACTTCGTGACGAGGTAATGAAATCGAAACATCTTGAAACATTGCAAAATTAAAATTGTCGGCTTTTCACCGAACATTCGAAGTCTTTGAAATAAGTTGTAGTCAGAATGAACAAAATCATTCTCAAAGGACAAGAAAGATCACTGACAATCCGTCTATATCTACGGAAAACAACCACCTGCTCGAACACCCTCCATCTTTGACTTTGGACTCTGCCAAAACGATGGAATCTGTGACGCCGGACTACCGGACTCCGGAATGCGGAATACGCTACCTATTGTTTGTACGCGCCAATATCCTGTTATAACTGGTGTGTTGAAAATAGGTTGCGAAAGTCGTGTTACTTGAAATTTTGAGTTTATTCGGTGTTGACATTAATTACCATGATAATAATCGTCCATAATAGCCCTTTTCGTAGTCAGACCGTGCCGTGCAATTTTTAGACAATTAATGACTTGCCATTGGGTATACTGACTTACTTACTTGTATTTTAATCGTCGTAGTCTTACAACTATACAGGTTGGTATCTGTATCTGGGTATATTATTGACTACAAAAATATAATAATAACCGTTTATAAAAGTGTTGAGGAAAAACTTCTGAGGAATACAAAAGACCCAAAAGGAGGCACTAATACACTGCAAAAAAAGTCGACAAGACTTCTTTCGCTATTCAAGGAAGGTGTAAAAGAACAGTTTCTTGAACACAGACTAATACACTTTAGTATATACACACTCAGTGATCTTGGTGATTTAAGCAATCTGATTGGTTCGCTATCTCGGACTATTCAACAATATTCACCTCCTAGCGAGTGGATAATGTGTGAGCTCAGTGTTTTTCCCATTTTTTAGAGAACGATCTTTTAAAAGTCGACAGAATCCTAGGGCTGACTTTTTTTAAGGCAAGAAAAGACTTGGAAGGATTCAATACGGCGTTTTTCAATTTACTGTAGCACTCAGTAGTAGCAGGAGTTTTGTGCTCGATGGATTGTTTACAACTCCCGTGTATTCGCGTAGAAGAAGCCGTTTCCGTTTTCTAAGAAGACAATTTTGGCTCAAAAATCGAAGTTTATTTATGACAAACAAATTTAAAAGGAAATGTTTGCAGAAATTCTACGTTTCAAGTAAACAGGAAAAAGAATGATACAGAAAGACGACGTCTTACCTCGAGCAAATGAGCCGCCATTTTTGTCAGCACTTCATGCGAAGAACGACACAACAAACCCTTTTGGCTATAAACGTGGCGAGTCAACAGAAAACAACACAGCTCTACTTTTCTTCTCAGGTAAGGAAACAGTTCAAACTTTTAGCGGTTCCATTTAAGCCATTACGCTGTTGTTTGCGAAATGATAAACTTGTGAATTGCCATGTTTGAAATTTCTGCAAAGATCTATTTTTAAACTTACGCGTGATTTGATCTGTCAATCAAATCGTACTTTTGAATGGTTTCCTCTCTGATTTTGTTGAGATCACTTCATGTGTATATACTAAAACAATTATTCTTTTCAATCTCGGTGAATAGTGGCTTTGGGAATATTTACCTCGCCGCTTTCGCGTCTCGGTAAATATTTTGCCACTATTCACCTCGATTTCAAAGAATAATTGTTAAATATTAACTTCTCATTTAAGCTGTCATTTGCGGATTCATACAGTGGATTAAGTTCTCTTAACGGACACTCTCGTATATAGCGAATAGCTCTACTTACGACCGCCATCACAAAATCCCGTTTCAACTTCCACACAAACTCTGGATTTTTACATTCCCGTAGGCGGCCGCGGACACTTAAAGGGTTTACCGGTGAATTAGATGTTAGCTTTGATTTAAAGCTCTCGTAAGCAGACACTCGAAAGAAAATCTTATCCACCTCTTAATGTTGTTGTTGTTGTTTTTTTTTTTTCATATCATGTCCACAGTCATTGCTGTTTGTCACTGTTATGAATCATTCTTATATATCCGTTTCAGAGTTACCGTATGAGATTCATTGTTGTAAGCGGCCAGCTCCAGTTAAGGACGCCTTTTTCTCTTCCCGAGGGTGTCCTCTTACGAGAGCTTCCACTGTATTACAATTTGGGAAGGGTGTTAAACATATGGAAGCAGTTGTTTGAGAAAAATATCTAACTCAATGTGAAAGTGTGGTGTATTTTGAGTTCTACTTGGGAACATTACTGCCACAGTTAGGCTTTATAAGACCCGCAAACGACAGTGCTAGATAAAAAATTCAGTGTTTATGACAGTCAAATCTGGTGCCAGCAGGGTAGGGCATTTGTACGCAATTTGGCCACTCCCCAGGGGAGAAGGGACTCCAGTATGAAAAAAAAAAAATTATTCTTGTCGCAAGCCAAATTGGACGTGTCTCACGCTTTATTTGTCTCTTTGAACTGGTCTGCACGAAGATCCGACTTCACTTCGCTGCTATTTCACGTGCGACTAAAATACAATAAATAGTTCTTTCCAAAACACGAAGACAAAGCGACTTCTATCCTCGAGTTTGAGAAGACATGGGATCATTTATTATCATGGTCTGAATAAAGTTGCCAATAGATTTGGAATTCTAAATTATTTATTAGCATACAATAACAATAAAATAATCTCAAAGAATGTCGGAAAGTCATATTTTCGACTGAATTTTGTTCACTGGACTCTCGCTCCTGGATCCTGGCTCCTGGCTCCTGACTCCCGATACGATGTTTCCGTATGGTGGCAACCGCTGCTTAAAAATGCGGGCTCCAGTTAATGTCAAAGATGGCGGACGTTTGTAACATGTGAATTGAGCTACAACAGTGGCAGAAATAATTCTTTCAATGGGTTAAAAATCGGCTTTCTACTTTTCGTATTGTTTTCTCCTAAAACAACTTGATTTGGATTTTGGTGCGTAAACTGATGGCTAAGGAATTTTAGTCGTACAGCGAGTCACGGCGCTGAACTACGCTTAACTGGACATCGAAGGTGGCATGGGGAACAAATCAAAGCGTGCACAAACTAGCAGTTGAAACATCTAAGAGATACGTATATGGATTTTATTGACCGTTTATATTGTTTTTAGGGCGAAATTGTTAACGTAAGTAAAACTGTGAATTAAATCTTTGTATGTTGTTTTTAGTTGAAAAGATCGCTTATATAGCTATCAAAAATCATCGTTAGGGTTTCTTGCACAACAATTTCAACGATTTTACCCTTTATTAATGTTAAATCATTGTCTGATGAGTTTTTTTGTTTGATTTCTCCTCATTCAAAGGCAAACACACGAATATTGTGAGGGCCTGAATTTTGATGAAATATGCAAAAAGTCGTTCAGTCACATGAACAGTTTATGTCAACACATGGAAGAAAGTGAATTGCCCAAACTTTTTATGATCTTTTTCTCAACTTAAGTGATGGCTTTAACTACTCATGCAAAAGTTATAAAGATAAGCTGTTGCTCATCAGAGATATTTGGGAATAAAATACCCTAATTTTACGACTTACTCAAAACTTGGAAATGATGACCCAACCTAAGGGGGCTAAGAGGGAGGAAATCGAATCGGCGACTTTAAACAGTTTAACGTGCTTAAAGTCTTATGAACTCAGATCATCTCTCAGTGCATTTAAGTTCAGGGTGGCTTTTCTGTTTGTTGCACTGGCATTGTAAAGTTAGCTAATTAATTATGTATAAAACGGGCAAAATGGCGATTTTTACAGGGGGAGCCCGGATCTCCCAGGGAATTTAATATTTGGACCTGACATTCTTTCACATAAGTTAACTCCTGATACCTAACATTTGTGCCGAGTTTGAGCGAAATCGGTGATTTGAGCATTATCACCCCCTGCCTGGTTCTGCCTGGTCTTCTCATGGACACACTCTTAAGACTTTTAAGGTGAGCTTGCAATTCTGTACTCGCTGGTACTAAACCTTTGTCATGATTCCACAATACAGACACCTCCTTCCTTCATAGGCTTGTGGGGTGTGTGCAAAAGGATTGTTTGCTGAAGTTAATTGTTCAATATTAAATATTCAATTTTTGAAAGAGCGGCTTTGATGACTCAGTGTACGAGGAAAAAGTTATCACACGCACTACTTTCTTTTGTATTTTGATCAGTCTGTCCTGTCCTATCTTATAATTACTACCCCGGAAAATATTATCATAAATAAGGTGAGGGTATGTCAGTAAGGAATACAGATGTAATAATTAATCATTCTTTATAAAATGGCGAGCCTTACATAAAATTCCTACTGTTTTTGCTATTTTGCATGTTAAATAGTTTATGATTTTTCCACGTTAGATTCTCATATATCATTACTCCTAAGAAACTAGTGTTAATACCTTTATTATTTCTGTAAGTCATATTTATTCTAATCAGCAGCGTAATCTTCAGTTCTTTCTTACATTTTTTCTTATGGGATTTAAATATAATATAGTCAACCTTCTTTAGGTTCAACGTCAACTGACTGTCTTCAAGCCATACTTGTACCAGGAGCCCATAACCTGGAACGAGCAACTTCCATGTACTCGTGTCACGGCGTTTTTAAAGACCAGTTTATTTTTAGAAAGGTTTTAACAAGAATTTAGAATATCTTTAAAGTCCCACAAACCAGTCAGCAAAACCTACAAACCTAAAAATAATAATTTTTGCCTGTTAATGACGTTACGTTTTCCTTTTTGATATCCTACATTTTGAATGCGTTCATAGACGTGTCGGAGATTCCATTTTCGCGGGAAAAATTGCCCAAAAATGTGTCTAAAAATGGGGATGCTCGCTCCGGGTTATGGGCCCCTGCTTGTACACGTTTCATTTGCCTCAGTTTCAAGGGTTTCAAGTTCTTCAATATTCTTGCCAGAAATATACAGATTAGTGTCTGCATCGGCAAATAGTGTGAAAATAGCAAATTCGAGCATGTCTGAATATCATTTACATATAACAGGAACAGCGGCAGTCCTAGTACGGAGCCTTTTGGCACTCCACATTTATCGAATTGTTTTCAGAATAGGTGGAATTGTTTTTAACATCTTGCTACCTTTCGGCAAGATGATCTTATTACATAGACCTCTTATGCCATAAAAATCTAATTTCTGCAACAGTTCGTTGTGATTTACGGTGTCAAATGCTTTAAACAGATCCTGGAAGATTCCAATCGTAAATTCATTGTTTTCAATTGCCATTTTAATTTTTTCTGTAATTTTCATGAGTGCAAGAAAGGTTGAGTGCTTACTTGTAATCTAAAAGCCTTCGGTATAGCAGCTTTTCTCAAAATCTTTGAAAAACAAGTTCAAACGGACATGGGTCTGTAGTTGGTAAGCTGTTTGTTGTCATTTGCTTTGAAGACCGGCGTTATTAGTGAAATGTTAGTTCATGAGGAACCTTGCCAGTACTAAAACTTGAATTGAAAAAAGTGGGTTAACGGCTCACTTATTTAATTTGCAATACATTGAATCATCTGTGGACTCAACCCTTCATACGCCAAAACCCTTTTTTGGATTCAACTTTGCTATTTCATTTGCAACCTCATTAATTGTGATTTCATTTGGAAACATTGAATTCATACGTATAGGTACCTCTTAAATCGCTCAGCTTTCCTATATAGTAACAGTCAAACACTTTAATTCTCGAAATACACCACTTCCTTCATCTGGACAGCTTAAACTTAACCTAGTGTACTAAAATTGCAACCATGATCTAAACAGTCTAAAGTTTGAATACTGTAATTCGTTGTTATAATGGTTTACCTAAAAGCGCATGATAAAAGCTCCAACGTGCGCAGAACGCAGCTGCATAGCAATTGTGTTGTTCCTCTTTTACCCAAGTCCTGTTATATTATACCAGCCTGTTCTTCTTGTGAATCTTCACTGGCTCCTGAACGATCTCCGAATTGACTTTAAAAGAATTTGTTATTACTTAATTCAAACCAAAACTTCCATTTAAAACACTTTCCCTTGGGAGTCTACGAAACTGCGTTCATATATGATGTATTTATACTCGGCTTGGGTTGGCAGACGTGATCTACCTTTACAGGGTTTGAGTTGTTGTCTCGTAAAACACTTCAACATCAATGGGAGTAAAGTAGATACTGGATCCACCTGCATAAAATCTACAGGAAGAGTAATATGCAGAGTACCCATGAGGGAGAGGGTAGGAGTAGCCACAACTAGTGTAGGAATTGCGGTTGCTTGCAGCGTTGTTGGATATGTGCAGGTCGTGTGCTCCACCAAAGGTTGGTCCGTATCTGGAACATGTGTCTATGGCGGTACTGTAACGACTAGACTTGATGTTCACCTTAACAGGAGCGTAGCCATTGATGTTATATAGCGAGAACAGGAACGATTTACTTGAATAGACAGAACGACAAGAACCTGTGGAAAAGCATTTCTCAGTTATTATTTAAAATTGTTTTGAATAATTTTAAATAGTAGCAATTTTAAAAAGTAGCAAGGGGGACAATGGAAGCTATAAATATATGTGTTCCAAGCGGGATGATCAGCTGGGTCATCTTTACTGGCAGCCAGGTTCCGACTCTGTGCGGCATTGAAAATGATCTTCCGCCAGTAGATGTAGTGGCTGGATTGAAGTGGAGAATTTTGCAGATTTGCAGAGATTTGTACAACCTAGTTAGTAAAATAAGCGAGAAAAGAGCTTTCCACTGTTACCTAATTTAGTAAATTTTGACCAATTCTGACAGTTACAGGCAAAAAAAAAATCAAGCAACATTTGGGGCAAAAAAATCCACTACCAATTTTGCTATTTACTTACTACTCAGTTACAGATTAAATTTCTTCCTTGGTTGGAAAGAAAGCCAGCCAAAATTTTCTGCTAAAGAAAGACGATAGAGTGGGCAACGAAACTGCTTATAAAAAGAAACGCAAAGGGAGAAAGAGAGAGCGAGACAAAAAAAAATCGAAATACAGTCGCAAAAAGAAAACAAGTTCACATTTTGGCTTATGCGCATGGGCGAAAACCAAAGCCGCTGCTTAATTAAATCCAATTAGCAGAAATTTAAGTCCTGAGTGTCTAATTTAGCCATTCTCATGCTACCCTTTGCGGTCAGCTAAATTTTAGGAAAACACCGCATTTTGGACCAAATCTTTCTTTTTGAACCGTTTTCCGGCCAGTTAGGTTAATAATCCCATATCCCCTATGATATAATTTGTTTGCTATTAAAGCTTCCGTAAGGTTATGCTTACCACCCCAAAACATGTCAACGTATCCGCCAAATACGTAACTAATACTTTCTGGGACTGGACGAAGACTTGTCAGTATATCCATCAGATATGTAACTAATACTTACTAGGATTGGACCAAGACTTGTCAGTATATCCACCAAATATGTAACTACCGACTTGGACGATGGTTACAGTGGGACCCTTTCCATCACAGTTGCTGTGAAATGTTGATGCCTCCCAACCATCTGTCTTAGCGTGCCAACACCTCACAAACCTGCTGCGGCCTGTAGTCTGAAGCACTGGGTCTAAATATGAATTCAACTTGCCAAGATACTTGCTGCCATGGCTGTCAAGAATGCTGGATGAGCTGAGAGCTCCTAAAACGAAGGTGGTGCACATCGATGAGAAGGTCACACACTAGGTAGACTGAAATTTCCAGTCCTTGCGTTTAACCCTGTTTAATTCTTTCGCTCCTTTTACAAGTCCTTCACGAGCAAATTCATATATAAATCTACGATAGTTGATACTAGAAAACTTGTTTATGCAACCCCATCAAACTACGAAAAAAGGAAAATATTGTCTACGCGAAAAAATGTCGACGCTGGGCTCAACATTTTGTGACCGACTGAACAACAATCTAAAGTCACGCGTTCGAGACAAAGAAAATGCATTATAATTATTAAAAATCGCGGGAAAAGACACGACATGGTGGTATACATCTTACAAAATCCAGGGCTTACAGCGGTTTACATCCGAAATCTTATGTTGGAAAATGGTTAGGGCATGCCGTGTGATTTGCGCCTGTTTTTACACGTTAAATCATATTGTTTATGCTCGGCGAAAAGAGAGTACATACAAGATTGCATCATTTTAACGACAGGCCCCTTAACTTTGCCAAAAGGACTGCGCCTTTTTGGAATAATTTGTCTCGTTTATAATTTATAGTTGAAGACCAGCGCACATTTAGCTGCATTAAAATACACAAAACGCAAAGGGCAGTTTGGGAAATGTCAAATAAGTTATCAACCTCCCTGGGTCTTTTCGCCAGGAGAAACAGAAAAGTGTAACTTACAGTAAAGGTTACTGAGTATCAGATATTGTGCTGTATAAGCTGAAGGGACAAGTTAATATGTAACGGTTAGTCGGGTCCAATTTTGGAAAGGAAGCATATTCTAAACACAAAAATCGGTTCTTCTTTTTTTTACCAATTGGGCTGAATCGCGTATAGACGAGAAGATTGACCTAGAAACATTAACTGTAAAATGGACGCAGTCAATGGAAGAGTTTCTTCAATGACAACCAGCCTAATAGTTTATAACACATTAAATTTCATGGTTTATTTGTTTCTCAAAGAGGTGTGGAGGAGGTGGGGATTCAGCGATGCAGAGTTAAGGATCAGAATTCTTTTCCATATATGACTATTAGTACGATCTAACTTGATTTTGAAGTTTTTCTCTTTGTTTTAAAGTCAGTTAGTCAGTCAGTCTTTGCATAGCCTCAGAAGCTTATCATGAGTTAAAACTATATAAGTGGACGCTTCGCTTTTAGCCCTCCCTGGCTAAATCTATAGTAAGAAAAACGGTTACAACTTTTCTTTCGGAGGCAACGTATACGATCAAAACTAAAAAAGAAGAAAGAAACAAAAAAAGGTTTGGGAGTTATATGGATCGCCTCTCTAGCTGTAGTCGACGCTATTTCAGGAATTGCTGAGAGAAGCTTAAAAATAAGATTAATAGGAAGTATAAGCAACGGCGAGGGCGACGGCAACGAAAACGACTAAAACCAAAAATTGCTTGAGTCTAATCATAGACAGAATTTACCACATGAACATCGATCAGGAGCTGAAACAATGCATGTACTGTTCTCTGTCCTAACACTGAAGTCAGGGATAGTTATGACGCGTTATATACGTAATGGAGAGGTTTATACCTTTTTGAACTTCGGTGTAAGTCACGGCTTCTGTCTTTAACACTCTTGCATATGGTGCAATACATTTGTAAATCCCTCTATCGTTCATTGTTATGTCTCTTATAACTAAAGTTCCATTTATCAGCTGGTGGCTTCGTCCAGCAGGTAGTTGGCCATCTTGTTTCTTCCAGCTGATGACAGGTTGAGGATCACCATTAGCCTTGCAGTGTAAGATCAAAGTGCTGCCCACTCCTGGGAAAACTTTAGTAGGTGGTTTAACAATGAATCGAGGAGGAGAGACAACAACTAAGAGAGTTTTCTTTTCAACGCTTCCCAACAGGTTTGATGCTGAACAGAAGTAGAGGTCAGAGTCATCTTTACGAACATAGAGTATTTGTAATACACTGTTGTAGTACTTCACCCTTCCCTGGGGTAATGGACCGGATGACTTTCTCCAAGTGACCTCGGGTGCAGGATACCCTGTCACGTGACAGGATGGGAGAGTATAACTACTTCCTTCAATAGCGTGATGAGGTCCCGGATGAAGGGAAACTCGAGGGTAAACTACAACAAAAGAAAATTCTTTTGAATGACTAACTTTGCTTTGATTACAAATGGCTAGCTTTACTTTGACATGAAAAGTCCAGAAGTATAACAATGTTGCGAAAAAAAAGTAAAGCAACCATATTTTACGTCGATAACTCGCAACAGTAATAACTGAGAAACCCACATTAATCCTCCGTTTTAAGAGTATTTAAAGCTAGTTAAAACTACACAGAAAAGGTGCTTTGACTACGTTGCATTTTTTTTTCATTCTCCTTAATACGTTCTACGCGTGCTAGTTTTATTCTAATTCTACATTTCTCACTATAAAAGAAAATTACTGTTTTCAAAATGGTCTGGACTAAAGGAAAATCAATGATCTTTGGAAAATGAGTTCATCTTCTTCTTTTGAAAACGAGATGATGATAATGATGCCCAAAAAATTAACACATTATCATTTCGTTTTTACTAAAAATTGTTGTTTAAACTGAAATTGCTTATATCCTTTAGTTATTTTATTAGCGCGGCGCCCCATAGCTAAGGAAATGTGGTAATTTACCCATCCGAGAAAATTTGGTACTCACGTGACCGTACACCGAGCGAGCGAGCGAGCGACCGCTCGTCCGCACCACAGGCATACCAATGTAAAATAACTCAATCAACAGGTATGGCAACCCAAATGCAACTCAAGGTTTTATTTGGAAGGAAATCACATGGCCGCCCGGACTTTTAGAAAGAAAAAACAACAACAAAGTCGTTATTTTTTATGTTTACACTAACGTGGATAACAGAGAAAGAGCTAGAGCGAGTTATTGAAAATAAAGGAGACGAATTTCGTAGGGAGAAAAACATGGAAATTCAAAGCGGCGGTGAGAAAATGAGAAATGCTAGCGGCCAGCACCGTGAAAATGAGCGGCGGTGAAAAATAAAAGCCAACATGAACATAGGAAACAAAATATTGGGTAAACACATACGACAATTCCTCCATAAAAATAATGTGTAACAATGAAGTTTGACGTTTTAGTCGTGCAAAACAGCGTTGTAGTCGTCAAAACAACGGCAAGGGAAAGACAAAAAAGCGTGCTGCAGGTGCAAATTTGCTTTGCTAATTAGAAGGAAAAGTGTGCTGCACGTGCAATTTGTTTTTTTGCTAATTAGATCTATTAGTCTTGAAGCCATTTTCATTGTCGTCTCCGTTTAGCATTACACGATTTAATTTTTTTGTTTATAAGTATTATTAACCAGAGCTTCGCTTTTAGCCCTGGCTAAATCTATATATCATTTTGTTTCCACGTACGAACGCCCGACAAAAATGTACCGTTAACTTAAAACTGTAATCAAGAATTTCAGTTGGCATCGAAGATCGTTCGCAATTAAAAATTCAAATGTTTCTGTCTTTTTTAGCGCTTGCACCTAAAAATAATTGGACATCAGTTACTAGTCAATACATGTGTTGTTTTAAAATCCAAGTTGCCGTTCTTAAAGGGGCTGTCGCCCCTGGCGCATGCGTGAGCCAATGAAAACATGAAAACAAGACTCATTCCAGCAGAGACCTTCCACTGCTACCCTTTTCAAACATTGCATTTATAATTGAACTGGTTGGGAAATGTATTATTAATATATCGTACATTGTGTCTGGGGGCTTAGGTATTAAGCTTTCACGTACAGTGTAGGTCTCGCATGCCTCCAAAAAAATTAAAATGTTCTGGTGACCCACATTATTTTAATGTCTGTTTTGCAATCCAGCCTATTAATGCTCTGTGTGCAGTTGCAAGCTAAAGAATTAGATGACAGAAAATATAATGTTTGGAAACTGACTTACTGACATTCTCAAAAATGTTAAATTACAGTTATTTTACCTTTGCCATAGCAAATTATTTTATGTGTTTTGATTGAATTCTTTTAGTGACTAGATCATGTAGCAAGAGGCTTTTGCAGGAGCCATTTAAAGTACCTTATCCAGTAACGTTAACTGCATCAGCACCTTTTGAACTAGAAGAGGTACTTACATTTACCTGTACAGTACGTGTGACTGTCAAAGTTCTGTTTATAGTGACTATGTAATGTAAAAATTCTAGTGCCAGAATCTATTTCAATCAGTGATGTTAATATAGGATTACACTTTGGCCTGCATGTTAGATTCTGGGAAACTGCCCACCCACCTACCCCTCCCCTGACCCAACATTTTGACCTAAGAATGCAGTTAGTGTTTACCTTGGGTTAGGGGAGGGGTAGGTGGAAAGTTTCCCAGTTTCCCAGAATGTTACAATGTTAAAAAATCTATTGCTGCTTTGTTCATGATGTCCTTATTTAACCCATTCGCCCCTGAACCGCCCGTAACCGCCTGTGCGTATCCAGGACCTTTCTACCCTTTGTGACGTCATCAGTTTTAACGGTCAAGGACAACTTTCTGCGCTAACTTGTACAGAGTGAAGAGATCTTTCAAACCATACCAGAATGAGCACAATTCAGTCAAGGACACCGGAGAAAGAAGCAAAAAACCACGTGACAAGGACCTGAAAATCTCCATGAAAATCTTGTTCCATTGCTCACCTACCTTTCCTTTCACCTAATCCTAAGATCCTAAGAGCTTTCCTAAAAACTCTTCCCACCAAAATGAAGCCTACTAAATGCACAGCAAGAGAAAAAAGAAGGGAGGAGAGAAAGCGAAAAGTAAAAGTCAAGACTGCTGCTTTCTGCGCATGCCCGAACTTTGCAAGCTGATATTTTGCATCTTGATCAGAAGGCCGCCAAGTGTACGACCTATAAACCAGTTTGTGGTAAGTTTTAGCTCTTTATAGCACGACAGTGACCATAAAACCACTCAACTAGTTTCAAAACGCGTTTTTCGGCAAAATCTCCATGAGCGAAAGAGTTAAGTGTTATTGTCAGAAAAAACCGGGCAATAGCAAAAGATCGAGGTCGGCCGTTTACCTTCATGTTTTCACAGTATGAAAGCTATCTGAAAAGATTAACAACCATGGCATTTGGAGAAGTAGCCGTTTGATTTTCTTCGAGATATCACTATTTCGAGATTTTGGGACCTCCGGCGACCTAAAAAAGCACAAATTTTGGCTAACTTTGGGTGAAGTTAAAACATACTTGGCCAAACTCCCAATAGTTCTTATATTTTTTCCATAACACCTATCGCTTCGTTAGTCGACTGGAATATGTTAAACTTCCTTTGCTTAAATACTCTATTTTTTACCTGGTGCTAAAAATCACTCCTGAATCGTTAATGAGCGTCACCCAAATTTCAGTCATTTTCAGTTGACTGTTTTACCGAGATGCGGCAGTTTATTTCAAAAGTAAAATCATTTCTAGATGGCTTATTGTGCTGTTATCAAAATACAGTTTGTTTAAAATTGGTATCTAGCAGCAAATTGGAGAAAATGGCATGCGAAAGTACAATAATAAGCGTCGAGTATTAATATTTCCCGCCAAATTTTATAGCGCCACGTTTCGTTTTACTGTGATTGTGGTTCGTAAATGTCTTAAAATAGATTTTTACGACTTCAGAAGAAATAATTGAAAACTTTTATATCCCTAATTACAAGGAAAAACATTATAAATCACCGTATTGATAATAATCTTTTTAATGAGCAAGCGAAATCGTCAAAAAACGAAGCCCATTTTTCCCGCGAAAGTTTTAATTTATTTGTCACGCAGTACAATAAAGCCGGACTGTATTCTCAGTTCTGAGCTTTTGACGTTGGCCAGAAAACAAACTTCAATCAAATGATACCAAGAAAATTCAGAATTATCCTAATTAAATTACTTCATAGAGACACCCTGTTTCCATCGAACGCTAGAGTTGTCACGAATTTAATGATCGGACGTCACGACAGGTTGAAAACAGATCAAAACATGAATTGTTCATTTAGATCGGAGGAATCGCCATGTGGCTTGCGTGGAGTTGGTACGGTTATTCTGCCGTTACTTGCCTGCAAAAGAGATATTACCTTTCATCTTCTTAGTCTGAAAATCGGCGTAAAACGTGGCAGAGGAAGCACCGAGGTCAGCGAAACAGAGTTAATTTTAAACCGTGCAGGTCTTTTGGGTGCTGTTAGCAATGACGAAATGCAGACCATGACAATCTGTCCCAAGCATAGGCTGGATGTTACGACTAACTGGCCGGGTCGTAAAGTCGAAATATGTTGTTATCCAGACCATGAAGGTACCAAGAGAGGACTTAAACTCCCTAGACGTGTAAACGCTGATATGTCAGCGGAAGTCTTTGTTTTATTCAATGCTGTGGTTCCTATTGGCTCAGGTTAGTGTAATGCATTCATTTTTACAGATTTTCTTTTTTAGCTTAAAGTAGTTCCCACGATCTGCAGCAAAAGGGTGGAACACGAACGCCCGTAAGCAAGTATTTGCGACAGATTGCAGTTTCCCATGACTGATGCTTTACTCAGAAAGGGTGGTTTCATTGTGTCCAAACCGCGTGTACCGAGTGATAGAGACACCTTATTGCCATCAAGCCAATGGGGAAAATCATACTTAAGCCCCGCTAAAATATTTTTTCTTACCTTGAACTCTAATTTTACTGACAACATAAACTTTACGTGCAAAGCTAATTGAAAGTACAAACAAACGTTTTGCTTCTAAGTTGTCGCAACACCTGTTGTAGTAATCTGTGCCAGAAGAGCCTTTTCATGACAACCAAAACGTAAACTAAATTAGTATTGACAGTTTCTTTTTCTTTTGCAACTGTTTTTGATGAAAATCCGAGGGTTCGTAAAAACGAAAGTGAACGTACGCAAAGGGCAAACATAATTAGATTACAGTTTCTCCACAGCTGACACTCTTTTTATTTATTCACAAATGAGGCATAACAGAAAAAAGGATATGAAAAAAAAAAAAATACAGCAAGTTGTTCAACAGGATAAAAAAGTATTAACCCAGGATAAATTAGTATTGCAGGTTTACAGAAATTAGCAAAAGGTTTATTTGTTATATACTGAAATATGGCCTTAGAAATGGTAATAAATAACAATTATTCACCGAAGTGGAGGTGGTTAGTCCTGGATATTTACCGAACTGCGAAGCAGTGAGGTAAATATCCACGACTAGCCACCGACACTGAGGTGAATAATTGTTTTAGTATATACTAAAACAGTGAGATAATTGAGCACAAAAATGACAATTTTTAACTCAAATACTGTTGCCAACGATTACAATTTTGGCGCGTAATGACCGGGCGGCCGCGGCCGTCGCTTTTTCTTGCCGACAACTAAAACTTTTGAAGGCATTTGTTTAGCTCTTGCGGGGAAATTTCTTCAAAAGGAGTTGTGAATTCTTTTTGTATTTAAAATCATTCTATAAAAAAAGATTATTAAATTTAGTTTTAAGCTTATTTATGAACAACTCAACTGAATAAAGTAAGCAAGACTTAAGCTTAATTTGCATTTGTAAACAAAAAACTTTTTCACCGGTTTTATCGATAAATTCGTGTCAAAAAGACAAAGCTTTACCTGTTAAAACTTCCAATCCGAACTTCGTCACCTTCTTCGTGTATTTCGGAAACAGCTTGCTTGATTAGTTGTGAAATTTCTTTGTTTGTTTACGGCAGCAAACCGGGAAGGCATTTTGCTTGCAACTTACGCGAGTTTGGCGTCGTTCGTTCGGAGGAACTGGAGGTGAATCAGTGAATAGTGCAGGATATTCACTGATTGAGTAGCCAATCAGAGGGCGCGAAAAACACTATCCACTGTTTTAGTATATACTAAAATCAATTACCGTGAAGTAAACGCAAAAAAGTTACAACAGAGAAATAGTCTAGTCGGAAGGCAGGGTTCCCATGCACCCCTAGGATATATTTTTCTAACTTACATTTTTGTAATCCTCAAGATCTCTTGAAAAAGAAATTCTATGTTCCCATCGCGAAATATTGTCCCAAGGCCTTTTTTTCGTGCTCTTTGTGGCGGCCATCTTGGCAGCCATCTTGGTTTTCTAATGAAACTTAATTGCGGACAATTAGTTTATCAAAAGAGGCAAATAACTTTTATTTGCGTATACTTTTACTATAACGAATACCTTTAAAGTATATACGTCCTTTTTTTGACAAATTAAATAAATTTGAAGTAAACAGTGAAGACAAATAAAGTATGATTTACGCTCAGAATAAAGAATAAAACTTAACATTATATTCAACTCAGTTTTTTATGATTACCTCTATTAATTTTTCCATTTTAAAAAAGGGCAACCACAGATTAAAAAGAATCTTATAAAGTCCAAAATTGGATCAAAGCGAAAATACTATTAAATAAGTCACCCTATTGCCTTCTTAAATCAGACGATGCTTCTAGTACTACAATCCTAATGTGAAACAGGCCAAGCAGCACATGAACTATTAACTGGGCCACTGTTTAATTTACAACCTCATTTGAAATGGTTATCAAATATGCAGGGCATTTTTACGTATCGCTACTTCTTCTTTTCACTTTAACTTTTATTCTACACGCCTGTATATAAAAACGAAAAAAATATATGTGAAAATTTGGATAGTTTGTACTTAAACTGCGATTTCATTTTGATACTAATTAAAAATGCGTTAAGTCATATTTTCATATTATTTTAAGAAAGATTTGAACTATGTTTTTCGTGACAGGCGAGTTATGGAACCTCATGCTTCACCGAATCGCATGGAAGATGTTTGTTTGCAGATTCCAGAGAATCTCGAGGGTGCAAATTTAGAAGCAATCTGCTATCACCTGTTACCAAAGGTTTACTAAAAACCAGGATAAGTTGAAGTCCAGTGTGACACCTAATAGTGAAGCCACAACAACAACACGTTCCCCTCGTAAATCATCATCCTCATCTGCTCCGCAGCTGTTTCCTCCAAATGCATTTTCTGTGAAAAGCTTGAACTGAAATCGTGTGGAAAAACAGAGCAATGCATCAAGTTCCCAGTGTTCAAGGACAAAGACGGAGCTCTAAAGGAGCCTACTGGGAAACAGATTGAGCCTCGAGCCCTCGAGCTTGGCAATAGTCATCTTCATCGCAAAGTACAAGGGGAAGATTTGTTTGCACAAGAGGCCGAGTTTCACCCGTCCTGTCGCAGTTTATTTAACTTGAAGTATTTAAATCATCTGCGTGATACAGCCCGAGCCCCAAAAGACGTGACAAAACCAAAACAGATCAGGGTCAGAAGGCATCTGCACATCTGAAGGCATTCACTGCCGTGCTTGATTTTATTTAAGATTCCCTTATTGAGCAGAGAAAAGTTCTGTTGCTTTCTTCTCTACGTCTTCTCTACGTCCAAGAGTTGGAGAAAAATGAGTCCATATGAAGTAACTTAATCAGGATAAGTCTTCATTTTGATGGCATTGTTTGATTTAAGTTTGTTTTCTGGCGACCGTCTGAAAACTGAGAATAAAGTCTGGCTTTACTCTATTGCGTGACAAATAAATTAAAACTTTCGCGGGAAAAATGGGCTTCGTGCTTTTGACATTTTTAGTTGTTTATTCAGGAGATTGTTATCAAAACGGAGATTTACAATGTTTATCCTTGTCATTAGTGATATAAAAGTTTTCAATTATCTTTTCAGTGAAGTCATGAAAGTATACTTTAAGATATCTAAGAGCCACAATCACAGTAAAACGAAACGTGGCGCTATAAAATTTGGCGGGAAATATTAATACTTGACGCTTATTATTGTACCTTCGCATGCCATTTTCTCCAATTTGCTGCTAGATACCAATTTTAAACAAACTGGATTTTGATAACAGCACAATAAGCCATCTAGAAATGATTTTACTTTTGAAATAAACTGCCGCATCTCGGTAAAACAGTCAACTGAAAATGACTGAAATTTGGGTGACGCTCATTAACGATTCAGGAGCGATTTTTAGCACCAGGTAAAAAATAGAGTATTTAAGCAAAGGAAGTTTAACATATTCCAGTCGACTAACGAAGCAATAGGTGTTATGGATAAAATACAAGAACTTTTGGGAGTTTGACCGAGTATGTTTTAACTTCACCCAAATTTGGCCAAAATTTGTGCTTTTTTAGGTCGCCGGAGGTCCCAAAATCTCGAAATAGTGATATCTCGAAGAAAATCAAACGGCTACTTCTCCAAATGTCACGGTTGTTCATCTTTTCAGATAGCTTTCATACTGTGAAAACATGAAGGTAAACGGCCGACCTCGATCTTTTGCTATTGCCCGGTTTTTTCTGACAATAACACTTAAAGAATTATCAATTTTTTCTGAGTTTTTGCTTTGAAGAGCTATAAGGACAGCTAAATACCAAAATTTATTTTTAAAACTTTTACAAATTTTAACTTTGAAAAGGCTCTTTTTTTCTGAGACATGTACAGTAAGCTTGAATTTCTTTTCTTTAATTCCACGATGTGACATTTAAATGACTACCAAGGAAGCTGAACAGAAGGTTAAAAAGTGAAGTGTCTTTTGAGTTTTTACTATCTGAACAGACTTTGTCTAAGAATTACATGTAGAAGTATTACTGTAACAGTTTACTTAACCCTAATCAGTAAGGTTTTGATAGTTGATATAAATTTTTTGTGAATCATGAATGGTACTCTTATTACAGTCTGTTCGTTTGCATAATGTGGAATCTCTTTTGGGTGGTACAGTATATTGTGAGTTTGTTCTTGCAGATTACTGTTGTGGAAGAAGGTGACTTGATAGCCAAAAGAACTCGCTCTCAGTTGCCTCTCCAAGATGTTTCTATTGAAAGTATTGAAGGTACATATTGTTAACACAACCAAGAACAGAAAGTATTCATCAACTGTTGTTAGTGAATTACAGCAATGTAATTAAATTTGGATTGCCCCACCCCTCTCTTACATGTACACCACAAACAGTATTTGAAGCATGTTTCAGCATTGTATAAGGCAGAGGGGAGAGAGAACTGCGAGGTATTTTCCAGAAGGTAGCACTGTTTTATGAAAGCACACAAAAATTACTGTCCCATGGACTTTTGTCCAGGATTGTAGTAATAGTAAAAATATATGGCAAAGCACCTCAATATTATAATGAAACCTCATTATTGCAAACATATTTAGCCATTCCCTTGGCTCTTTGTTTTGATTAGTTTCCACTGAACAGTCTGTTGGGTTGAGCTTTGGATTTTGGACTTGTCTTCAGTTTAATATTAGGCATTAGTTGACATACACAACAGGACGGCAAAAGGAAGAGCATGGCAAAATGTGTTTGTGTTTTGTTGTGATCTTTACTTATAACTGTGTTGAGGCCCCAGTTGTTGAAGAGCTGGATTAAGCACTATCCACCAGGGCCCAGTTGTTTGAAAGGTGGATAATGCTATCCATTGGATAAATCTCTATTCAGTGGATAACGCAATTGATTTCCCCAATACCTATCTGCTGGAGAGCGATTTATCCTGTGGATAGTGCTATCCAATGTTTGAACAATCAGGGCCAGATTAATATCCAGGGGATAAGTATAAGGAATACTAACTTAGTTTGTTATTGAGTGGATAGAGATTTAACTGGTGGATAGCGATTGTCCTTTTGAAAAACTGGGGCCTTGTCTTTTATTGAGAATTCATCTGTTTAAAGGAAGGTATGGTTTGGCGGAAAATTTTTTGCAAAAATACTTAATCACGACACGCTTGTCACACAAGGTTTGCAATTGCCTTTCCTCTCCCTTCCTATTGTGTAAGTCTACTACTCTTAAGGAGTTGAAGGAGTAATTCTGACCAACACCTTCTGTTTTATTCAGCCACATTCCAGCCTCCAGATTTCACTGCTGATATGTATGATAGTATCCCAGTGGATGATATGGACTTTGAAGACATTGAATGGCAGAAGTGGCTTCAGGGACTAGTCAACTCAGGTATATACCATGTACATGTAGGAGAATCATTGATGATGTGCAAGTTCAGTATGTTAAATGCATTTATTTTTTAAAGACAAAGTTGGGTTTTTGCCAAAAAATGAAGAAGGCTAATGTCCAGCCTTCTTGGCCAAACAATTCTTCCAGTTGTCAATTTATACAATGTAAAAGAATCACTTGTATGGCCAAACAAAAAGTTTGTAACAATGTTTGTCTATTACACTGTATGTCTATTACTGTAAGCAATGTTTGTCTATCACACTGTAAATAAAAAGTCTGATGCAAAAATTCGGTTACTTTGAAGCACTTTCAAAAATGACCAAATAACCGAGGTGTCATTCTTGCACTGAGCCCTTCAGTTTCTCTCATTGGTTAACCAGACTCACTTGATATTGCCTGCTTTTGGAGAATGCCAACGACCATCTACGTGTGGAAAGACTTAACAGTTGATCATATAATAACTAAGTTTGTATGCCCCTGTGCTTTACGTTTGACAGAGTTTTTGACTTTTTCATTGCTTGCTAATGCTCATCACCATTAGAGTTGATCTCTATTATATTAGAACTGTGTGCTAATATTTTTTTATTATTAATCAAAAAACCTAAAAATGGCCTTTTACCAACTTTTTCACCTGATTTTACATGAAATAGACAGATTTGGTTGTTTTATGCTGAAAAGTGGATTTTTTTCTAAAAGCTTGGTACTCTGCTTAACCCATTCGCTCCTGGAGATTTTGCCGAAAAACGCGTTTTGAAGCTAGTCGAGTGGTTTTCTGGTCACTGTCGTGCTATAAAGAGCTAAAACTTACCACAAACCGGTTTACAGGTCGTACACTTGGCGGCCTTCTGATCCAGATGCAAAATATCAGCTTGCGAAGTTCGGGCATGCGCAGAAAGCAAAATTTCGACATGTTTTTGGGTTTAAAAGTGACACAGCAGTCTTGACTTTTACTTTTCGCTTTCTCTCCTCCCTTCTTTTTTCGCTTTTCTTGCCTCATTTTTTTTTTCTCTTGCTGGGCATTTAGTAGGCTTCATTTTGGTGGGAAGAGTTTTTAGGAAAGCTTTTAGGATCTTAGGATTAGGTGAAAGGAAAGGTAGGTGGGTAATGGAACAAGATTTTCATGGAGATTTTCAGGTCCTTGTCACGTGGTTTTTTGCTTGTTTCTCCGGTGCCCTTGACTGAATTGTGCTCATTCTGGTATGGTTTGAAAGATCTCTTCACTCTGCACACGTGTGCGAAGAAAGTTGTCCTTGACCGTTACAACTGATGACGTCACAAAGGGTAGAAAGGACCTGGATCCGCACGGGCCGTTACGGGCGGTTCAGGGGCGAATGGGTTAAGATCTCAATGCTGGCATACAGTATTTTTCTCTTTTTGATTATTGAACAGCTGTGACTACATGTATTTTTTTTTTGCACTTGTAGACATACACAAAGTAGTGTATGGTTTAGCACATTTAATCCAGTTATTTTTATTTTTGTTTTACATGTAGATGAAGTCTGTGGTGAAGATGATCAGGAGGATACTGAATACAATTTCATGGCTGAAGACCAAAAAGAAGAAAAGGAAGAATACAGGAATGACAGAGCTGTTAGAATTCCACGTGAGTAACTAATTTGTGACTGTCAAAGATTCAGAACTCTAGTTTAGTTAATTGCTGAAGTTTAGTGATGTTATATAAAATCACACAATTTTTTTTGTCCTCGATTACTGCCAGTAGGCTATTTCTTCATCAGTCATGATATTGTTAATGGAGCATTTGTTTACAAAATGGCTTGCTGCCATTTTCTTGCATAAGACTGGTACACTGTGCGTACCAGCCCAAGAGTCATTTGAACTAGCCTGAAAAAATTTTGATGAGCAGAATTGATCGCAGTTTTTCTGTAATTAAAATTCCCCCCAAACACTTCACTTGAACATCATGCAAGTTTAGAATAGAATTCAGTAGCCCAATAACAAAATCTACTAGCCCCAGGCTATCGGACATGACTTTCTTTGGAATCTTTTTCAGTCCCTACATTTGTGTCAGTCTATAAAATGTACACCTTTGTAAAACAGACATTTGGTTCTGTACTATTGGTGTCCATGATAATATTAAAGAGGTCGGATGATATTTGAGTTGCTATTTGTTTCCTTGTAGAGAAGGAAGTTAATGAACTGTTTGAGGAATTACTGAAAGATGTAAGTATTACCGGTACATGTTGTATTTGTATAAACTATGAGAACAATTATTTGTCATTTTTATGAAGGATTTAAAAACGATGTTACTGTTTTTCACGCACTGTGCAATACTGAATTATTTCATAATCCTTACTGAATTGTGATTACACAGTTTGATGACAACGAGGATGGCTATTGTGTGACTGATGAAGGAGAACCAGTAGGGTATCTGGAGATGCTAAGTAGCGGGTTGGTGTATTCTTTTGCTTCCAGTCTTACTACAATTCTCAGTTTACATTTGTGCTGGGAATCATGTTTCAATTTTTGTCTACAGTTTTACAGTGGTATTTTTTCATTTTGTTATTTTTCCCATTCTGTTTTAATACAATTTATGTATAAACAATGCATAAAGTATTACAAAACATTAAACAGAGACACATCGAAGATGTACTGTTTCACTGTTCTGTCAAGCTATCAAGTCAATAAAAAAAAAATTAATGAAGTAAAATGTTTAACCCATTCGCCCCTGAACCGCCCGTAACCGCCCGTGCGGATCCAGGTCCTTTCTACCCTTTGTGACGTCATCAGTTTTAACGGTCAAGGACAACTTTTTTCGCTAACTTGTGCAGGGTGAAGAGATCTTTCAAACCATACCAGAATGAGCACAATTCAGTCAAGGACACCGGAGAAAGAAGCAAAAAACCACGTGACAAGGACCTGAAAATCTCCATGAAAATCTTGTTCCATTGCTCACCTACCTTTCCTTTCACCTAATCCTAAGATCCTAAAAGCTTTCCTAAAAACTCTTCCCACCAAAATGAAGCCTACTAAATGCCCAGCAAGAGAAAAAAAAAAAATGAGGCAAGAAAAGCGAAAAAAGAAGGGAGGAGAGAAAGCGGAAAGTAAAAGTCAAGACTGCTGTGTCACTTTTAAATAAATATCACGCTTAGTGGAGTAATAACTCTCGCATCGTTCCATAATCCTGCCTTTCCTGCGGGAAGCTTTAGCAACGACGACGGCGACAGCAGCGAAATCGTCATTGAAAAGGACTTCGCGTTCACGTGATAGTCCTACATTGACTGCAAAGAAATGTAAACCTGTTTTCAAGCTTTTCAACGTTCTCGTTGCCACCGCCGTCCCAAAAGTTCTCCAATTAATACGATTTGAGCAACGTACGTCAACCGAAGTGGATTTCTTGCATTCTTTGACAGTGGTTTTGCCCAAATTTTCGGGAAAATCGTTTATGTAAGAAGCCTGAATTCGAGTCGCATACTCCCGAAAGTATGGGACTTGAAGGGATGTCCGGAAGAGCTCACTTTCGTTAACGGCGTCGCTTCGGCTTAGCCTTTGCTTAGGCTCTCTTATAACTACACGAACATTGATGATACTCCCACTCGTACACAAGCTCCAATTTGAAGTCAAATCTAAAGGTCCTTATTTTGTTCGGTTCCACTCTTCTGCGGTACTTCAGTTTGAGATACCCTTAGAACAAACTGGAACTAGCTAGTGCACCATCGTTAGCAGTGAAACATTTATTAATTCAAGGACATTTTAACGCGTGGTATATGGTACATTAATAAGCGATGTAATTTTATGTCTTTATACATACACATATGAGTATAACCAAAATGTTATTAAGAAAAAACAAATACGCTGGCGCTAAGAATAACCTAAGAATTTAGATGACAGTCTCAAACATGAGGTAAAATCAGTAATACACAGTCAGTTGTAACAGCCTGGGACAGCCAGAATAAAACTGACACTTTTGAGGTGTAGGTTTATCTCTTTTGAGACCAAACCTATCATTTGTGCTCTCTGTAACAGAAAATCACTTAATCAAGATTGTTAGCCTCAGGTTTGAATATTTTCCTTACATGTCACAAGCAATTTGCCAGTGGAATTAAAAAATAGACAAAAAACAAACGCTGCAACAAGAGGTTCCGATAATAGTTTCTATTAATCTACACAATTGTTTGTTGTTGTTGTTTTTAAACTCTTGAAGAAGCGTCTCCAGCATATCTCTCTTCTTCTTCGTTAAATCCTTCAGTTCCATCCGCTGGAACATCTTCTTCTGGGGCCATTGCGTATTCAGCCTTTTTATTCCCTTCTACCACGTGTTCATCTACGTAAACCGCCCGGATGTTAGAACCCGGAGCATCGAACATGGGTTCAAGCAGTAAGTTTTCCTAAAAATAAGCAGCCATAATGTCAAAAGAGAGAAAAGAGAGTCAAGGCTCAAATACAATAACACAGCGTATGGGCCAGACAAGAAACAGCGAAAGTTTGCTCTGTTTCCTGCACATCTGTAACATGGGAGAGAAAACGACGTCACAAAAGAACGGTGGTGAGAACGTTCACTGAAGTCACGAACGTGAGGCAAAGACTGAAAGACAATTCTAGCGTCCTCTGCGGAAATTGTACCTGTAGCCTCCCAAACACCGGACTGGCAACCAGTAATCGAAAGTTCAAAGGCTAGATTCCTGTTGGAATCTCCGAAAGTTTTATCCAGGAGGCTTACGAAAATCCCAGGCGGGTACTCTCTTATACAAGCCAAATAGGCATATGCCGCCCCAACGGGTAGGGTTTCGGGGCCTTTTTGGTATACACTTTGCCCATTTTGGTCTGGAATCGAGTATGGTTTTCAACGGAACTACGGGAGTGTATGAAAGTATTTATCGCTTCAGTTCCAAATGAGTAAGAAAGAAAGAGACATATGCCAATTCAAGATGGATTTTTGAAAATGTTTTTGTTTACGCTCTAATCTAAGTAAGGATGGCAGAATTTCTGCGTTAAGGCCAGGTCTGAAAACGGGTGTGGAAAATGACATTAACCCTAACCCTACCAAGAGTTTTCAGGAGTTCCCCCCCCCAACCTTCCGGGCATAAAATCATTTTATCTCTTTCTTTTATCTTGTTCAGGTTTAACTCTTACAATGTCCAGGAAATTTTTACAAACGAACAAAGAATTATCCTGTCCTGTAGTTCTCACAAATATCTTGTTGCCCAACAGGGGAGGTTCTGACCTAGTAATTATAAGGTTCTTAGTTGAAGTTCCGTTAAAGAGCTTCGGTTTCTCTTTCATCCTAGTGAATTCACTGTCGTCGGCATGACAATTGACTACAAACCATCGACGACGTTCAGGTAGCTCGAACACTTAGCGGCACAATATGAATAGAAGGGGTGGGGGAGGAAAAGCTGTATTTTCTTGTATTTTAAGTTGACAAAAGGTCGGAGAGGCCATTTAAGGGAAAGCGTGTCAACTAATTTTGCTGCCGACTGTAGATGCGGAAGGTTTGGAACATTAACACGAACATTTGCCACTTTTATTAAACAAAAAGTTAAATTATTTTTTGTACTGATAACTATTGGTCGTTTTTGTGCGTACCAGTATCGCTCTCAAGCCGCGAGCACCAGTCTTCTTTTCCAAAGCTTTTTTGGCAATCAACTTTAAGGCATCAGGACTGAGATTCAGCTCAACCTAACAAACAAAGACAAAAAAACATTTGATTATAGAGTCCATATATAATAATTGTGATCACATGATAATATCTTTATGATGCAAAATTTACGAGAGAATGAAACAAACGAAATGTACTTTTGTCATACGAGAAGTACAGAAGTACAGTCATCATCATCATCATCACCATCATTATTACATAAGATTAGAAAAGGTGTTGCTAGTAGGTGCGAGCACTGTTGCTTTTATAATGTTCTATGTTTATAGACAAAACCCTATTACGGACAGCAAAGGGACAGAGCCAAGTGCCTGCGTTACAGAGTTGTGTTCGTACATGTATTGTAGAGTTAGACATTGTACGAAGTTTGGCATTTCTTAAGGAGGAACTGTACGAAGTTTTGTGTCTCTATAGGACCCAGAAAACTGTCTATGATAGAGATATGTCCATACTATAGAGGCAGGGACAACTGTATGAAGTTTTGTATCTCTGGAACTCATAACACTGTCCACAACAGCTAGAGATGTGTACGTATTAAAAGAACTGTATGTGATTAAAATTAATTTGGGATCTATGAGGAAATTGGGCCGAGAGAACTTTTGCAAATACTCCTTCGATCGCTACTGGGGACGCGCCGGTGTGACAGTGATATGGGTATCCCCGCGTTTTGAGCATCCCCATTCCCAAAATCCTAGCGATATGGGCATCCCCTGGAACTCTAACCCTAACCCTAACCCTAACCCAAATCGCTAAGGTGATATGAGAAGGGGAGGCCCATATCACTAGGGTTTTGGGAATGGGGATGCCCATATCACTGTCACACCGGTCAGCTATTGGGCAATTTTTTTCCTTGTCACCAGTAACCGACCCAGAAGTCTTTGCGAAAGTTCAGTTCAGTTCAGTCGGCCCAGTTAAATGGCGAAACTGTATGAAGTTTGGAACCAGGTCGACATTTCGTCACGGAGAGGTTACCTATGGAGATCACTCACCTTGTCCATGCTGAACAGCGCTTGATATTGCGGCACCAAGGCATTTCGAGGCTCGGTAAGAATCTTAACCAGAGAACCTTCATCCAAGGAGTGCAAGCTTACCACCACCGGAAGACGACCCACGAACTCGGGTATCATCCCGAACTCGACAAGATCCCGCGCTTCTACCTGGCTAAGCAGCTTGTCCCGCTCGGCATTGTCTTCGCGAACGTCCGGCTGGGAGTTTTTGAAGATGTCTAGCTCTTTCTCTTTCGAGCCACGGTCACTTATTGGAGCCCCAAAACCAATCACCTGGATTGAAGAAAGACTAGTGAGTAAAGGACGACATGACGAAGAAAATACTGTAGAAAGACATTCCTCGAGTTTAATGAATTACAGTAAAAAACCGCATACAAGAACATGTGGATTAAGAACACCCAGGCTGAAATTTGGTAAAAAGGAGCATATATATAAGAACACGTTCAGCCTGAAAATTGAAAATTGTTCTTACATATAAAAACTCTTCCCTTTTCAGTTTAATAGAACAGTGTCTGTAGCTTTACTGTGGTATTGCACTAAGATCTATGTATAAATGCTAGTAATTTCACTTGCTGTGTATAGCAAATGTACAACAACTTACATTTTTTTAGAAGTAAAAAATTAAGAACACTTAAGAACACTTTCAGGCTCATTTCACCTAAAATACCCGATATATAAGAACCCAATCAGCCTGAACCCCGAAAATGGGTGTTCTTGTATGCGGGTTTTTACTGTATATTCGAAAGAGAAAAGGAGTCTTCATTTCTACATGTATCCGGTCCTTACCACTCTTCTAGGTCTTTTTGCTAAAAACGGAAGAATTCCAAAAGCATCAAAATACTCATGTAATTTACTAAGCTTGTACCAATCATAAATAAAGGAGTATGTTCGACCAATGCTGTTCGCGGGCTTTCCTTCCGTTAACAAGTTGGTGACGATTTCATTCACCTCTGCAAAATGTGCAGCGATACCTTTTGGAAATACGTGTCCAAGGATCTGTTCAGTCAACAACGCTTGTCCCATACAACCTGAGTCCAGTTTGTATTGGGAGTACATTGTACGTGACCGGGACGCAAAAGAAAATGGAGACATTTAGACTCACGTTTGCGTCAAACGGCAAAAGTGAATTTGTACCACGTGACCAAGTTTTTGCTTTACTTGTCTTAAACTGTTCTTTACTTCCACAAAAAATTATAAGTTTCAAATTACAGTAGAACCTCGATAACTCGAACTCGGACAACTCGAATTCCCCGCTAACTCGAACTAAATTTCCTTTCCCTTGATCAAAATTTCACTTAAATTTACCCCGATAACTGTAATTCCCCCGCTAACTCAAACTGTTTTTCGTTTCCCTTCAGAGTTCCGAGTTTCCATCCATAAGAACTGTTTTAAAAACTGTTTTTATCTGATTACTTTCTATTTTGAGAAACTCTTAACTTGAATCCGCCATTTGCTGTTTGCCGTACGTAACCGTGACTCTATACATGTGTATCTCTCTCATAGCAGCTACGTACAGTGTGGGGCTGGTCAACAAATTGCCACCTAAATAGTTGATGATAGACTCGCATTTTGCTGCGTATGAAGATTGTAACTTCAATGTTGCTTTAATGAATTTCTGTAACCGTACCTTCTCCTGATTTCTTCTCTTAATAATTTTGTCCAGTCCATTAAAGGCTCCAGATGCCACAAACAAGATGTTTTTAGTATCCACAGCCACACTTTCACCTCGCACCTTACGTGAATTTCGCTCCGGCACATTCACCACTGTACCTTCAAGAATCTTCAACAAACCCTGAGATAAGAAGATATTTCATCAGTCGTAATATCGTAATTTTCAAATCTACCCGTATTGAAGTAAGACATTAAAAGAGTTGAATTAAAAGTTGGGTGAAACGAGGCCAACCACAAGAAGAGAATCCAAGTAAAGCAAATGCATTGACCAAATGAAACAAGGAACTTCAAAATAATTTTCTTAAACCACCACAAGATCAACATAATTCATAAACACCTAATAGTAATGAAATTATAATTGAAGCACCATGTAAAACAACTGACGAGCAAGTCTCTCTTTAAACAATAGCTGTTTTATGTAATTTTATTTCGCTAAGAATAGGTATTTTTGACTAAACTAAGAACTCCACTGACTGCCTTTTTTTCGAAAGCTATGAGCTATACTAGGGGCACAGAGGGTCCAAACCTCCCGCCCCCTTTTTTTCCTGACTTCCTCCCTTACGCCCTTTTTCGATAATTATTATAAGAACAGTTGTTTAATTTCCTCCTTTTTCTCCCCCCTACCGAAATTTTTTTAAATCCCACCCCCTGTTCTTTCTTCTGATCTTATGCCTTCCGTACCCCTCCGCCCCTATCCTCCCGGGCCCCCCTACCCCTTTCCTGTCACCAATAATTGTATTAGGTAAGTGTGTGAGTGATAGACATCTTTCACAAAGCAGGCAGTATGTACTAAGACCTTGAACACCAGAACACACTGCAACACCCTGGTACACTCATGCTGCAAAACCTGACAACAGGTAAAATGAAAAAGACAAATAGAAACCCTACCCTTAATCTACAAAATATTTTTCCCGCATGTTGTTTCATTAATTTGACATGTTCTATATTGTTGCTGGATGTTTCGTGTTCCAAGTTTTGGCACAGGCAACCGGTATGGTTGATCTTGAAGGAGATTAGGGAAAAGCTTGGAGATTAGAGTTTGCTGAACATTTTACCTGCTGTACTCCCTCTCCGCCAACATCTCTTAAGTTATGCACTCCAGGAACACAACCTATCTTGTCAACTTCATCCAAGAATACAATCCCTGGCAAAGCAACACAACGTGAAGTCAGAATTATTTTCCATGAAGCCGACAGAGCTTTTCAGTATTTTACAGAATGTTTATAAAATAATAATCAGTTGGCGGGTAAAAATCAAAAGTTTACCTTGCTGTGCTCTTTCAACATTGTTTCCAGCTTCCTGTTAATTGTAGGTAGGAAAGCAAGATAACAAAAGAGTTGAAATTACAACTGAAAAGAAGTGACTTAATGTCATGAAAAGAAATTCCAACACTTTTTCAAGTAGTCTGTACACAGTTCCCCCACCCCTACCCATTTGCACTGGCGGTCAATAAATCTCCTGCGGTTTTTGTCTTTTTATCAGGCGCGCTAGACGAACTTTGAAGAGAAAATAGAGGGTGTGTGAACAAGCTATTTTTCAAAGTACACAGAAGTAATCCAAAACCAGAGAAAATGATCGTGTTTATTGGTTCTGTGACTAATTTTGACCCTGCCTTAGTGGAACTACAGGTATTATATAATTTTAAGACTTTACTTTTATAACAATTGCTTAAACCAACCTGTAGGAGCTTGGCAATCACAGATTCAATGTCTTCACCCACATATCCAGCTTGTGTCAAGGCAGTGCAATCACATATCGTAAATGGCACATCAAGACAGCGAGCTATCGTTTGTGCTAATAGTGTTTTACCTGAGGAAAAAAAAAACAGTTTTAGAAAGTGGTCGAAAAATGTGTATGTGAAAAAGAAAAAACCTGACTTTTTCACCCCTCAAAAATGGCTACTGCAATAACAAAATAATAATTGAAATGAAATTACAAGTTACCACACACAAGATCGAATTGCATTCTCAAGCTTTGAAGTAGCTACAGTAAACAAACAAATGACTGACATTAATTTGCAATGCAGTTTAGGTGAAGTGTTTGTCACATTTTATTCACTTCTCAAGCAGTCATAATATTGTTACACTCAGGTTTAAATCCTATGAAGGAGTCTAAAGATATTTAGCTAGTCGGGTTGACTACAGAAAAGGTACTACAGTCCTTTCTAATATACTACAGAGCTTAAAATTTGTCTTTTTTTCTCTTTTCATCACTAAAATGTTTTGTTCTTTACCTGAGCCAGTTGGTCCTAACAGAAGGATGTTACTCTTGTCCAGTTGAATCTTTTCTACATCTGAGTCTAGTATGTCACTCCCAGCTTGTTCACGTAATTGTGCAGGTGAGTGAACACCACTAGCTCCCAATGGAGAATTGAGATTGGATGTTTGTGTCATGAGCATCTGTAATTCTTTTAAAAAGGGAACAGCATTCACCAGTTTAAGTTAAGATTAATTAATACATGTACATGAACACCAAGCTAAGGCATTTTGTCTAAAACAAAACAAAACAAAATAAGCAACATGGAATATAACCAAAAGCCTTCAAAGTGATTCCATTTCCATTGAATAAAATGCCATGTTTACTTTTAACAAAATAGGATCAAAAGCGTTTTACGTTTTAATAATGAAAACAAATCATTGCATGTTATAAATTTGATCAGTTGACCTGGTAGAAAACTGAATTTCATGCATACAATATGCAAATCTCTTTGTTCTCGAAGGAAACAGTGGTCAAGAAGGACACTGCTGACCTGTTTAAACTTTTGCAAAACAAACAAAACACTACCAAACAGTTTGATTGAAGACATGGCACATTAAACAAGTAAACACATGTAACGTGCAAGTACGAAATAATGCTCATTGAAGCAGTGAGTACCTTGTGGTGATCCAGCATACTGTCTTTGTACAGGAACTGGTTTGACTTCAGCAGGTGTTGAGGCTTGCTGGGATTGTGGCAAGTTAACTGATAGTCTCTTGTAATGATTATAAACAGCTACTGACAACACCTTCTTGGCATGTGCTTGACCTATCACATACTTGTTTAGGTATTCATATATCTGCAGGAAAATATTTTATCATGTTCTAGTCATTTCAACGCTCCTATAATATTCAAACAACGACAACATCATCAGTACTTAATTCAAATCATTGATAATGACTGACTACATGGCAAGTCAGAGTTATGGGTGCCTGGTTCAGTTGGGGGTCATTGCTAGGAGATAGACAATTCCACCCAAGTCCTGAGTTGGCACCTTTGTTTACAGGAACACAAGAAAGGTCTAGCTGTCATGGAGAAGTCGGTATAAAAGGGCGGGATACTAAGGTGAATCATTCTATTAAAGCTGACATCGCTGCTGGCTTGATTTGATTTTTACCCTTTTCTCTTTTCATGTATTTTAAATCAATTGCAGCTTGTTCTCCATGTATTTGTTACAGGTCAAATTTGATTTCAGGTTAAATTGTTTTAACCTAGATTGATTCTCAATTTCCTTTGTCTCTTAGGGCTAGGAGACAAAGGAAATTGAGAATCAACCTAGGTTAAATCAAATTTAATCTGAAATCAAACTTGACCTGTAACGTCTTTATAGTTTGTTATTTTAGTTCAACCTCTCTCCCATAAGGTTCGTGTTAAGTGTCTGGCTCTGCTTTTAGGAGCCAGTTCAGGTTTCCTCCTCAGTTAAGGTTTTTTTTTTCTGACCGGCAGCAGGCATGATCATAACTTTACTAGATTACCAATCATAGATCTGTACTTCAGAGTCTGTTATAAGCATTTTTCTTGTTTGACTGCTTCTGCAGTATAAACACATTTATATCTTTCAGATCTATATACATGTAAATAAGCGGGGACTGATGCTTGCATTATGTTGGGCTTCTGCCCAGTGCAGCAGTCAGTTTTCCTATTTAAAAGAGAATGATTCTTTGTCGTTATTGTCTGCCATTTAAATGATGTGTTAAATGTGTTTTTGAAGGCCAAGGTTTCAGAGAGATTCATGGCTACTGAATAAACATGTATCACTAATGTGTTATAAATACATTATGCAGCAATATGCTACATGTACATGTACTCCCATACCTTTCTGGGAGGTGGTGGAGGACTTTGTAGTGCTTTGTTCTGTTTGTCTGCTTCACTGCCTGAGGCTTTATCATATTTAACATGAATGTACCGCTTAGCTGTATCTGATTCCGATAAGATTAAGAAAAAGTGATGACACTTATCACATTGCACAAAACGAGTGGTAGCTGAAAAATATAACAAAAAAAGACAAAATTAACAAAAAAGAATACAAAAACAAAATAAACAAAGGAATGTCTATTCATTTTTGTTCCTTCCAAACCCAGAGATAGGCATTCTCTTTCCTTTACTTTACAAATGCAAGACTAAATTTGAATATAAAGTTCTGGACAATGTTCTGCAATAATTCGAACAACGTTGGAGAAGAAGTAAAAAGAAGACCAAATTAGGCATTTAATATGACCCCCCTTCCTCCTCCACCCACATTATGACAAAGGTACTTTCAATTATACCAAATTGTTCCAATCAGACCATATTTAAATGTACCATTCCATTGAACACCTTTCAACCAGATTTTCCATGGCTTAAGAACCTCAAGCAATTATTAATTCTATGGGTTGGGGTCAAATATACATACGTTCTACTGTAGTACATGGATTCCCACACTTTGGGCAGCTCCACTGGTTTCCAGTTCCCTTGCCATTTTTGTCTTTATTCCCATCACTAGAGGATGAAATGCTTCTACAACTTTTTTCTTGGCTATGATTGAAAACTCCCAACGTTTTATAAGCAGAGGGTTTTATCAACTCTCTTGATCCAAGAATGTGGAGTCTCCTTGCAGAAGAAAATCTACAAAAGTTTACACATTCTGGAAAAAAACAAAAAGAAAAGGAAAAACAAAGACATTTATTTCTCAGACTATCAATCTACGATGTGTACATGTAATGTGTACTGCTACAGCCTGTTAAAAAGATTGTGAGCCTGTCTCTTGAGGCGTTCCAAGGAGGGGGAGGGGGAGGTTATACTGTTGCTTTGTTCGTCAATTCTAAGACTGCCTGTCTCCAAGTAGGTTAGGAAAAAATGCCACTGCCACATTTTATTTTATTATTATTTTCTTAATTTACAACAGATATAGCTCTTGGAAAGAATTAAATGTTATTAACCTTTCTCCCTTGAGTTACTGTTCTGAAAAAATACCATAATAAGAAAATTATAATAAAATGTTTGGAAAAATTGGATGGATCAAGAGCATTTCCATCAACATCACTCATAATTCCTAACCTTTAGTTATTACTAGGAAGTAGTAAACTAAGCTAATTGTGTGGACCAGTAGCCAGAACAACATTTTTTGGTCAGTACATAGAGGTGGCTAGTTGCAAAGATGCCATTTCATTTTGTGATAAGACATGAAAATATCTAAAGTAGGTTGTAAGGCTTCCTCTTATAAAAATGATATCAAACAAAGATATGAGAGTTTATTAGTAAAAAAAGCCATCACCTATTAGATAAATGTTGTGTTCAAATAAGATTTATTGATTTGTAAAAGGAACTACTGTATGTATGTTTACCAGTATGGAATGCTGGAAGAATGCAAAAAGCTGAAAAACACTTCACACAGCAGCAACTTTTTTCTCTCATTCTACCAACATTCTACACAGGTTTTACGATAGTAATTGGCAGAAGACCCCTTATCTTGCTTAAAACACCATGGGATGTGCTCTTCAGACTACAGAGAACTGTATTTCTTGTCACATATTACCATGTGGTCTTTGATTTTATCACAAAACCAGCTCGAAAGTGCCTCATCAGATACTTCTACACTGACAAACACATATGCAATTATGAATGTGCTGCATGAAAAACCATACAACTTAAAAGAGAAAAAAATTGTCTAAGCAGGTTACCTGGACCTGATTGTTATGTCATATCGATGATCAAATTTGCATTTGGAAAACACAGTTCAAAGTACAAACCTGACTTGTAACTAACAAGTTATTAATAAATGGCAAAAGCAAGAGAAGTTTTCAGTGTTAAAATCTGTTAATCACAAATGAGAGACTAACTGATCCCCTATATAATTATTCTCGTAAAGACTACTTTATGGATAAAGTTAACGGAAGTACATGTATGTCATGTACGCTCTGTACAATCGGAAATAATGACGCAAACTGTCCAAGTTCTGCCTTTCATATAACTTCGGCTAACCATAAAATCAAGAAATATGAACAATAAAAAGTGTCCCTGATCCACGATTATAGTCTTCAAAGGATTACAATGAAAAGAGCAGAAAATAATGTTGCAGTGCTTCAAAGCACTGCACAAGCCACACGCAAATATTATTCACACAAAACTGAGAAGCAAATTTATAAGTGATACTTCAATCGTTTAGATGCTTCATGATCGAAAAATAACATCTTACCTCTTGAAGTGAAGATCTGTTTACTTGACCCACTAAACACACGCAAAGAACTTGGTATTCTAAACATACTGGACATCCAAAACCTAAGACGACTTACAGTCAGGAAATTCACTTTATAAGTTTGCCAGTGAGAGATCGTCGGGAATTGGGATTTAAGACAGATATGTACAAAATATGATCCTAGGGATCTTTCACACTGAATAAAGAATATCCACTAGAGTGGAAAATGACATATAAAACACAAAAAACGTGCTAAAATGCAAAATTGGCCGGAGCGACCGAAGCTAGCCAGCCATCTTTGTTTTCAACTCATTTGCGCGTGCGTGATTGCACAACAAAACCAAACAGCCTCACCCTACCCGTCTCCTTTTGTTATGTAATCATGACGAAGAGGATTTTGCAATAAATGGGAAAAATAATAAATAAATGAATGAATGAATAAGTAAATAAATAAGAAATAGTAGTAAAAAAGCACCAGTCATGATCCGAGTTTTTGTTAAGACCTTCACAGGAAATAAACCAATAAAGCCCCCATGGTGCCTGGTAGAATTGTATTCATTCATGTCTTTATTTACAAAATTCGCTAAAAGGGCTAAATAGACTGAATAGGAACTGAAGCAAACAACTCATGGCGATTCACATGCTAGTAAAGGATAGATAACAACAAAAAAACTAATAAACAACAACAACAGCCACAAAAATTGCTGCTTGTAAAATCAACCAAAGCACACCTTACATTGTACCCACATCTCCACGGCCAAGACAGAGTGAGATCTGGGTATGAGAAGATCAATTAATTCAGTGGAATTTGTTGAGGACAATTTTTAAGACTAGTCAATTATACTTTCTACATCAAATAACGTGTATCTGGTGAAATAATGTTGTACTGGGGATGCTCTCTCCCACCGGGTATCCCCATGAAAATATAGCAATAGACCTTTCCCGCATTCCTGTAAACAAAGACATCAAGTTGAGGCTCGAGTAGACAAAATACAGTGATTTGTATGAAATTGTCCACCCGAGCCTCGACCTCATTTTTTTTATGTTTGCTCACTGGAATGGAGGCGGAAAGGTCTATGATCGGATAATCGAAACACCTCTCTTTCGCCATCCCATCGTGCCCCGCGCGCTAACTTTTTCCTTGTCCCCAGCCTCCCTTCGACACAAAGAAGCCACTGCAGAGGAGAGCTAGGGATGAGGAAAATACTTTTGACGTTGACGGACCATACACAACCATACACTTGGTAGAAGCCTAAGTAGAAGCCTGGGGGAGGTATTCCATATAATCGCCTAAACGGGGAAAGTGGTACCTTTTACAGGCTTCAGAAGATCTCAGAAGGGACGAGATTTCACGATTTGAACTACATGAAGGGCAAGGAAATTTGTCTTTTGGTCTGTAAAGGGGCCTAAAAGGGCTAATAACTGTGATAACAACAAGAAAACGTAGGGGTTTAGGCCCGGTTCAGACGCCGCTCCACTCATGTGCCGAACCTAACTGAGGTATTAAGTACGGCAAAAGAGCGGCGTCTGAATCAGTTTGGTACGGCAGTTTTAATTTGGTGCGGCAAAAACGTTAAGTTCGACAGCGTCTGTCGCATTATTCGACAATGGAGCGGCAGGTGATTCATACCGCGTTCTTCTCATGTGCCAAATCAAATGCATACATTATGATAATTTTTCTTTCTCCCTACATGAAATAAAGATTAGGTTTGACACACGATGCGGCGTCTGAATCAGATGTCGCGCCAATGTCGCTCCAAAGTCGAACCAAACTCAGTTAGGTTCTGCACATGAGTGGAGCGGCGTCTGAACCGGGCCTTAGTGACTTATTCATATTTTGAAGACCGTGCATGCATTTAGATGCAGCGTTCTAAACTTGGTGCTGTGAAAAGGATAACAATCAAATAACGGGAAAAAAATTCCGATAAGCTGCGTGACACTTTAGAAAGTAAGAAATAGAATGTCAATAAAAAATAATGATGAACGAAAGTGCTGCATCATTGGTTGTTGTAGTTTCTTTCCAAACGTTTCGGTCCTGGCTTGTCAAAGGAAGGTATACGAAAGGCGTACCTTTTCAGTCAAAAATGGTATATAAAAGGGTAAGGGTTTGACCTCTGGGCGGAGCCTCCCCGTGTAAAATTTCGTTGAGTACCCCCAGGGGTTAGAAGTTACGTAGATCTACATCGAAGTAACTAAAAATGAAACAAATGAACAAACAAACAAAGAACTAGAGACCCTAAACAGTATCAAGGAGCAAAAGTTTTTGAGGCCAAAAATTCGGCTTTTCCCTTACAGATAGATGACTGCCTCTTCTCTGGACGCTTTGCGATAAAAAAGCTTGAGGGTCTGTTACAGGGTATACTGCGTAGCAAGCGTTTGTGCGTTAGTTTTTCACGAAAGAAACACTGCTTGTTCTAACTTTCACATTTGCATGCTAACCTTTTTCCGTGGATTAAAGGCATCCAAAAGCACCCCACTTTGACGTAATTATATGGTGCCCTAATTGATTCGGTCTAGCAATGAATCACGTTGCTTCTTTGAGAAACGACATTCGGATGTGGAAATACATGTACATCTTAACAGAACGTTATTTCAGCCAAAATATTTCAAAGAAAAAAGTAGAGGCAAGAGATTTGAGACAAACTGTACTTTTTAAAATAATTATCTTCTTTAAAAATTTATTTTCTTCATTTTTATTATTGACTTTTTAAATTTATTATATATTACTTTGTTTCTTTTATACCTTGTATGTTTGTACTTTTTTCTTTTAAGGTTTGCAAGTGCGTACCGTACCTAAACGCAGTCCCCCCTGTGTAGTTCTGGAAAATATCTTATACTAATAACTAAACATGTAGGCTTGGTCTAGTAATGAATGTCTCGATACCCTAGCGATTCTGGTTGGGGGAGTCGCGAGCGCATAGAGAAGTCACGGCTGGAGACAGGCTTAACATACGGATAAGTAAAAGTTTCTGGGAAACTGCCCACCTACTCGTCCCTACATAACCCCCCAGAAAAACCGGCGCCTGCGAATAATGGCTGTCTCGCCGCCCCAACTAGATTTGAACCTGGATTGCACGTTCGCGCAAGACCCTTGGAACAACACCTAGCTACACAACCAGTTCCACCCTCCCCACTCTACGTAAAGCTGCTTGGATCATCAAACGTTATCTAGACAAGATTTAAGTTGTTGTCTCGTAAAACACTTCAACATCAATGGGATTGAATTTGTAGCTGGATCCATCTGCGAAAAAACTACAAGGAGTGGCAGACTGAGATTCAGAGTACCCAGGGGGGAGGGAGTAGGAGACACCACATATGGTGTAGGAATCCACAGCGTTATTAGTTATAACCAGATCGTTTCCACCAAAGTCTGGTCCTCTGTCAGCACACGAATTTAGCGGTTATGGTGTCACTTGGCTTGATATTCAGATTAACAGGAGCGTAGCCATTGACGTTATATAAGGAGGACAGGAACGCTTTTCTGGATGAGTGATACTCAGAACCTGTGATGAATAAACGTATTGCAGATATGTTTTGTTCAAAAAACTTCATAAACTTATCGATTTTTGATGAACTTCTTTATTTTACTCGATTCAATCTCCCCTCCCCTTCTAATAAAGCCCGCCTTAAAGAAACGCCGCATCAAAAACACTGAAATGAACATCAGACACTGCGGCGTTTAATAGAATAAAGACGGTAACTTTCTTGACCTTACCTGCTGCAACACTGTTAGTTGTTTTAGTTAAAACACGTCATAACTAACACAAGTCAGATTGATAGTGCCTTGTATGAAGAACACAAATAATACTAAAGGTAGGGAGTGTCCACGCAGTATGGCGACTTGTCAGTAAAAGCTGACCTTGACCGTTTGAAAACCTAAAGATCTTATTTTATCGTTACAGAGCAAGAAAACTCAGGCTGAAAAGGGAGAAATTCCAGTTATTCACCATCGCCCATGTAATGACCAAGAATGGTCTGAAGATATAAATCCCAAGAAAGTCGAAGCATCCATCAAGATAAAGCTACCAGTGGAGGTGCATGCAGTGTGCAGCGATTCATTGGACCAGCGAACTCAAGTACGTGTCTAAGTTCATACAAGACCAGTACTCATTAGAAATGTGTCAGCCGTTACACCGTCTGACGAACAAGGACCAACGCGTTTGGTCCGTATGCCACCTTGGAAAATCAAAAGGTTCGCACTATTAACTACTATTCCGTTTGGGATCAAAGCTTCAGAAACTAGACAATATTGGCTGTGATTTGAGGCGAAGTAATTTTTCTACTCTTTTTAACCCGTCCAGTTTGGTTTGGATTTACCTTGTAGCGAGTCATTCTCCCACCACGTCCGGTTTTATTCACAAGATTTCCAACGGGATGGTTTGTGTAAATGGTAAGAACTCAACAACTGGAAATTGCCTTTGCAAAACTTCTACAATTACTGCCAATGTGCATTCTGTACCGTGAATTGTGAGCGTCTCGTGGAGGCTTTTACACAATGATTTACATATATACCATTCGAAGAACTTTTCAGCACACAGTGTGTCCATCCTGATACCAGAAAACTACTATAACCTCAGGGTTGGTTATAGCGGGACTCGTTCTACTACAGATACTCTGATCATGATATGTAGTTAAAAACAAGAAGGTATTGCATCCTTCAATTACATAATCTGTATGTGCGAATAAACCTTTCCAGGGTCTTTCATGATCAGATACTAACCTCCCCACGACTTGTCGACGTATCCGCCAAATATGTAGTTACCGACTTGGACGATGGTGACAGTGGGACCCTTTCCATCACAGTTGCTGTGGAATGTTGATGCCGCCCAACCGCCTGTCTTAGCGTGCCAGCATCTAACAAACTGCTGTTACCTGGACTCTGAAGGACTGGGCCTAAATAGGAATTCAGCTTGTCAAGGTACTTGATGTCGAGGCTGCCAAGAATGCTGGATGAAGTGAGGGTTCCTGAAAAAGATGAGATAAAAAAACCAACGGAGACACAGCTTCGCACAAAGTGATGTAGGGATTGATAGTCTGTCACTGGTAGAGCATCATGTATCAAAACAGGTACGTACGATCGAAGAACTAAGTTCCAAACAATCTGCAAGGCCACCATTATTCAGACTCATCTCAGACACATTCGGACACTTCCTTGAATCTAGTTTTTCACTTTATCAAAAACTTAATGACTGGTCCCGTGAGAAACATTTAAGGAAACATTGAGAATCGAGATGGTTTGTTACATAGCTGGAAATTTTGATGCGGAAAATTCATTATTATAATATTAAACCTCGTTGTAACGGCGGTCGTCGGTCAACATTCGCGTTTAACAGTGCACTGGTACCCTCTGGCGCCATAGATTTTGCCGTGGCCCACTCAGATATTTTGGCGGGAAACAGTTTTAGTGTTAGATGTCATGTGACCTCGAAGTAACCAATGAGAGCGCGGGCTGTTGGAAAAAATTTTCCAGCTATATAACAAGTTCAGTTATCGTTTGGTTACTTTTGTCATGGTGTGATGGTCATGGCAAGTCGATTTAGACATACATTGTAGAAATGACTTAATATAACGCCCTCTGATCTTCAGCATAAATTCCAGTCTTGGCCTTAATTTACAGCTCTGCACTTGCTGCGACACAAATTCATGTAGATTTTTGGAAAAGTACCAAAACTAATAGCCTTTTGACTCAAATAAAACCCTTTTTGTTGGGATCATAAAAGCCCAGAAATTACACCACCATACGAGTTGTAACCAGAAAACAAGACAAACAAACAAAAAAAACATACAAAATGGGCGCGCGATGAGAAGGGAAGGAGAAGAAGCCATATGGCAACTTATGCGCACTTTGAGGCACCAACCTAGTGATAGAACTACACACAAGCAGCATTCAGAACAGCCGACGGAGAGACTTTATTGAAGAGCAAAAAACACGTCAGCAGTTAGTTAAGTCTACAGACAAGCCTGCACTTGACCCGCAAGTCCTTATATAGTCCCATGTCTAATGCTGTAAGTAAACACGATGAGTGAATGAATATTCGTCATTTAAACACGATCAGGAATGAAGCTGTAAAATGCTTGAGGGGTCGTGTGTACTAGAAAAATATAATACGTTCTTATCTAACTACGGTTTAGATGAAAAACATCAAAAAAATAGAGTTTAAACTCGAAATTTAGATAATCTTTTGGGTACCGACTGAACCGATAGGCAGTTGAAATTAAGTTCCTTAATTACCGGATCCATTTAAATCTGCAAGAGTTACTAAAATGATGTTCCATAGTACAACTTACCTTATGGAATGTTTTATGAAATTTGTAGGAAATCGTGGAACAACAAACTGAAAATTTATTAAAAGGCTATTCAAAGATATTACTCTTGATTTGTTTTTGTTTAAAATATAGTCGGTCAGTATATTTATAACCTCGTACAGAAATGGGAGATACATAAAGACTGGATCGAGGATGTATTAATTTGATTATAAAAGCTAATTCTCTGTTGCCCCCCAAAATAAGGTCAGTGGTCCAGTAGTTTTTAAATAATATAACAGACTCTCTTACCACCTGTACCTTGAGAAGAGGTATTTTTCAGAACTGAAGTCAGATCTGAAAAAACAAAAAAACGTAGGGAATAAAGCTAAAGGAGGGTGTTTTACATAGTACATAGATCGTCCTGACGCTTTATACCGAGTGGGCGGAGTCTATGCTCCTCTGTGTACAATTTTTATTCTTTTTTGCTGAGTTGTCCCTTCCTTCAAGGTCATCTCTTCCGCGCGTGACCTGTAAACCATGTGACGTCATGTGTCTATGGCTGGAAATAAGGGACGGACCATTAGAAAAGTTATGGGTGGGGGAGAGGAATTTTCGAGCCGCAGGAATTTTTTTTTCGTTATCAAATTCCTTGTATGAATTTTTTTAGGCCATAGCATGAATATTTTTTCGGATTAATTGGCGTGCAAGAATTTTTTTCATTTAATTTCCCCTTGCGCGAATATATTTTTTGCACTTAGCCCACCCCCCCTCCCCCCCTCATAAGTTTTCTTATAGTCCGTCCCTAAGTTCGGTGAGGCAGCTGAATGCAGAAACATGACACTAAGATAGGAATACCTGGGTTCTTTCTTTTTGATAAAAATCGTTTGCGAGTAGGTTTACTTCATCCGCTTTATCATTGTATTAGCCCGCGATCTTCATTTCTTTCGCCCTCGCTTCAACTTTCGCGATGGAAACTCTCGTTAGGAGGCTGACTGATTTGCATCGGACATATGCAGTTTATAAGCAGTTTTTGAAATTTCGTAGTAATATGTGTCAAAAGTAAGAGAAAATTAGTAATAAGTTAGTTTCCTCTCCTCCAGTATCAGTGTTGGTCTGAATTGTATGGTATAGTTTTCAAGCAGTTTACTCTGGGATAAGGTATATAAATCAGAACAATTGGGTCTAGAATTGGGTATCATTTTTCAGGAAACTGGTCAGTAGGTTGAAGATTTTATCTAGTCTAGGGAAACAGCTACTCTAGGATAGGGGGGATTTGGGGAGTTTACTCTAGTATAGGGTAACAAAATTTAGCTGAACTAGCTCTGGTATAGGTTAAGGGTTCCAGGATTCCAGCGGCACATCTCCACCCAAAATTCCTAAAGTGCCCCTCCCGGAGCAAGAGGCTCTTGGCTTAGAAACACACTCCGATGAATAAAGTCGTGTTTTTTAAAAACATGTTTCCTTCAAAGTAAAATCTGTGAGAAACTCTTGGATAGTCTTTCTTAGAATATAGAAAATTCGTGTTCTGTGCCAAGAGAAGATATAATTGTAACGTTAAAACCGGAGAAATATTTCGGCTGCCGTATTAAAGTACGTACCTGTCAAAGGACGCTTCGCGTATCCACGATTTTCTCAGAACAATCAATGCAGGGAGATACACGGCTGTACATGAAAAGGCATGGCAACTGTTTCGCTGATACGTGCGAAAGTTCGTAATATTCCATTTGCACGTGCTCGTTGAAGCCCTTAATATTTAGTATTCATAAATCGTACCTTTCAGTAAGGCGAAATTGTAACTTGCAAGAGTAGATTCGTCGTGTAAAAGAGTGGAGAGTGGACTACAACAGTGGATTTGAGAGGACTCAATGGATCGAACATTCGCGGCTGCAGGACACAATTGCTACCGGGTACCTATCGAGGAACATTGATATAACATTCGTTACATTATTTTATTTATGCGTTCTCGTAGTGATGTTTGTACTTTAATTCTACTTTAGGTTTCGAAGGCGTTGTAATGCATCTTTGAGAACGGTAATGAACATAGTGGATTGCAGCTAGCGAAACAGCAACACATCGTATAACCATGTACTGTTATTCAGCTATGCTTAGTAAAGGGCAAATAACATTCAAAACGTGGAAAAAACTTGAATATCTGACGGCATTTGTCTGAGATCGAAACACGCAAAGGCAATTAAATATATGTATACTAAAACAGTGGATAGTGTTTTTCGGGCGCTCTGATTGGCAATCAGTGAATATCCTGCACTATTCACTGATTCACCTCCAGTTCCTCCGAGCGAGCGACGCCAAACTCGCGTAGGTTGCGAGCAAAATGCTTTCCCGCTTTGCTGCCGTAACAAACTAAGAAAATTTCTCAACTAATCAAGCAAGCAATTTCCGAAATACATGAAGAAGGTGACGAAGTTTGGAGGTTTTAACAGGTAAAGCTTTGTCTTTTTGACTTGAATAGTTATCGTTAAAACCGGTGAAAAAGTTTTTTGTTGACAAATGCAAATTAAGCTTAAGTCTTGCGCTACTTTATTTAGTTGACTTGTTCATAAATAAGCTTAAAACAACATTTAATAATCGTTTTTACAGAATTATTTTAGATACAAACAGAATTCACAACTCCTTTTGAAGAAACTTCCCCGCAGGAACTAAACAAACGCCTTCAAAAGTTTTATTTGTCGCTAAGAAAAAGCGACGACCGCGACCGTTCGGTCATCGCGCGCCAAAATTGTAATCGTTGGCATCAGTAAATGAGTTAAAAATCATCATTTTGTGCTCAATTATCTCACTGTTTTAGTATATACTAAAACAATTATTCACCTCAGTGTCGGTGGCTAGTAGTGGTTATTTACCTTGCCGCTTCGCGGCCTCAGTAAATATCCAATACTAGCCACCTCCACTTCGGTGAATAATTGTTAATGCCGATATGCATGATTTCAGGACCCACAAGAACTAACCAAAACACCACATCGTAAAATCTATTCCACACTTTTTCCTTTTACCTATTGAACCAAATTGAACGGCACAAACTTCAGGCCCGCCGAGGCCAGGGGTTTTGGGTACAGTATTCGGGCATCCGGCCTCCTGGGCGTGGCGGGGGATAGCGGGGATTTAACGCACATTTAACAACATGTTGGCCCCCGGGGGCTGTGGAATTAAAACAAAAATAGGCCGGAATAGGCATTTAGTAAAGAAACGAAGGGTCCAAACCTAAAACCTAAACAGTTCAAGACAACACAAAGTACTAAACCATGGAACAGATAGAAGCACCGCAACAACAGAAAGTTCAGGGGACGATTCTCAGCTAGGACCAGTGATTTGCAAGTCAGTAGTGGGCGGAATAGGAAATCATGGGAAAACGTTTATTACGCAAGTCTGTTTGAAAGGTTCGTTCAGGTCTAAGTGCATGGTTTGAGCCCTTACACTAGAGACAGTGGCGTGTATTCAGTGTATGTTTCACCAGTGACAATCTCCCCCGGACCAGGTTTGCTTGAGGAGAATTATTGACCGCGTTTTGCTCAAGATTTCATACACGCAAAAAAATCTTCCATTGGTCGAGCATTGCCTCACAAGGACAGGAGTAGTATAGGAGGGACCGATTACTCCTCTTTTTTGCGCCGGAATCTCATTAGCGTGCGCAGGAATACATTAACTAGGTGACATCATAGGCTATTGTCTTGATCTCATGAATAAAATGCTGTGGTATCTCATTAACTTGCGGTGGAATCTCATTAAGTATATCCAGTTTGACGGGCTTATCAATGATGTCATGTTCTATTTTTATCTTGTGGCGGTCATGGTTGGTATAACCGGTTTGACAGGTTTTAGTTATTTTCGGAAGATGATGTCATATGTATTCCGGGGTACTATGATGTCATAGTTGTTTTGATTGGTTGACCGGAATTAGAAAGACGTTCATTGGCTGTCTCGTTTGACGAAGCATTCTGGTTGGTTGTCGTATTTTTTATTGTTTTCCCTCCACCACCACCACCACCACCGCCACATTTCTATTGTTTTCCCTCTACCACCACCACCACCACCGCCACCACATTTCTATTGTTTTCCTCCACCACCACCGCCACCACATTTCTATTGTTTTTCCTCCACCACCACCACCGTCACATTTCTATTGTTTTTCCTCCACCACCACCACCGCCACATTTCTATTGTTTTCTCTCCACCACCACCACCACCACCGCCACATTTCCATTGTTTTCTCTTCGCCACCACCACCACCACATTTCTATTGTTTTCCCTCCTCCTCCTCCACATTTCTATTGTTTTCCCTCCACCTCCTCCTCCTCCTCCTCCTCCTCCTCCTCCACCACCTCCTCATTTTTATTGTTTTGCCTCCTCCTCCTCCTAATTTCTATTGTTTTCCCTCGAAAAGGCCAAAAGGCCCAAATCAGACCACCACATTTGAGTTTGGCCTTATAGGCCTGATTTTGGCCTTTTGGCCTTTTCGAGGGAAAACAATAGAAATTAGGAGGAGGTGGTGGTGGTGGAGGAGGAGGAGGGAAAACAATAAAAATGAGGAGGTGGAGGAGGAGGAGGGAAAACAATAAAAACGAGGAGGTGGAGGGAAAACAATAGAAATGTGGAAGAGGAGGAGGAGGGAAAACAATAAAAATGTGGTGGTGGTGGTGGAGGAGGGAAAACAATAGAAATGTGGTGGTGGTGGTAGTGGTGGTGGAGAGAAAACAATAGAAATGTAGCGGTGGTGGTGGTGGTGGAGGGAAAACAATAGAAATGTGGTGGTGGTGGTGGAGGGAAAACAATAGAAATGAGGAGAAGGTGGAGGTGGAGGAGGAGGAGCAGGAGGAGGGAAGAGGAGAGAGGGAAAACAATGAAAATGAGGAGGAGGAGGGAAAACAATAAAAATGTGGTGGTGGTGGTATTGGTGGTGGAGAGAAAACAATAGAAATGTAGCGGTGGTGGTGGGGGAGGGAAAACAATACAAATGTGGTGGTGGTGGTGGTGGAGGGAAAACAATAGAAATGAGGAGAAGGTGGAGGTGGAGGAGGAGGAGCAGGAGGAGGGAAGAGGAGAGAGGGAAAACAATGAAAATGAGGAGGAGGAGGAGGAGGAGGGAAAACAATAGATATGTGACAGTGGTGGTGGAGGAAAAACAATAGAAATGTGGTGGGGGGGTGGTGGTGGTGGTGGTGGTGGAGGGAAAACAATAAAAATAAGGCAACCAACCAGAATGCTTCGTCAAACGAGACAGCCAATAAGCGTCTTTCTAATTCCGGTCAACCAATCAAAACAACTATGACATCATAGTACCCCGGAATACATATGACATCATCTTCCGAAAATAACTAAAACCTGTCGAACCTGTTATACCAACCATGACCGCCACAAGATAAAAATAGAACATGACATCATTGATAAACCCGTCAAACTGGATATACTTAATGAGATTCCACCGCAAGTTAATGAGATACCACAGCATTTTATTCATGAGATCAAGACAATAGCCTATGACGTCACCTAGTTAATGTATTCCTGCACACGCTAATGAGATTCCTGCGCAAAAAAGAGGAGTAACCGGTCCCTCCTATACTACTGACAGGGTCACAAATCTCAACGAAAATTGGAAATAATGACAAAGAGGAAAGAAATATACATGTTTCATTTAAGATCCTTTGCTCCAGCCCTGTATGCTTTGATCACAAAACGAATTAAATTTTGCCGAACAGCCATCGGGAGAAATGGTCGGACATTTAAGCATATCAATGAGCCATTGAGGTGGGCTAATCAGGCGTGAATGTGCCAAGGAAGCGGCATAATAATAGAGAAAACGGGCGATTTTGGCGCAGCAGAGTGACCAAAATCATCATTTCGGTACTTAAAAAGATGAATTCTTTACCATTATAGAGCGGATTCTTTAAGTTTAAGGATTAATCTATCATTCCAGCCAAATTTCAAGTAAAATAAATGAGAATTGGGTGCAGACTTTTTTCGAATTTCTTCAAAAATAATCAGAAATCTTCATATTATAGAACGGATTATTTAAGACAAAGGCCTTACCTACACGTGGATAGCTTTTTCACGAAACTTTGACACGATTAAGTTGCAGACTTTTAAGCCCGAAAATATGAAGTTTAAAGTTAGCGCGCAGTCGGAGTGAAGACATTGTCTTAGTCGAAACAATGGTTGCCATGAAAAAACAATACGGAATCGCTTTGAAAAACAGACAACATTGAGAGGCCAGTCGCGCGCGAAATTTAAAGATATCAGAGTACTTGCAATTGCGGCTTGCGTTTGCTACTCCAACAAAATTGTTTTCAAGATAACTGACTCACGTTTAACTACATAGTTATACAGTTTCGGTTATGTTATAAGCTTATCTAGGTTCAGATTGGTTATTGGCGGTTTCATCTGTGCGAATATGACCATTTTGGACTCTGTTTTCGACTGAAAATTTACATAGAGCCTAAAATTCTCTTTATAGAGCGCGGCACAACTTTTCAATAAATATTTCTTGCTATCGTTGTCTATATTAAACGTCAATCTCTTTATTGCGCGCCCGACGGGTGTATTCAGGAGACTAACCTCTGGTGCGAAAGGGCCGAGTGAAAATCTTAAGAAAATAAGCGAAATAGAAAGCTATGACTTCAGTCAGCTGCTTCAGTCCTACATTTACAAAATTAATACGATGATAAAACGTCCGGAAATCGCACTTGATTCTAGTTCGTGTGCCAATGACACAAAACAATGGGAGTGGTCATAACATTTGCATGAAACTGTTTGTACCCAATGCGTTTGTACCCAATGGCAAATGGAACTCGTTTGAAAAGTGGAAAAGTTACGCTAAATGCACTACAATACTTACATTAATGTACATTACAGATGGTAAGCGATAACCTCATTTTTCTTTCCTGGCTCTATAGGTCCGTTCTCGGGAATTAGGTAAGTAAAAAAATCCTCTGGCACTCATGAAGGTAAAATTGTTCATGAATTTGAAGGAACGCAGTCGAGAGTTTCTATTGATAGGTCAGTTGGTATAAATTTAAATACACTCGAACCTCCCGTAAGGGACCATCCTAGTAAAGTAGTGATCGGACTTATCATTTGCGGTCGGTCTTTTTTGGTCTTGATCAGGGGGAAGCGAATGAGAAGTTACGATCTATTTTTTGGGTAGTTTTGCAGTTTCGTCAGTTTTAGTCGTAATTAAACAAAGGAAACAGTTAACTAATTTACCTCTTCCGTAATCAGGCCTGGTTATGGCCCAGACTGTTTACCTCCCCCGCTAAATTACTTGTTTATCGTAATCATTGCCCAATGCATGAGTTCCGGTCACAGGAAGACTAACTTATATTGTTCCTATTAACAAGAACATATGAACTAATAGAATGATAAACTTTGATTCTGTGCACTGGATCTTCATGTAACTTGTGACTTTGTATCACTTGGCTGCCTATAATCTAAATTAATAAACAACGATGGCAAAACAGTGATGATTCATTGATTGTACAAATGACAATGACCCAGTGAAAAATGAAGGGGATAGAATGATTACCTCTTCCCACTCTTATATTCTAATATCGTTTCAACTACATGAAATGACTTTTGCTCCACCACCAGCCACCGAAACTGAGCTGAATAATTGTTTTAGTATTTACTAAAACAGTGAGATAATTGAGCACAAAAATGATGATTTTTAACTCAGATACTGTTGCCAACGATTACATTTTTGGCACGTAATGACCGAACGGCCGCGGCCGCCGCTTTTTCTTGCCGACAAATAAAACTTTGGAAGGCATTTGTTTAGCTCTTGCGGGGAAATTGCTTCAAAAGTAGTTGTGAATTCTTTTTGTATTTAAAATCATTCTGTAAAAAAAGATTATTAAATTTAGCTTTATAAAGCTTATTTATGAACAAGTCAACTAAATAAAGTAACGCAAGACTTAAGCTTAATTTGCATTTGTAAACATAAAACTTTTTCACCGATTTTATCGATAAATTCGAGTCAAAAAGACAAAGCTTTACCTGTTAGACTATTAAAACTTCCAAACCGAACTTCGTCACCTTTTTCGTGTATTTCGGGAACAGCTTGCTTGATTAGTCGTGAAATTTCTTTGTTTGTTACGGCAGCAAACCGGGAAGCAGGGGAAGGCATTTTGCTCGCAACTTACGTGAGTTTGGCGTCGATCGCTCGGAAGAACTGGAGGTGAATCAGTGAATAGTGCAGGATATTCACTGATTGAGTAGCCAATCAGAGCGCGCGAAAAACACTATCCACTGTTTTAGTATACAGTGTATACTACTAAATTAAATTAAACATAAACGGATTAAGAATCCCAAGTGGCCGGAGGCGAATCAGTTGGCTATTTACAAACGTGGTCGAGGATTTGAACGCGCGACTACCGAGAACAAATCCAGCCTGCGGTCATGGCGGGACTTGAACTCTGGACCTCCCAATTGCAATTCCAGCGCTCTAACCACTCGGCCACCCTGTATTTTGCATAATGTAAGCCTTCTATACAGGAGTACCCAACGGATCCGCTCCTCAAATTATCCGCTCCTCAGGTTAAGAATTTGCTGGCTGGTAACTAAATAAAGGATGAGAAACTCTTGCTGGCAACTTTGCCGAAACGCTTTTTTGGCTTTGGTTTTTCATTTTGAATGCCGATCCTGGCTGGAAAAAACATATTCCTATCCGGCCTCTGGCTTCCTGCGGCTTTTAAGAATGTGCTCTGGCTAATTTAGTTGCCAGTTATTTTTGGGCTGGAGAAGGAAAATGACAGCTAGTTAGGAAAGTTCAAAGATAGCACTGGCTTTGAGTGACAACTAGGGTGCACCGCGCGCAGGCTAGTGCAAAGTCGAGCAGAGTCTATCTTTTTGTCGAGGGTCGAGGGTCGAGGGTTCCATGTCGAGGGCGAGGGTGCCATGTCGAGGGTCGAGGGTAACATTTTTTTTTCCAAAATTTTTTTGTTGGAAAAGGTAATAATCGATGCAATCAATGTTGTCGTTGTTGCTGTTTAATTAAAATAGTACGTGGACATTCGAATTCCCTTAAAAGTAAAGAACCTTCTCCCTTCCTGTGAAGGCAGACAGGTTGTGCCTAAGAAAAATGTCATAGAGCTGCTTCGCGGCTTATATTCAGTCACGTCTGCCTCTTCTCTGCCTTGCTTGGCTGTTCAGTGGGGTAGTTTGAATATGGATATTTCACCGATTCTTGTTTTTTAAGCTATTCCACTGTATGCGACCGAATTGTCGTGCTTTCAGTGAAGTAGAACTCGCCATGAGTCATCGATAATCACAGACACCGGAAATCGTGACCTAGGTACGTAGGTGCGTACCTAGAGTGATAATTTAGATGGTTGATGCTATCGCCCGAGTCGCGCCGCAATAATTAGGCTGCGAAAACATCCATTTCTCCTCGCTCTTCGCCGCTGGGGACGTTTCGGGCGGAGGAAAGGTTTTTTTGGTTCCTCCGCGCAAAACGTCCCCAGCGGAGAAGAGCGAGGAGAAACGGATGTTTTCGCAGGCTACGCAATAATAAACTCCTTTAATTACCAACGTTAAGTTATGCTCTGCAGCTTAAAAAGTGTATCACTGCAAAATTTGAAACACCCTGAAACACAAAAGGAACGCAAAACCAACACTTATCGGCGCAGTTGATGGCGGCACTGGGCTGACTGGGACAATAGGAAGTCATGTGTTTTTTCCTATTCATGTCCAACTAGTAGAAATGTGTCAAATGTAAAACAATTAATTGGATCAATGGAAGACATGGACCGTACGTCTGTTTTTTTCCTTTTCGCGTCCACCACGTCGTCCATGTTCACAAATAAATATGGCCGATTGTGGCCTAGAAAGATATATTGTATTTTAATTGGAAAGCGTCGGCAAATGCCGATGTTCACCTCACCGAAAGTCGCTACCAGGCATTATTCTATTTTAAACCTCTGCGTTAGTGGGTGGCGATTTCCATGCGAGTTCGCGCATTTTAATAGCTCTGCAAAAAGATAGACTCCAACGATTGCATTGTTCGTTTATGACACATTTTATAACGGAATAAGAGTTTTTTCCTTCCATTCTTGTTGGTTGGACCAGAAATTCATAATTCAACGCACTCATTCTTGTTTTACGACATTTTAAATTTTGTTTACAACATTTTTTTTAAAATCAGTGTTTTCAAGTAACGTGTTCTGTTGGTGGTATGGGTTTCCGGGGTGTTATAAATGTAATTCTTCGAAAACAAATTGGGATGTCCCGGAGCTTTTCTTTCTTCTTATTTGACTTAATGACATACACCGTATTCACAAATGGCGGACACGCGGGAAAAAACTGGTGCCTAGTCATGAAAGCGAGGCGTTGGAGGATAAACAAAAACTGCAAATGAAGACTTTCGGTGAACTTTCAGAGTGTTTAGCACGGATTCCACCTAAAATAACTTTGTACGGACTTCTTTTTAAATACAAAAAAGAAAGAAAAGCTCCGGACGATAGCATCAACCATCTAAATTATCACTCTAGCTACGCACCTTCGTACCTAGGTCACGATTTCTGGTGTCTGTGATTATCGATGACTTGTATTTTAAAATTTCATGGCGAGTTTCTACTTCATTGAAAGCACGACAGTTCGGTCGCATACAGTGGGATAGCTTAAAAAACAAGAATCGGTGAAATATCCATATTCAAACTACCCCACTGAACAGCCAAACAAGGCAGAGAAGAGGCAGCCGTGACTGAAATATAAGCCGCGAAGCAGCTCTATGACATTTTTTTTAGGCACAACCTGTCTACCTTCACAGGAAGGGAGAAAGTTCTTTACTTTTAGGGGAATTCGAATGTCCACGTACTATTTTAATTAAACAGCAACAACAACAACATTGATTGCATCGATTATTACCTTTTCCAACAAAAAAATTTTTGAAAAAAAAAAATGTTACCCTCGACCCTCGACATGGCACCCTCGCCCTCGACATGGAACCCTCGACCCTCGACCCTCGACAAAAAGATAGACTCTATATTAGCTTATATAAGGGAGTACCCCGCCCCCCCCCGGCCCGGGCCGTTGATCAATGTCATAAAAGGATTTTGTCGCCTGACAAAAATTTTTCAGGCCTTTTTAATTCTCGAAGGAATCCTTGAACTTTGGTTAGGTAAAACATCGTTTGTACTAGAAATGGCTTCCTGTTGACAGATTTTTTTGGTGCCAAGGAAAAAAAATTGTTGTAGTGCGAACGGAGCCTTTGACTACAATTTTCAAGTAAAATATTTCAGTCACGACCTGTGTCTAATCAACGGAAAGATTTATGCCCGAAAAAGGCGTTAAACAATAAACAAGGGATTAATCTGTTATCATACAATTCTTATTTTGCAGTCCTGAATCCTTGCTCGTTTGTTGCTTGAAGTGCTCCATCGAATACGGTCACCTTTAGCTTGCAGAAATTAGAGGTTTTGGTGTTAATGTCTTTAGGTTTTTAATTTATCGACATTTGCAGTACTGTTTGGTAATGACAGTTTTCTTAATTTTACTACGGTTTGTGAAACGTCCTATTCAAATACTTTACAAGAGTCTCTTTTAAGGTTAGGGTTGAAAAAATTGCCATGTTGCTGACATTGTCTTTACAGGTTTGGCATAGCTTTTGCGGTGATTGTCAGTTTACAATGACTTTGCTGTGAACAGTTGTCTTTTACCTTGTAAAGCTTTCGCAGCGATTGCCCTGCCCTCGTTTAAGTATGATTTAAGTGTGGGGTTGGACTTAAAAAAGGACTTTTGCTGAAATTGTCTTTACAGGTTTCGCAAAGCTTTTGCGGTGATTGCCAGTAATGGCTTTTGCTGTGAACAGTTGTCTTTTACCTTGTAAAACTTTCGCAGCGATTGCCCCTCGTTGATGTATGATTTAAGTGAGAGGTTGGACTTATAAAAGGACTTTTGCTAAGATTGTCTTTACAGGTTTCGCAAAGCTTTTGCGGTGATTGCCAGTAATGGCTTTTGCTGTGAACAGTTGTCTTTTACCTTGTAAAACTTTCGCAGCGATTGCCCCTCGTTGATGTATGATTTAAGTGAGAGGTTGGACTTATAAAAGGACTTTTGCTAAGATTGTCTTTACAGGTTTCGCAAAGCTTTTGCGGTGATTGCCAGTAATGGCTTTTGCTGTGCACAGTTGTCTTTTACCTTGTAAAGCTTTCGCAGCGACTGCCCTGCCCTCGTTTGTGTACAGTATGTTGCCCAGTATCCGGACACTTCAGTTTAACATTGCAATAACTTTCCTTTGTTGGTCGCAAGAGCTCTGAAATTTGGCCCAGAGATAATCTCTTTAGTCCTTAATATGACAAAAGACAGTTTAACTTTTTTGCCTTTGGTTCCATCGGGAAATTAATATTTTTGCAGAGCTCCTATGTTGCCCAGTATCCGGACAGCTGGCCCAGTATCCGGACACAACAATAGCAACGTAATTGTTCATAAATTTCGACAGGCAAGCGACTTATAAGCTTCTCTTGCACTTGCTAAGTAGTCTCGCAATCGATTCCAAAAATATAACCTAGCATCGTGAAATAAAACATAACAAATGACTGGGGTATGGTGGGGAACGCGAGCGGTTTTCTTACTTCCTTGTCTAGGAACTTTTTCACTGATTTAAGGAAGGCATCCGTGGACGTGCCGAAGCCGCGGTTTGCTAGCTCAATTACCCAATCTGCAAACGAATTTCTTTTTTTTCTTTATTGAAAAAAAAAAAGCTTGGCGAAGGGACCTCAATGCGACGGTGGAAGGTCACTCTCCTATTTAGTCTGACCTGCAGTGTTGATTTCTTCATGCTCAGTCCCTAAAGACACTTCAATAAGCCTGCTTTTCTAGCACTAATTCCTCCTTCTTTCACATCTCTCAAGCCCTTTGAGACATTTTTCAGACCGTTGCAACCCCATTCTAGCAGTCACAACTGGGGAAAGTATGAGAATTCCAGGTTCAACTCCGACGGTTTCGGTTATATAGAGAAAATGCAGTCACGCGAAACAAGAGGCGCACACGAAATCAAGTCGCCTCGGAATGAGTGAAGGAAATTTCCGTACGGAGTTGAGTAGAATTCCATTTTACGACTATATCATATATCCTAAGCTTTAATTATACTTATAGATATGAAATAAATCTTATCCGCATAATGTACACGGCTAATTCATCGATTCTGTACAGCAAAGAAAAAACTGTCCGAATACTGGGCACCTGACATCAATACTTAGTGAATGTCACCTGGGCTCCGTTATTCCAAACAAATCGAATAATAAACTTTCTGAGAACCTGACTTCTTTAAGTATCTTCACGTTAAATATAAAACCGTTTCTTTGAAAATATGACATATTACCAACCCTTTTGTGAGCAGCACTAATTTTACTGCGCAGTAAACAGCGTAAATATTAGCCATGAAATGTTTATTCACCTGAACAGAACGGCGTCTTCTGCGACTGTTTCGCAAGCTTTCAACTCGCCAAAACCTTCATCTTAAAGCTGAAATGTTCTGCTTTCATTCGAAATACTTCGTTTACCGATAACTGAAAAGGGCGCCTCAAAAATTGAGTTTTTGTTTTAAGTGCCGGATACTGGTACCGTCCGGATACTGGACAACATACTGTATGATTTAAGTGTGAGGTTGGACTTAAAAAAGGACTTTTGCTGAAATTGTCTTTACAGGTTTCGCAAAGCTTTTGCGGTGATTGCCAGTAATGGCTTTTGCTGTGAACAGTTGTCTTTTACCTTGTAAAACTTTCGCAGCGATTGCCCCTCGTTGATGTACGATTTAAGTGAGAGGTTGGACTTATAAAAGGACTTTTGCTAATATTGTCTTTACAGGTTTCGCAAAGCTTTTGCGGTGATTGCCAGTAATGTTCTTTGCTGTGAACAGTTGTCTTTTATCTTGTGAAGCTTCCGCAGCGATTGCTACTTTTGAAGGATTACGGTCTTGGGCTGCATACTAAGTAAATCCAAGTTGGCGAGTAATAATACGTAGTTATTATAGTAACGTAGTAATTTACCGTTGTATTTTTAGATATGGAAAGCCCTAACAAAGACTACATGGATACCCATCTGAATGTGAAGAGGAGTCGGTATGCAGAAAAGGAAAGTGAAAGGTATGCCGGTGATTGAATTTATTTCTTTCTTATCAAGGTACTTAAAGACTGTTCGACTAACAATAAATTTGTCTTTACTTTCGTTTTTTTGTTGCCCCTCCGATTGCTATCAGTGTATTAGCACACTGTGAACAAAATCTCAAGCAGTTTTATTGTTCTATTTTGCCGTAGCATTGAGTGATGAAAGCAAAAAATAAATAAAAGATAAGAGTAGTATATTTAAAATCCTTCCCAAGATGTGAGGTTAGTTTGCCTAATGCCCAACATTAAATATATTCTAACCACTGGGTATCCTTTTAAACAATTTGATTTGACATGGGAGAGAAGTGGGAGGAACACACAGCGTTTCTCTTAAATAGATAGAATAACAAATATCGGTTATCTTTTACCCACAGAGATGATGTAGGTGGTGATGGAAAGGACACTGAGAGTAGCTGAATGAAGGTTTTAAAGCTTGGGATAAGTGATAAGTACATTACTTTCTTTTTCAGCATATCAAAAAAACTCACAAAAACAAGCAAATTGCTCATCACCAGCGAAGTGAAAACGATGAGATACGGTATGTCTGGAAACCTATTCCTTGGAAAGAACTTAACTCAACACTATTTGTATTCGCCAGGATACCACTAAGCTTTCGTTGAGTTAAATTTTTTCGTATCACCTGGATAAAATGGCTCAATTTATTTTCCTGGCTGGCTAAATGTCGGTTATTTTTTTTTGCTGGCAAAAAAGGGAAGAAAGAGACATTCCTGGCTAGGGACATGCCTTTTTGGTAAAAATCCTGGCTGGGAAAAGCCCTTAAGGTAAAGATCCTGGCTGGATATTGTACTTTAAAATCTAGCTCTAGCTGGCTTTGGGGAGCGGATATAACTTTGCCAGGGAAGTTAATAATCAACCAAAAAACAATTAGTGACTGTTAAAATATTACTGCATGGGAGCGATATCCAATCACTTTTGAAATTTTTCTCGTTGGGTACTTCTGTCTATATCTTCTATATAGAAATCTTGAATCGCCCCTCAGCTTCGTTCCCTCCCTCTATCAAAACAGATATTTCTATCACACGGAAGATCCTCGCCAGTGGAATACTATCATACTTTTTAACTAATAACTAAGATAGTACACGCGTTCTGGTTGGTTAAAAACCTATCCTTTATTGTGCCGATAAACTCATATTTTATAGTAGCAATAGAACCATAGAAAGCAACCCATAGAAAGTGTGGTCTATTGCTTAAATCAAGTATCAAGTAACATGTTTATGAATAATACGTACCGTACTAGTTATCGATGTATCTTACGTTTATTAATGGCGGTTTTGTGTGTTCAATTTGAATTTTTGTGTACGTTGTTATGGCCATAAACTAGTTATAGCTATCTCTAAATTCCACTCAACGAGAAAAAATTTTACCTATTATACGCGCGCTGTTCATTTTGTTTAGAAATGTCGTGAATTACGGTACAGTAATTTACGACAAAAAAGTGTGAACTCAATTCGATTGCATAAGCGAAAATTGCCTAGAAAATAGTGAACTAAACTGTTCTGCAGCACAAAGAATTTGAAATCCAACATTTACATAGCATAATATTTTTCTTATATTCTTTGTTCTACATTACGTCATAAAAGTTACCTCACACTACCTTAGTTACATCTCTTCGAGATTTATTCCGCCTTGGAACGTTCGCTCGAAAACAAAGCATTCCCTGTTCTGCATTACGTTACTGTAAAAGTTACCTCACACTACCTTATGTTACATCGCTTCGAGATTCATTCTGCCTTCACTTGGAACCTTCGCGCACGGCTTTATTATGCTGCCGCCTCGTGAGGCTGCTCGTTGGCCATTATGTTGAACGAGGCGAATGTAATGACCAACAAAAACAAGAATGAATATTATAATGGCTTTCGCTATAGCCGCGGACACCATTCTATTACGGACAGCAGCCAATTCCACGAAACCACCTCCAAAAAAAGCTGCATGTAGTGGCAGACTTACAAGAGTTAAGTCGTTGTCTCGTAAAGTACTTCAACATCAGTGGGAGTGAAGTAGATACTGGATCCACCTGCATAAAATCTACAGGAACGACCATATGCATAGTATCCAGGGGGGAGGTGGTAGGTGTAGCCACAGTAGGTGTAGGAATTGCGGTTGCTTGCAGCGTTGCTGGATATGTATAGGTCGTGTCCGTTACCAAAGGATGGTCCCCTATTAGAACATGTGTAAATAGCGCGACTGTAACGACTTGACTTGATGTTCACCTTAACAGGAGTGTAGCCATTGATGTTATATAACGAGAACAGGAACGATTTATTTGAATAGACATTACGACAAGAACCTGTGGGAAAACATTTTTCAGATATTAGTTGAATTGATTAAAAATGTTTTAAAAACTTGATTACACGTCATAGCTACACTAACGCTATAAATTTTTACTATTAGAATCAGGCTTTGTGTATAACAAACATAAGAGGACCAAAGACAGTAGGGTTCCAGGATCTATTTCAATGCTAGTTAGCCAATTATATCAGTCAAAATTGGAAAGGTAACCACCAAACCCAACAAAGTGCGACTTCAAATAATGTTTTTTTTAGCTTTGCCTCTAATTCAGGGGACTTTGGTTATTTTGCTAGCAGGGAAGAGGTTAGATCAAAGGAAACCGTGATACTTTCGTCAGTAGGGGACTGAAACACCTCAAGTACTTTAGGGCCTGGGTCTAATGAGTTGTTATTAATCAGGTGTAATGCCACGTCTTTTAGTAATCCGCGAAACTACCTAAAAGTCCCAAGAGACCCGCCCACGTGTCAAGTAAAGAAGAAACCGGTAATTACTAACTAAGAGACGTAGCTGCAGTAGAACCGGGTTTTCATCACAGATACTGGGCCATCTGTCCACTCGTAGCGTATTTGAATCGTTTTTTCCAGTCTACGTTTTTTGCTTTTGTTTTTGCCAGTCTACTTGAAAACGCTAAACATGTCCTGTGTGCGATTAAGGCCGTTCTGAACTGATACATACCACCCCAAGACTTATCAGTGTATCCACCAAATATGTAACTACCGACTTGGACTATGGTTACAGTGGGACCCCTTCCATCACAGTAACTGTGGAATGTTGATGCCGCCCAACCATCTGTCTTAGCGTGCCAACACCTAACAAACAAGCTGGGAACTGGACTCTGAAGGACTGGGTCTAAATAGGAATTCAGCTTGTCAAGGTACTTGCTGTCGAGGCTGCCAAGAATGCTGGATGAAGAGATACGGCGTCCTTCAAAAGATAACACAAACCAAAACAGACGCTGTGACAATTATGTATATTACTACAAAAAAGAGCAGGGGTGCTTACTAATCAAGCTTAAAATAAAAACCGTTCATTTAAACGGCTTCAGAACTTTGTTCTAGACCCAGTCCACCAATTCCTTGCCGTCCTCCATTAAAAGCCACCCAACTCTGAAACATACTCCGTACCTTCACATAAGGTAACTTTTTAAGATATATACCTCTTATTAGCCGAGTTTTCAGTCCGTACTGTAAATTACGGACCGAGTTTTTTCCATCGATTTATGGCCCAAGCGCGAAGCGCGCGGGCCATAAATCGATGAAAAAAAAAAACGAGGATCCGTAATTTACAGTATGGACCGAAAAAACGAGGCTAATGAGATGTTTATTATATGGCTTCTTCCTGTTTGGGGTCCGGAAACAAGTGCAGGACGCACGATTTGACAGTCATTTGACAGGCGTCAAAAAAGAAAGTTTTTATTGGCGCACGAAAACAATAGCACATAACAAAGGCTTTCCGAGAAAGTAAAAACAAATTCGCCATGTTGAAAAAGTTTATTCGGTCAAAACTAAGAGCTCTGTAAGTTTTAGCTCTTAAATGTAACGCTGGAGTATTTTGGAAACCGGACACTGTGTCTGTCTAGAAGTGGTTTCCATTTTCTTCCGTTTGTCCTTGTGAAAAAACACTGCAAAAGGCAAAGAAGCTTTTCAAGGTAAGTTTGTTGTCATTGTCAAAGGATTCGCTTCCCAGTCCTCAGGAAGGGGCACCCAACGACAATTTTCAGAAAAATATCTGTTCGGAAGACGATTTGAGATCTAGAATTTTCGGAACATTTGTTGTAAAATTTCTTGCTTGCCTGCCTCTCCTAGGATTTTCGGACATCTAAAAAATGGTATAATTGCCTATTTTTAACGGATTTTTACCCTAAAAAGGTCACCTAGAATTTTCGGGAGCCTTTTTTCTGGCTAAAATTTTCGAAAAGGTAAGTTTTGATCCCTATAATTTTCGGATCACTTGACTTTCAGCTAGGAAATCCGAACAGATGAAAAATTTTTAGGGGATAAAAATATGCCTATATCTACCGTTTAAATAGTAAAATACGTTTAACAATTCTATGTTTAAGTGGTTTTGAACTATATTCTCGTTGGGTGCCCCTGCTCAGGGTTTACATACATATTTCAAAGTTTATTCGGTGGAAACTAAGAGCACTGTAAGTATTCAGTCGTTAATATGACGCTGGAGTCTTTCGAAAACTGGACATTATTGTGACTGTCTCGAACTCGCTTCTATCTTTCTTTCGTTGGTCTTTGAAAAAGCACACTGCAAATGGCAAAGAAGCTTGTCAAGATGATTGGGTGCAGGTATGTTTTTTATCATATTTGTTGAAGGAATTACTCATTTTCTTTTAGGCAAAACATCTCGAATCTCTGCCAGTCGATTTTCGTCTTCTTAAGGACGATGCCCACTAATGGGAAGTATTTTTTCCCAGACAATGACTATGTGAGACAACTAGATCATATCAACGGCTGTTGAAATCCAAAAAGGAAACTGGGGGTAACCACGCATTTTTCAGAGATAACTGCGCTTCAATATGGAGAAAAACGCTGAATGGGCTTTTTTTAGAGAAATGATAAAAAGTTATTTTTTCGCCAAATTTCAGAGTGTACAAGTGAACTGGCACAAATGCAATGACAATATTGTAACAAGGTTTCAAAATAAGCAACAAATGATAACATAACAACTGCTCTTTATACGTCTTTTTTTGAAATATCAACACAACTGGGAAGTTATCAGCAGTTACCCCTCTCCACGCGTTTGCCTCAAAAATAGTGTAAGCGACATTTTCCCCGAACCAAAAATTGATCTTTTGCTGAGTAGGCTTATTACTTTGATTTGGTAAGATAAAAAGTAGGGGTTACCATGCGTTTTTAGAAGTTATATTGGTTGGTTTTGACCTTAACTTAATCGCTTTGGGGGTTATTTACAATTTTCCCCATCCCCTCCTCGGTCAGTTTCACTATTGCTTCACTCAACGCGGAGTACTCTGGGATATCCACAATGGCTAACAGTCAGAGAAAACAACAACACACGGAGGAGAGCAAAAACAGAAAGTGAAGCAGAACATTTCATGGACTCTAAGGAAAACAAATTATACTATTTCATTCAACTGGAGCTTCTCCGTCTCAAACATTTAACAAAAATTTTTGGAGAAGAGCAATCTCCTTTGTATTAGAGATTACTTCCAGCGCACATGGAGTAGTATGGCGAGCTCAAGATCCACAGCTGGTGCTGTAAACAAACTACTGTACTGTAGTGGAAAATAGTCGACAGGGACTCTAAGACAGGTACTCCTTCAATCGTTTGCTTACCTGGCCTGTACATGTCCTCAAGATTTTTTGAACTGTAGATGTAATATGGATTGTAAACCTTCTATCGTTTTTTTATCATTTTACCGGGTACCTCGGTCGAATATGTTATTAAACTTGCATACATTTAATGAGCTTATATCTGTGCTTTGCGCTATCTATTTCGGGCTTTGCCACAAGTGTCATATGACATAATTGATTTGCATAGACTCAAGTTCCATACATAAGCTCTCTTTTAAAAAAGCTGAATAGTCTGAAAGTAGTTGTACCGATGAGTTTATGTACCCTCATATATACACTGGGCTATAACGATCATTTTATATATTTCGTTTTGATTTTTTTTACTGTAGCATTCTGTGTCATGATCATTCACTATTCTTAATTAATTAATTTTAGATTTAACAGTGTCTGTAAAACCTAAGAAAGTCGGAATGGAAATACTTTATTTTACCTTCCATCTTCAGTTTGTAAACAGCCAAATGGCAGCTATGTCTAAATGTCCAGCTTATGTGTGGCGTGAAATTGAACCTTAAGAAATACTATCTACACGACAAGCTGCCAATGAGTCAATAATTTCAATGCGTAGTAATGCCAAAATGCTTAAATAACAATGATAATAGTAAAAAGCATAACAGTTTTTTACCATTTTTTCCACGATAAAAGCGTTTCCTTTGCGGTCCGCAACTATTTGTGAAGCTGCGATCTCAGGAATCCAAGCAATCTTGTGGTAGTTTTTTTCTTGTTTGTTCAACAAATGAAAGCCTCGGACTCTCAATAAAAGGGACATCTGCATGTACTCGACCGCTTTAAGTCTATCTTTTGGTGAATAATTACATAAAATCTTACAAAATTAAAGAAATATTCGGGCAAGTGTTTATAGCCGTTTAGCCGATAAAACGTGATGGACGCGAGTGAAAGGTAAGCTTGCAGTTTCTCGGTTAGGCGGAGGACTTAGAGCTATTTTTCTTCTGATTTACTGATCCTTGCCTATTAAGGGATTTTTTAATACCCAAGCTCCAAGCGTAACATCTTGAAGCAATAACTTTTGATGTTTTGGAATTGATTTTTGTTTGACTAGAAAATGTTCGGTCAGATCGATCGTACGTAGAAATAGCAACATGCGCATACTTCTTCGGTTTTCAAAGAACTGACAAGGTAAATATAACTTATTTTTCATCTGTTGAAAAACGACGCATCTTTTCCACAAGAAATAACTAGAACCTCCCAGACTTACAGGAGACAAAACCAGTCCGCGTGCCCTGCGTGTTGCGCATTTCTTTCGCGTCGCGCGCGACTACCTTGGCATAATAATAATAATCATCTTTATCGAGGAAACTTTTTCATAAAAGATATCGTTTTCAAAAAGGACCTCAAAACTAGATATATATTGTAAAAACAAAAAAGCTATAAAATTGCAAAGGGATTAAAAAGATACAAAAAATGCATAAAAAATTAAAAATAAGTATAAGTAAAAATTAAACATAACTGAGTAGCTATATTAAAAACTTAAAAACATTACGTTTAAAACTATTTACATTCCTTGAGTCTTTGATCGTCTGACTGAGGGAGTTAAAATCGGAAACGGCATGATATTGTGTTCTTTGCTTCCCCCAATTTCTTTTGACACGTGGTAATCTAAAATTGCCTTTGTTACGTGTAATATGCCTATGAAGTACGTCTTGTCTAATCAAGTCCATATCGTGATTAATTAGGCCATTGATGCATTTGTATACGTGTACACACCTTCTTTGAAATCGCCTTTTCTCTAGAGGCAGCCACTTGAGAACGGCTAATGCCTCAGTGGAGGATGTGTACAATGGTCTATTTAAAATAACTTTAGCGGCCTTATTTTGCAAAACTTGCAAACTAGACATAAGGGTAATATTATGTTTATGCATGCGCAGAAAATAGGCGCAGTAACAATAGTGGGCACCGTACTTACCTGTGTACTACGATAAAATTTTCAAACACTGACTAGAATCCTCGTCGATAAGATTACGAGTTAGTTTCTTCATCGCCTTCGTTCACAAATAAACACAGTTTAACAGGTTGAAGGCCAAAGTCAACATCCAAGTCTTCAAGGTTGACAGGCGTCTTATAACTTTATTTAAACCTTTCTTCCGAGGTAAAGAGATTTAGAGCTCCGAAATGAGCATTTTCTTTTAAAATTTTGGTCCGTATAGCAGGTTATGGACCGCAAATTGACCAATCGCATGGCGAAAACAGAGTCAGCCATATAATAATATTAATTAATGGAGCGTTTCAGTATTTTGTGGAAATAACCACAACAAGTTGTTGTACATATTATGGCATAGGACGCTGTTGGAAAACTAAAACATCATAAAACATAGTGGCCATTTTAGTGTGATATCTGAACACCTCCGAATTATGAAACTATTTTTAGCAGGAAGAAGTGCGAACAAATCGCACACTCGCTCTGACATTCATTTGACCTCACTTCATATAAAACCGTATATCTGGAAATCATAGCAATCATCTGGCTTCCTTAAACTTAAAGGGAACCTCCACTCTTACTACAGAATAAGTTTAAATCGAATAAAATAATGTTGATAAACAAATTTGTTCGAAATTTGTCCTTAAAAAAAGTGTTTATATCAGGAAAAGTGAATTTTAAAATCGCTTATTTTCACTTTCAAATTTCGCGGGCGCCGCCATCTTGAATAATTGTGACGTGTTATGGTTGCTCTATTGTTCTGACACAAAGAGCTTTAGTTTAATAACAATAGGGCAACCATAACACGTCACAATTATTCAAGATGGCGACGCCCGCAAAATTTGAAAACAAAAATAGGCGAATCCAAAAGTTATTTCTTTCGGATACAAACGCTTTCTTTAAAAATATTTTAGATTGACTCGACTGTAACAGTTATTTCCTGTGATTTAAAGTTATCTTTTTGTTGAAGTGGAGGTTCCCTTTAAATATGTCCAAAAAATAAACAATTACTAAATTGAAATACCTCTGAAAAAAAAAAAAAAGGTATGTTGCTCTCCCCCTGCCCCCACGCCCTGCCCCTCTATAGCCCGAGGGCGAAAAATGAATCAAATTTACGTTTACCTCCCTTCTAAAACGTTTATATTCTAAATGTTGTAGAAGGCCTAAATGTTATGACATTTTGCCATAAATGTAATAAAAGTCCTCAATGTAAATACTTTTTAATATCGAAAATTTGCTGTCAAAACTGACATTTCGAAATACTTCATTTTCAGTCAGGAAAAGCCCTTTGGTCAAACATTTTCGAAAATCACAATCAAAGTTTCCAAATGATTTTCTTTTTCGAGAAAACCGCCAAAAAGTGAAATGCTACCCCACGTCATATAGTCGCCCGTCTAAAACCTTTGAAGTTTACCATTTTCAAAGCCCTCGGAAAGAAAGGCGGTTGAAGGAAACAAGTTCATCTTTGGCAGGTAAGTAAGGCATCCCAGTTACAATACTATTTGGTAACAACATTGCAAGATAATGCATCCTTTACTCGGTTAAAAATCGCCCGAAGATTCCTATCTTCAGCACTTTCAGAAAAAAATGAAATTTTGGGAAACTTTAAAAGAAAAAATCACGGCTTGGTACATCAAATTTTAGAAGAATCATTATACCTCAGTAAAGCCCTACTGTTGTTGTACAACATATGAAAAATCCAGCTTGGGCAATTAAAAAGCAACCGGCCGAGAGAGGTAAACGCGCAGTTCATTTTCGATGTTTTTGCATAAAATGCACGTTGAAATCGTCACACAACCGGGGGTAACACAAACTCCAAAAAATTGTCTTGGATTCACATTTTTTCGTGGTGATCAGGAAAATAGTCTTTACTTGCAAAATCGAAAGATTGATTGAGTTTTTTATTGCTCTGGTATGACTTGACAAGTTAGAAAGTTAGTTAGTGGGCGATCGCAATGAACCAGCTCTGAAAGGTCAAACGGCCGTTTGCATAAATGTCAACAATGCTAAGGAAAGTATGGAGTCTTTTATCAAAATATATATTTTTTTGAGATTAGATTTACTTGACATAAATTTTTTGATCTGAGTCGTGTGGTGTATTTTATACAAAAAAATTGCTTGAAAGAAAACGGACTACGATTCAGACAAACATTGAATTTAAAATGGTAAATAATTAGCCTGCGAACCGCAGAACAAAGCCGAAAAAAGGCTAGTAAGGCTCACTAAAGAGTTTCCTAAACGGGCTGATTGAAAGATTAGGTGCCGTGTCAAAGGCTTGTAAATCTTGGCATCTGTGAGGTAAGTCTTGATTTCGTTGTTAACTGATTGAAAAAAAAAAGGCCATCAGTACAAAAAATATAGACCGATCTTTGGCTAAGTACTTTATTAGGAAAGGAGCATTTTAATTGGAGAGGCTGAGGGAGAGAAGAAGTCGAGCAATTTTTTCCATTTTTTTCAGCCGCTCTTTTTTTCATAGCCTTTTATCACAGCCCACGCTTCATAAGTTTAGTTAAATCAGATCAATCGACCTTGGTACCTCTAGCAACAGTTGTTGTATTATATTTTAATATATGGAGTTAAAACTCCATGGATTATTAATTTAAAACTGGTTCCAGAATCATTCAAAATGTGCTCTTAACTTCCCACAAGTTATAATTAGGCGAGCCATTGTTACTTAATAGCATTAATATTGGAACAACTGCATGGCTTTCTCTGTTCTCGATTCAAATCTTTATAGAAACAGAGGTGGAAATAACTAACCGGTTAGGGGCGACGAAGATTTTCCGGTCAAGCGCATTTTTGCCTGGACAAGGGCGATGGTCGAGGAACGTTAAGAGGACTTCCAAATAAAACTTCTACGCAAGAACGGAACAACAAGGGATTTACGGTACAAGCGGAGCGAAAATGAACGAAGAATTTAGTGGACGTGGACTGGGGACGAGAGCTCGGGAGAATAGGGGGTGGGAGCTCTGGGAGAGGTTTGGGAGATGGGAGAGGAAAGGACGGGTGATGGGAGTTCTAAAAGGGTGGAAAGCGGGAGAAATAGGGGAAAATTGTGACCCTCCACAGGATTTTAATGCTAAAGGTGAAAGCACGCGCACGACACGCTTTCACTTTAAAACAAAAGAATTTATTTTAACACGCTTTAGCACGCTTGCAATCTTCTCTTATTAGCAATTTCTTTTGTTTCAGAGGACACGCTTGAGACAATTAAGCGTGAGCAAGTCGAACAAAAGAGCGTGTTAAAGTTTTCAAACAAAAGCCCTGTGCGAAAAAGCACAACACGCTTTCAGTGTGCGCAAAAGCACGCAAGTCGTGCTAGCGGGACTCTTGAGATCTGGAAAAAGAGCTGGTTCTGGCAATTGTCACTCATGAGGCCTGAAATTTCACTTTCACCATGCTCAACATCCAACATGTCCTAGTATGGGCCTGAAACTTATCGCGCCTGTTTCGTCTCATCAGAGTTAAAAAAAAAAACACGAAATATATTCCGTAGTACTACTGAATTCAGTCGTTATTATTTCGTCTGTTATGAACGCAGCGACCGAAACATGGAAAAACGGGCTTACCATTGTGCACCCGCAAACGGAACACTTTTGCCTCTGTGTTTCTCGAAACGGAGTCTAGTGTTCTACAGTGTTTTTAGTTTACAGATTCTTGTTTTTTTCCGTCCTGTGAAGAAAGAAATATAGTACACGTTTACAGCGCTTGATTCGTCTTAGCATACCTTAACGAGATTATGATTCATGATTCCGCTTCGTTCGTCAGGGGCACCTAACGGCGATTTCCTCCTAAATGCATCCTAGCATCCTAGGACAACTTCAGTCTTTTCGAAATTACAAGGGCTTCAGCATTATTTTCCCGAAAAATTTAGCTTCCAATTGAAAGTTTTAGGAAAGTGAGAATTTTATCGTATTTTCGGTTCCGAAAATTCTAGGATTCCTTTCTCTACGAAAAATAGCTTAACCTGGAGAGTGAAATGGAAAAAATTAAACTTCAGAAAATCGTAAGAAATTTATTAGATAAGCTTCGAAAATTGTACATGCATGGAACGGTCATGCATCTAGAAATGCTTAGCCTTCCTCAACCTATAGAAAATTCTAGGCAGTGTTTGTTTCTCCGATTTAATTACCTTCGTTCGTCTCAGTATGGCTTAAAGAAATATATTAAACTAATTTATTCAACTTCACTTCTCTGTGCATTACTACTAATAAATATTCCGGTGGCATAACTATAATTTTCAGGCGACATAACTTCAGTGCCTCGCATGCGATAGCAGGCCTCTTTGCGATTCCGGTCAACACTCAGCCGGAGGAATTGGTTTACACTGATCTCGCGTTAATTCCAGGCTAGACGACCATTAAGTGGTGATTTTCAAATGGCTATGGTTACGATCAAATTCCAAAACAGTCTCAACTGGTATATTTGATTCACTTCGACCAGTTATACAATGCTGATTAAGGTGGCTCCGTAATTAATAATAGAGCATTTTGCTGCGACAAATTTTCCGTCATAACTTTTTGGTTTTTAACGCGATGACTGCGAAACTTTACAAAAAACAAGAGATATCATTCGGCAATAATACGAAATATTCCGATTTCATTGATGGTAAATATTTCTTGAGAAATTAGCGCTTAAAAGGACCCTACTGTTCAAAGAAAATCGCGTCTAGTATAATATTTTGCTGATATTTTTTACTGAAATTTCTGGTATCGGCTTTCATTGATATAATAAATATGCCAGAGGAATTTCACAAAAATCGTTGGAGCAGAAGTCCGTGACTAAAAGTGGCTCAAAATTCAGCTGTGAAATTGTTTTGGAATTTCAAAAATAAATTACTATCAGGGAGAAGGAGCCACCAGTTCGAATTTTCGGGACAAGTAAATTCAACGTTTACTAATTCTTAAAACAAAAGCCGATTGCCTATCGTGCTATTCTTTAAAAAGTACTTTTTAGTTTTAGAAGCACTATAAATTGCTCCAAACCTTGCTCTGAAGTAGAATAACTTGTTCTTCGACAGTTTTAAAATATCCCTTGGCAGTTTTGGCTCAAACTCCTGCTGCATACATTTTGATGTATTGCAATGCAATTTCAACGACTTTTACTGCTGTTCGTTGCTTCCAACTCAGGAAAAAAGTATTGAGATTGGACGCTACCTCGTATCAGAGGTCAGATAGAACTCTCCAGCACCTTTGTTTATGACTACAAAATGAGCACGAGCGGCAGTACTGCGAGGAATTCGCACCTCACCCAAGGGGGACGAACGACAATGATGACCATGCCTATGAACCGAATAACATCACAGTGCAAAATAAAATTATCGCAAAAATACTGCCCGTGAATAAATTTACAACTCTGAAATTTTTGTCACTCCTTCCTTCAAGGAATGGGTATTTTTTTTCTTGATTATTATGTTTTGCTCTGCAATATATGTTTATACAGATCGGTTCACAGACATGGGCATCATTGTCATTCGTCCCCCCTGGCTGAGGTGCGAATTCCTTGCAGAGCTGCCGCTCGTGCTTATTTTCTGGTCATAAACAAAGGTGCTGGACAGTTCTATCTGAGCTTCGATTCAAGGTTGCTTACAATCCCAATACCTTTTTCCTGAATTGGAAACAGCGTACAGCAGGAAAAGCCGTTGAGGATGCATTGCAATACATCAAAATGTATGTAGCAGGAGTTTGAACCAAAACTGCCAAGGGATATTTTAAAAATGTCGAGGAACAAGTCATTCGACGTCAAAGCAAAGTTTGGAGCAATTTATAGTGCTTCTAAAACTGATAATTTAATATGCGCATATCCGTGATCTACGGCACGCTAAGCGTGTTGTGCAAGCGTGTCGTGAGTGTGTTTTCACTTTAGGATCAAATTCCTGTGGAGGGTCACAATTACCCAGCACTGCTTAAAATTTGCAATCGAAAAATGGCTAAATGACAGTAAAAATAAACAGAAAAAATTTTCCACGACGTTTCGAAATGAAGGTTGCCAAGAAAAAATGGGGAGGAAAAAAACTAAAAACTAATGTAGGAAACAAAAATGGCTGGTAAGACGGCGAAACTAAACGCATATGACAAGCACCACTACAACAAAAACTACGGATACAAAGCGGTAAGAAGACAGGACTTTTGCCAGACGAACACTCGTCTACGGAAAAGTGTATAAAAGACAGGGCGAATAACGCCCGAAAAAGATGGCAATTTTTGTGATTTATCAAAATAGAAGTTAGTTTGCGCTACTGAACACTTTGAAGAACAGGCATTGCTTAGACTCATTGCCAAAACAAATTGAGATGATCCAGGGCTTACCCTGGAAATCTTTTCATTGCAGATTTACGGAGGTTCGGAAATGTGAGCAGTATTGGTTGATATCGGGGGGTCGAAATTTTGTCTATTCAACACTTTTCATTAGAATAGGATTAAACATATGAGAATTTCGTTTCTAACATTCCCGTTATACAAATCCCAAAAATAGGTGAGACTTGCATAAACGTTTTCCCATGCTTCCCTGTGTACCAATCTTTTCTCCTTCTTTTCTCGTGTATGATTTTGTTTTTCTTTTGCTAACCCCCCTCCTCCCCCCCCAAAATAAATGGCTGACCCGTCTCATAGCAAACATGTGACTGAAACAAGAGACACCATTCAGAATGAATCATGACATGAGATTTACACATGAACGCTTTCTCCAACGATCGCTTTATCATGGCTAGTGACTTGATCGGAGTCATGATCAGTTTTAGCTCATTCTCTCTTGGTTTTAGTCTCCTTCGCAGCCGCTCGGGCTAGAGTCACGCAATGCTCTCCGCCCTCAGGCGTGGACGTTTATCTTAAGAGCGGCTGCCAGAAAAAAACCGGGCAAAGTGTTAAAAATGTGAACGGAAGGGGATCAACAGAATAAGTTCATACTAGCATCATAGATAGATCTGGTGGAGTATTGGACAAATATACCAAACATAGGTTCTTAACTGCTCTTGTATTAGAGATACGATTATCACTTTATTCGACCCCCTCGGACGCCATTTTCATAAGCAAATTATCACCATTTTCTGAAACACACAGAACCCGCAAATTTTAACAATTTTTGTATGCGATACAACACGTCACAGAGCTACTTTCTAAAACCATAAGATTTGTTAAGTAGTCACGGACAAGACTAAAATTTTCTTATTTTATCTGACCTAAACTCAGTGTCTGCAAACGAGCAAAAAATCGGGCATTTTTAAATTGATTTACAGCGCACAACTAAAACGACAGAACAACTTTGACAGCCAGATTGCAGTCTACTATCATCCATGTAACCACAACACTAATAATCATTTTGGGCCATTGAAACAGGAGGGAATTAGAAAACTCAAATTTGTTATAGTTTCCAAGCTTTTTCTTTCAAACAGGCCGATCCCTTTGTGTTTGTTTTAAGTCCTCTTCGTGAATTTTCTTTCATATTTCGCTGTAAAGTATGTTCAGCAACTGCAGGAAATATCAAAAAGCTCGAAATACTGCCTAGGTTACATTTTGAAAGGGAAAAAAGTGCTGAACGATAGGATGAAACTAGAAAATAACAAAGCGACGCCATCTTGAAAATTCAGCACTCAGGAGGGACTGGCACTAGTAACTGAATTTCAAAATGGCTAAAAAAAAAACAAAAAAGAAACAAACCGGCTTATCAGCGGCCTATTACAGTCCTATTTCCTCTTCAATTACTACTTTTAGTTAAATTTAGCTTGTTTTGTGTTGTCGTTGTTTTTTTGGCGGAGTGATGGGGTTTGGTGAACAGGTGACCAATTGGAATTACGGTTAGATTCAGTCTTCATTTGCTCTTCATTTACTTCATTTTGAGTTATCCCGCATAAGTCTTGGCGTTTCTTTGGACTCTTTATTGTATTATCTATTTTTGCGTCAGTCTTCATTCACCGTCCATGTCCAAAGGTCCACTCATCTCCTGTTCATGGTTTTATGATGCACTTTTCATAGTCCGGAAGGCTTCGCCCTAAGGGTACCTCTTTCAAGCATCAGGTGTAACAAAGGGTAGGAAAATCACAAGTTGAGGTATGTGAAAGGAGAGGAAAATCTTTCATTAAGTATTTTAAAAGGCACTTTTATTAAAATTCTTCGAAGAAACACGCCTTATGGCAATATCATTTTTGCATTTACATGTTAATTCAGTTAAAGGTTACACGAAAATGACCGGAAGACCTCTTTTCTTACTGATTTATTCTCACGAAGCAGATATATGAAGAGGGTACAACTTTTCAATGGAAGATATACGAAAGGGGTACCTTTTGTTAAAAATAACTGAATTTATATAAGGGTAAGGGACTGGACCCCGAGGTTAAGCCTCTCCGAACAAAGCTTTATTGAGTAGCCCCCCAGCCCCCCCCCCCCCCCCTCCCTAGGGCTTTCCACAAGTTGCTCGCCAACTTTTTGACAACTTCTAGTATTTCGAGCAACTTTTTTCGTTTCAAGCAACTTTTTGCATAATTTCTGAGCAATTTCTCTTACTAGTTTTCTTCCAATTTTGAGATGGCTGAGCAGCTTTTAGTGCATGCTTAAATTGGCCTTGCTTCCATATTGCACAGTGTTTTAGTAGACAATTTATGAATTTCCGATGAAAAAGGAGCCAGATCCTCACCCCTTGGGGGCAGATGATGGGCGCAAGATGCAGCCGGGCTGCTAGGTCAGAGGGAATTTTGAACAAAATTCAAAATGGTGGACGTCGATTCACACTTGACTGACACGAGTGTCTGAGGTGAAGAAGGTCATTCAACAATTTTAATGGCTCTTACTAGAATTTTTACAAGAATAATATTAATATTGAGGTGTAGTCTTTACTCTTACATTTTTTGGTTTTAATTGTGGTTTACGGGCTCCTGATGGCGGACAGAGTTATCCGGCAACGCTAATTACGCTGCGAAATTGCACAAAATTACGTTTTTATACTCTACCAGGAGCCATATATATATAAATCGGGGTAGTAGACCGTAACTGGATACCTTTTCCAGGGATGGGGTTGATTTCATCGAAATATACTGATAGCCTTTAAATGTGCTATGTTTAGCACATTTTGTGTCATCAGGTGTGACTCGCGCGCGCATTTTTTGCAACAGCGCCGTGGAAACGATTAACAAACGAAATGGCGTTGGAAATTAAATTACCTCCGTAGGAGATTTTTGAACAGCCAAAAACTTGCACGGATCCGCCTATTTTTTACATGCGACCCTCGGAATCAACTAAAAGAAGTAATTGAAGAAGAAATAAGACTGGAGTAGGTCGCTGATCAGCGGGTTTGTTTGTTTGTTTTGTTTTTTCTTTTTCTCTTATTGGTAATTACAGGAGCCCATAGGCTCCTCGTAATAGCTCGTAATAGCCCACGTTCGATAAAGAAAAATGCTAACATGAATCCAAGGCTTCCTGGTTACATTTCTATATTAGGTTTGGTTTTCTATGTGCCCAAGTCTCTTTTGGAAATTGCGAGACAACGTAGTCGTAAAAAATTTGCAATTTTTGTCCGTATGTTGGATATCGAACGCAACTACTAGTGCCATCCGCCCTGAGTGCTGAATTTTCAAGATGGCGTCGCTTCGTTATTTTCTAGTTTCATCCTATCGTTCAGCACTTTTTGCCCTTTCAAAATGTCAACCTCGTCCCCAGGGTTCTCTCACGAGGTTGTCAAAATGTAACCTAGGCAGTATTTCGAGCTTTTTGATATTTCCTGCAGTTGCTGAACATACTTTACAGCGAAATATGAAAGAAAAATTCACGAAGAGGACTTAAAACAAACACAAAGGGATCGGCCTGTTTGCAAGAAAAAGCTTGGAAACTATAAAAAATGTGAGTTTTCTAATGTCTTCCTGCTTCAATGGCCTAAAATGATTATTAGTGTTTTGGTTACATGGATGATAGTAGACTGCAATTTGGCTGTCAAAGTTGTTCTGTCGTTTTAGTTGTGCGCTGTACATCAATTTAAAAATGCCCGATTTTTTGCTCGTTTGCAGACACTGAGTTTAGGTCAGATAAAATAAGAAAATTTTAGTCTTGTCCGTGGCTACTTACCAAATCTTATGGTTTTAGAAAGTAGTTCTGTTATGTGTTGTATCGCATGCAAAAACTAAACTTCGCTTGTTAAATTTTGCGGGTTCTGTGAGTTTCAGAAAATGGCGAAAATTTGCTTATAAAAATGGCGTCCGAGGGGGTCGAATAAAGTGATGCTCGTATCTCTAATACAAGGGCAGTTAAGAACCTATGTTTGGTACTATATTTGTCCATTACTCCACCAGACCTATCCATGATGCTAGTATGAACTTATTCTGTTGACACCCTTCCGTTGACAATTTTAACATTTTGCCCGGTTTTCTCTGACAACCACACTTAACTCGGTCAGTGACCAGTTTGAAATTTCAGCTTAGCAGCGGCTACAAAGCAGTGGACTGCTCCAGAACTAAGAAAAATGCGTAGTGGCGCAGTGGTGAGAGCACTCGCCTCCCACCAATGTGGTCCGGGTTCGAATCCCGGCGTCGACCCCATACATGTATGTGGGTTGAGTTTGTTGTTGGTTCTCGTCCTTGCTCCGAGAGGTTTTTCTCCGTGTATTTCGGTTTTCCCTTTCCTCAAAAATAAACACTTCCAAATTCCATTTCGATCTGGAACGCACGGACACGTTTCGACGACTTCTTGAGAACTCCTAAATGCTCCGTGGGTAAAGAAATGTCAAGTTACAATTTTTTTACCGGTGCCTAATTTGTACCCGAGCTCGTCCTTCTACTCGGGCACCGGCACCGTGCCCGAATTCCAGCGTGGGTACTTAAAAAAACGCGTGTGTTCACATGGCCATCACTTTTTTTGGCTCCTTAGCCAATGCCTTAAAAGAATATTTCATTTCATGCTCTAGGTAACTATGTTTATTCTGCATTGATCGATGTAAAAGGCAATTTCGAACAAAATATTCCATTTAAATCTTGCCTACTGTTTTATTCGATCCTCTATCTTTTACTAAAAACCTCTTTTTTCACTCATCCTTTTACAATATTTTATCATATTTGGTTAAAAACAGCATCCAGGGGAACATGAACACGCGTAGGCGCCGGGCGGGAGGAATCGCCTTCGTTTACCAAAATAACCAAGAGAAATGAATCAAATACACTGGCGAGCAAATAATCATTTTATTTATTTGGAAAATCGATGTAAGTAGTTACGCGTACGTGGAAAATCAATCTTTCTCGGCCTTGAACCTTCGAAAATGATTCAGACTTCACGTAATTTCTCACCTCTACTAACGTTCGAATCGATTCGAAAGTATTCGTCGATGTCTGGACAAATCCATCGGTGAATTCGCAATGGTATATATATAAAAAAATGAGTGCTCTGATATGGCTTAATCACGATTTCGGCTTGTAACTAGTTCAACTCTTACTCTTGCTTAGAGTATTCCGGATACGCTTCTCACTTCTGTTTCACGCGCGTCTTCTAACATTCAAATCAGCTAAGAAATGGCATCTAATGCGCATCTGCATCAGCTGACTGTGTCCCTTTAAGAACTGGCTTTGCTCTGCAATTCTAGTTTGCAAACAGGGTAACTCGAATTTCATAGTCGGAAGAGCCGTATTCTCGCTAAATCTAAACTGAACCGGGCTGCCTCTCATCCCTCTTCTGTGACAAATTAGAATCTCTTCCGTAGAAGATACAAAGGACGAAACAGCTGAAGACCTTACAAAGACCTGAGAAAGTTGCCATTTTACTCTCTAAGTACTCGTTTTTCTGAGATATAATAATTTAGTATTTACACACTCAGTGATCTTGGTAATTCAAGCAATCTGATTGGTTAGCTATCTCGGACTATGACGTTATATTCACCGCGCTAGGCGGTGAATATAAAGCAGAACAAAATCGCTGTTGTGAACTGGGTGTTTTGCAAAAGTTTCATAGTAAAGCCGTTTGAAAATACACGAATATCCAAGTGCTGATGACTTTGAAGGCAAGAAAAGACTTCATGGTGTTTAAACAGCGTGATTTATTGTGAAGTGGTTTACTGTAGCTGACTTTTTGTACGCTCGAAGATATGTTTACCACTACAGAGGAAAACGAGGTCGCTTTGTCACTGCACTGTCTCGCAAGACCAATTTTGCCTATAAATAGAAGTTAATTTATGGAGAAAAGAGGAAGGCAAATATGTTCGAAAATTGTACGTGCCTGCAAGTTAACAAGGCAAAGAACATTGGAGATAAACAACGCTCACCTTGATCGTAGCCGCTGTTGACAGCATTTGCAAGGAGCTTCAAAGAAAACTTTCTCATTCACGGTGAGTTGACGGAAACAAATAAACCTCTACTTTTCTTCTCAGAATTGGGTAGTAATCCACTTGTTTTAATTAGGCCTTAATTTTATGTTTTCACTCTTTTCAAAATTCAATAACGTTTTTTCAATGAACAACCAAATACATAATACTAGGAGTGTTCAATCTTTTTTTTTTAATCGTCACGCAGAACCAATACCAGCACCGTTTACATTCAAGTTCCAAAGTTTTACAACTCTCTGAATGAATGGATGGATGGATGGATGGATAGATGGATGGATGGAGGGAGGGAGGGAGGGACCAACGAACGAACGAACGAACGAACGACTGAATGAATGAATGAATCTCTCCTCCCTCGCTTTCTTAGGACCTCTTCAAATCTGGCTTAAATGGAAAAAGTGGCTGGCTATGCCCCTGATTTTAAATATGCTTAATGAGCAAAGTGAAAACCTTTCAAGAGAAATGTAAAGGACTATCTTTGAGGACAAAATTCAGAAATCGTCTACGCTCAAACAAAAATTTCTAGTGTTTACAAGCGATTGTGCCGAGATACAGCGCAACTTACCGACTATACTGGATAAAGCTCAAAGCACTGCAAAACATAATTATTCCTACTTACCATCACGAATAACAGTGTACCATACTTTAAATCCACTGGCTGTTACAGAACCATCAGTAACAAAACGTACAATCAAGGTTTCGTGGTGAGAAGAAAAAGTCGAATTGCTGGTGAGTGAACCACATAAACGCCCAGGAAGCACATCACTACCATATATGACAGCATTTTGAATTTGTATATAGTCGTAGGGACAGTTAGTCCCACTTTCTATGTCCATGTCTTGAATGACCAACGTGACGTTATTTCCTGTACTTGCCATGATTTTCCAGCTGCAATTGTGGTTATTACCATAATTTCCCGGGTAAGAAGGACTTGTGATGATGCCTGAAGGCCCTGTCAGGATTGCCATATTTGGACACGCTGACGCTTTAAGACAAGAGAATAATAAGAATTTTCGTTTTGGAAAAGGTGAAACACTCGCCACGTCAAGCTCGTGGAAAAAATAAAGAGATTTGACTTCCCACAACAGTGATCGGGCGTTTTCATCATCTAGTAGTCAATTTATCCTGGTGTTAAGGGGGGTTTGTCTCGAGGATATTGCTGTTTTTAGGAATATTACGTGCTGAAGTCGTTACTTATTGCCTATCGATCATACAAAATGCTCCTTTGGAGTTATGGAGAAGGTCCCAAACAAAATTCATCAGACAGCACTAGCCATAATTATTTTTTGGTAATTTTTTGCATTGGAAAGGCTGGCCATATACCGGCTGCTGTCACAGCAAAATCCTCAGTTATTCAAATACTTGCCACTTTTAAGTAAGATATGCCTTATTTTCCCACCAAAACTATATTAAGATTCCCTTTTCCCCTTTGGCAATGATATATATTGTTCAAAAATTAGTTCAGCAAGTAAAAGATACCTTTCCAAGTTTCATTTAATTTCCCACTGCCCCAAACATTCGTGTTAAGTCTGTTATGTCAAGGCGGAAAAATACTTTTTCAAAACCAAACCTCTTCTAGCTTAAAATGTGGTCCAGTCTGAAAAAGCTGCACTGACCAGAAGTTACTCCGATCCATCATGTTGTAAAGTGGAAAGTTAGAAGAAAAGTAAATTTCCCACTCCGTAATTAAACATGCGTGAACAGGTCAGGAAATGTTTGACTAGTACTTCGCCCCATGTAAGGGTATCCGGATTCCGGAATCTGGAACATTTTTGCTTGTAGGATCTGGAATCCGAGAAAATTTTGCTTATGGAATCCGGAATCCAGGGCTTTGGAATCCAGAATAGAGCTCAAGTACCCCACTAAGGAATGAAATGTAGAATCCAAGTTCCACTGGAAAAGGCTGGAATCCAGCACCTGGAATCCAGAATCCATGGAATGGGATCCAGAACGCCAAGACTGTCTTGTATTCGCTAACATGGGGCGATAATACTGGACTGTGAACGACGAATTACTATTTTTCCTTTATTTACCTTCCTCTGATCAGGAGCCCACATTTGAAGACCTTTGTTAATGAAATTTCAATTAGAAGGTTTCTTCATTTTACCATAGTTATTAGAGGAGACTGGTTATGAAAAGCGGCAAACATCAATGATAAAAACAACAGTGCTGCAGTTTATGTTCAAAGCACCGTGAAAGTGCACAATCCTTTGTTTTCTGTTGGCAAATTGTTACGGAATAAATTAATGCAACGTTTTTATTGGTCAATACAATCAAAATGATAGGAATTCTTTTGAACGTTGTGCACTTTCAGGTCCACGAAAACATATAACAAAGGAGTCTGACGGGTTTCATAACCATTCCACTCAATTAACTATGATTTTACTGCCTGTTTCTTCCTATTAAGAGTGGTCAGCTTTTGTTTTCACGCTCCAAGAGACAGACCGGAGTCCAAGGCTGCTTTTGTGCCCAGCCCAGTTAATAAAGAAGTTGGCAAACGGAAATAATAAAGTTTCAACATTGTACATCAGTCAATTCCACCTGCGCCCAGCCCCTCTCCCCCCCCGGGGCTACTGCGGGGCATTTGCCCGCCTTCTCAGTCCCGGGGATGGGGCATTTTCAAATTTTGCACGGCCCGGGACGCCAACCCCGGGGCCATTCCCGAGCTTTTGACACGCGCGCAGTTTCCTATCAGAATATAAATACACAGAGGGTTTTACTGGAAAAAAAAGCGGATTGGCTCATCTGTCAAGGGCAGGAATAAATTGTAGAGGGTTGTAAAGGCATGTTCTCGATTTTATGCATGCATTTCTTCATTGCTTGTCAAGCCAGAATTACATTGCGAAATTGGAGCTATCGGTGTGAATCAACGTTTTTTGGTTATTTAATCAAATTTCTGTTGATATTATTTGAAGAACATAATGCAGGAACTTTACAGCGCTCTATTAATTTTAATGTCAATAATTTTATATCAATACTAAAACCATAAACTGGTGCATGTCTTAATTAGAATCCTATTACAAAGGAAGAAGTTAATTGAAACAAAAAATCGCACATTGAAATGCTTAAAATGACACTATTCGACTGTGCGATCAATGAAAAAATGTTGCAGTGTTGACGGAGGACGGGGCATTTGCCCTCTTTTTGTCGCACCCCCAGGGGATTTGACAGCTCAAGAGTCCCCACCCCCGGGAATTTGCAATCCAAGGCAAAAAAATGCTAATTCCCGAGGTTCAGCCTTGGGCGGGGGGGAAGCTGGGCGCAGGTGGAATTGACTGATGCATTAATCTCGAATCGTGCAACATCAGTTAAAGTAACAAGAAAATAAAGTGTGGAAGTTCCCGGGGGAAGTTCACGCGGTATTTCCCAACTGATAAAAGTACACGAATGTCAGGACGCCATTACTTCTCACCACGAAACCTGTCATCTATCGAAGTCTGAACTAAGTGAAGCAGAGCCAATACTCTCAAAAGATGGTAATCATTGACCTTACAAAAAATCAAGTGGAACAGATAGTGATCTGCTTCCCCAGGAGGACTCCCATACAAAAGTGACGCGAGTGCTCCTCGTTTGCAGATTTTGGTCTCACTTCGGTTGTTTGGGACGGAAAGTAACTAAATATGCTCATTCAGGTATCGCTTAGGGCTGTGCATAAAGAAATTTGCAAAAAAAAAATAAGACGCCGTGACGCTGACCTCACAGAAATCTCCTTCAGGGGTCAGTTTAAGCTTGAGCCACACCCACATTGGCCTCCCTTAGGGGTTTGAACTAATTTTCCGACAAGCAGCCCCTTCACTTTTGTATGAGAGTCCTCCCAGGGATTACCCACAAATATCGGCATAAAACTCGGACGATTTTGGCGGCCACCTCGTTCTTCGCATAGAGGACTAAGAAAGGAATATTAGGACCAAGGACAGGCAAGCAATTGGTTTGGAGATTGCGAAGATCGTATACCATCTATTTTAAAGATTGGGATCACGTACGTATAAAATCGTAAAATCAATTCTAAGTCCTTATCACTAATTCCTTTATCTGTGATAAGATAACGACAAAAGGGCCAGAGGGTATTGTCGTAATCGTAATTTCAAGTTCAGACAATGATAAACTCAGTAGTCTACTCAATTTTTTTGTTTAGAAATATGCGGGAAGTAAAGATCCAAACATAATGAAGTTATGGCGAAAAGTAGGAAGTGGCTTTAAGTCAAATGGCATAAAGTTACACAGTCAGCTGATGCACTTGCACATTTGATATCATTTTTGAGCTGACGGATTTGAATATCACAAGATACACGCGTGAAACAGAAAGTGATAACATAACTAAACCTTGTGGAGTCGAAGTTAAATTGTAGAAATCGGTTCAAAATTCAGGCATATTACTGAGAGTACTCATGACAATTGTTTGGTACCATGGAGAATTCACCGACAGAATTTTCTATTGAAGCCCAACGTGGACAAAACCCTCTGAATTCGAACAATCAGTAGACGTGAGAACTGACGCGAAGTCTGAATACGGCATTGTCGAAGGTTTCCCAGCATGAACATTTCTCCAGGTCGAGACCCCTACAACGTTTGTACGTCTTTTCTCGTCTCACGTCTTGTTAGCGGTTATTACCCTGTTCTTACAGACTCTTGCATTCTACCACGTTAATGATGTAAAAATACATACATCTGAACAACAGCTGAAGGATCTAGGATCACATTTTTAAAGCGGCCTTTGGACCCTCCGTGTGGATCCAAATTCATATTGATATCGATTTTACTAAATTAGGCGACACCGCGTTTTGTGACTACGGTGCGCCGCTCATTTGATACACCAGCCTACCGCGGACAATGTTGTTGAGCCACTCAGAGAGGATCTTATTGCTTTTATATCTCAGCATACCGAGATGCTACTGACAAAGAATATAAAGAATCAAATACTTCACAAATCTTATATGTATGAAAAAAAAAATACAAAAACAACACAAAAAACCAGCGAGATTGCATACGACGAAGATCTGGTACAAATTTCCCTACAATAGTCAAATATCAATCCCCTAGTCGTTCAAAGCTTAACAACTTGACAGGTTAACGGTTTTATTAAGTGGTGGTATAAACAGGCTACAACCGAACACTGTCAGGCTACTCAGTCACTTCACTCACTGTCCATCACGGAATTGATAGCGTACAGCATTACCAGCATAGCACTAGCACTGTACATAGACAATCAGATTTGTGATCGAAGGCCGGTAGATTTATACATCTAAAAATTTATACTAATATCAAATTCCTAAAGGTATCCGGACACTAACTTTCAATGTACATTTCACAGCTGATTTCATTTTTTAAGGGCAAACAACAAATTACTTTACAAGAATTTATAAGTACGAGACTTATAGTGGCGGAGACGTGATTAGCGGGTTGTTGATTTTACTTCTTTGAACTCCAGACCATATTTTCTTAATTTTTCTTCAAAGACATCGTGTACCATCGTCCCATATACATAGTGTAAAGACTAGGGTATCTAAAAGATAGTAATGCTGCGGCACATTCTGTTGACACTGGCATTAGTTAGGCAGTGAGAGTTAAAAGAATCGAAAATGACATTGAATTTCCTATTTACATGTTGGAAAGTAACAATTACTATCAGTCTTTATAAAGAACTCGTGGGAACGTTGTTTAAAAAATGATCAAGTGGTTATCAACTCTGTTTTCCCACAGTAAATTGTAGGAAATGATAGAAATTCAGATTGTTTATCCATATATTTAATATAGGGTGTACTATCTTTTCTCTGGAAACATGATACTTCTCTTGCTGTTTACTGCACTTCATTAAGTAACAGTTATTTAGCTATATATTTATAGAAAACAAAAACACAAAAAACGGGAAAAAAAAAGAAAGTAGGAATAAACAATACGGTAGGACTCGAACCCAGCACCTTCGACTCAACGAGACTGCACCTAATAACTACACCACAGAGGCTGATTACATCACTGTTGGGAAAAGTCTTTCACTTTATTCCTTTTCCATGAAACTTCCGCCGGGATGATCGCCAGCCGCATTAACAGAGCTATTAACAGTGAAAAAACAATGTAAACGCATATTCCATGGCAATGAATGAATGAAAGAACATAATTATGCTTTTCAAAACGCCGATACACGTCCTGGTCTGCAAAGTAGGACACAAAACATATGTTTTGTTATCTCGATTTCCTCTGTTATTTTGAAGCGAATGGTCAAAATCACATCCATTTTCGGCTCATACAGTTTCTTAAGAATAGCATTGCATGACATTTTCTCACTTTCACATCACCTTCTAGCAAGCTGGAATTTGTATATCCCCCGTGTTGCGGATCGAGTCGAAGAGCAAATGCTCATCTTCTCGTCAGGTTTAACACCTGGACGAGTCAAAGGCTCTTGAATTGAA